>CAUYUJ010008779.1:716120-777613 GCA_963575745.1 Prorocentrum cordatum | reverse complement strand
CTGCGCACGTCCCGCGGCGCCCGGTCCCGAAGCCAACCGCGGCGGATCGCGGCAGAGCGTGAGCGCACCGCCCTCTCGGAGCGGCCGCGGTCGCGGCCGCGATGTGCCCTCCCTGCTCCAGCAGGCCTGGCGGCCCCCAGAACTGCGCCGGGGTGTGAGGTCCTCTGGGTACTTCCTCCTCCTCCTCTCCTCCTCCTCCCCCTCCTCCTCCTCCCCTCCTCCTCCTCCTACCTCCTCCTCCTCCTCCCCCTCCTCCCCCTCCTCCTCCTCCTCCTCTACAGACCGCCACATTCACAACGCCTCGTACCCTGAAGTCCGGGCGTCGCAAGTATTCTACATTGGGCGCTTTCGCCGGATTCCAGGCCCCAGGACCACTACAGATCGATCCTGCTCGAAACATGCCGCTGAGAGGTGGGGTCTACCCTGAGATCCGTCACCGCGAAAAAATGCAACATTGTTGAAAAAAAACGCCGCTGGAGCCCCAGACCCCATCGTGCTGTTGCATGTTTCGAGCCGGGTCGAGCTGTGATGGCTCTGGGGCCCGTAATGAGGCGAAAACGCCCAGTGCCCCCCCCAAACAAAAAAAGAAAGCAACGCCCGGATCTCTGGGTACACAATGCTCATTCCTAATTACTCGAAAGTTCTTCGATGTTTTAGGGGGCCAAGATCCTTTCGCTTTTTGATGGTTCTATCCTGGGTTTCTTCCTGGCCGCTAGGGGGCCAGGAACAATCAGAACCGATCACGATTAGAAACGAGCAGGATTTTGAATTGAACGACGTGTACGGCTCAGGCCGTGATTTATCGGCGATGTTGTGGCTCCGCTCTCTCGCAACGTCGGATCGCAAGCAGGGCCCCTCCTCCCCTCCGGAAGGTGCGCGGCCGAGGCCCGTGGGCCCCCCTCTCCGCCCCCACAGTGAAGTCGGGCCGGTCCCTCTGCAGGAGGGACACCCAAGAATCAACCCTGACTCCTGATCCGCCCTACTTTGGGCGATTTCGAAAGTAGGGCGGAAATTTCCGCCCTACTTTTGAGGCCCCTTTGAGCGCCGATTTCCGCCCTTGAGGCTCCTTTGGCGTCGATTTCCGACACAATTTTAGGTCGGAAAATCATCCAAAGTACGGCGGATCAGGAGCCAGGGAAGGGCATAAAAAAACGCCCCTACCCTGGTTCACGAGGCGCTGTGCGCTGAAACTCCTGTGGGCTGACAGGGTAAACCCTGCGTGATGTGCCGCGTCCTGGCGGCTCTAGGCTCTGGGGGCTCCCAGGAGGTTTACAGACCACGCACTTGTAACCCAGGGTAGGGTCGTTTATTCATCCCTCAAAAGAAGAGTCCAGAAATAGTCTGGGGACGCCGTCTCGATGATTTGTGCCACCAGTTCTGAGTATGGTCTGGCGACTTGTCTTGCCTCCTTCAACCTCCGCCTCTGGGGAGGACATGCCATACCCAACCCTACAGGGAGAGGCCCCCGGAGCTCCTCGGGGGAGGACCGCCAGACTTCTGTCGGGCGTGTCCCCCCACAGAGAGATGTTCGTCGACAAATACAAAATATCCCTAAAGATACCCCAGAAAGGTAAAAAAGTGTTCAGAAAATAGCCCCCAGAAAGGTAAAGAAAATTCAGAAAATAGTCCCCAAATTATTTTTGGACTATTTTGGGGGCATCTTTTATTTTTCCCCGACAGTCCCCCTGTAGGGGGACAGGCCCGACTGAACGCCGGACGCTCCCAGGCAGCTCTCGGCCTGCCCCCGCCGTGGGACCCCCCGGCGGTGCGCCCTGCTCCCCCCCCCGGCGCCCTCGCCCCGGCTCCGGGCCTCGCGCAGGCGTCCTGGTCGGGGGCAGGAGGACGAGGAGGAGGAGGGGGAGGAGGAGAAGAAGAAGAAGAAGGAGGAGGACGAGGACGAGGACGAGGACGAGGAGGAGGAGGAGGAGGAGGAGGAGGAGGACGAGGACGAGGAGGAGGAGGAGGAGGAGGAGGAGAAGGAGGAGGAGGAGAAGAAGAAGGAGGAGAAGGACGAGGACGAGGACGAGGAGGAGGAGGACGAGGACGAGGACGAGGGCCACCACGGCACGACGCGGCTCGAGCAGCCCAGGCCGCCTCGCGTTGTGACAAAAAACACGACCCTGAGATCCTGGCGTTGCAATTTTTCTGCAGCGGGCGTTTTCGCTCGATCTCGGGCCCCGGGACCCTCACAGATCGATCGGGCTCGAAAAATGGCGCGGAATGATGAGCTCCGGGTCTCCGGGCGTGATTTTTGCGGTGCTGCATTTTTTGGGCAACGTCGGATCTCAGGGTGAAAAAATCACGACGGGAGGTTTTTCGCTATCTTCGGCCTCTGGGGGCCCTCACCGGGCCTCGGGGCCGTCAGAAAACGACTCGGGATGAACAACCGGTCCTAGGGAATGGGTCGAGACCTCTGGGGGTCGACGTCATGAAGAAATCATGACGTCGGGGGTCTGGGAATGGCGCAGAAAGATGGGGTCCGGGGCTCCGGAGGTGATTCTCTGCGATGCTGCAGGTTTTGTCTCTCAGCGTCCGATCCGAGGGCTCCCCAGATCTCCGACGCTATGATCTGCTCTAGCTCGGCGGCGCTCCTCCGTTGCAGCCTCCAGGGCCCGTCACCTGGCCCCCGGGGCCACCAGGCTTGGATCCGGGGAAGGGGCCTGGAGCTTTGGGGCCGCGGGTCTGCACGCCCGAAATGGGTATACTCTAGGCGATGGTTAAGAAAATCCAAGTTTTCGGCCAGAGTCTCAATTATTCTTAACTTTCCCATGTAAATCCAACGATTTTGATAGAAATTATGGGTTTTTCTTCAATTTCTGAGACTATGAATTTCTTAACCCATGATTTCTTAAGCATTTCGCATGGTGTACTGAAAGAATGGGTACGATGCCCAACAGCAGCTCTTGTTCCTTCTGAACAGGACTCGCTGTCCACGCCGCCGCGGCCTGTGTCCATTCGAGACAGGAGGTCGCCCGCCCAGCAGCGGCCGCTGTCGGTTTGGGACAACATTTGCTGTTGGGCATTGTACCCATCTTTTCGGTGCCCATTTCGGGCGTCCAAAGCGGGCTCCAGGAACCAGCTCGGCGGATGCGTGGGCCCGCCCTCTCCGCCCGCTTCGGTGCGCGGGCCACTCTGCCGCGCCCCGGCTGCTGCTGCTCGGCACTCCGTGTCCTTCGCGGGCCGCTGGCAGAAACATACCGAGGGGCTGTCAACCGCCACGGGGGCGTCCTCGTCGTCGTCGTCGTTGTCGTCGCGGTTGGCCGCTTCACACACTTCCAGCCCCCCCCCCCCGCGGGCCACTGAAAAACCACGGCGACGCCCCGCTCCGTCTCCGCACGGCACGCCAACAAGTGCTGTGCGCCAAGGCGAAGGCCAAGGCAGATCCCAGATCGGGCCAAGATCGGTTTGAAAAGCGGCATGATGGTAATTTTAGTATCGACGTCGTCTCGGAATACGTGTCGGCGGCGTCTTAGACGCAGCGTGGACGGTTCTCGGACCGCCTTCCTGAACAAGCGGCGGGA
This sequence comes from Prorocentrum cordatum, assembly GCA_963575745.1. Classification (NCBI taxonomy): domain Eukaryota; class Dinophyceae; order Prorocentrales; family Prorocentraceae; genus Prorocentrum; species Prorocentrum cordatum. The sequence continues at coordinate 774,092 of CAUYUJ010008779.1, read as the reverse complement.
TACGATGGGTGTGCGCGCCGTCTTGGGCCCAGACGCGGAATGCACGGAGCTTGACAGGGGGAAAGGCAAGGGACCGCGGGCCAAAGTTCGTTCAGCAAAAACTCTAAACCAAGTCTCGAGGGGATCATGGGAGCGACTAGAATTGGGAAGCGAACTGGCATGAGTACCAGCGGCCAGGTCATTTAGTTCTGTCTGAACGGTGATGAGAGCAATGGGATTGACTTAATTACATTGTTTTCAAAAAGTCATCTGTACAGTGGGATCCCCGATGACTGCGTGGCGAGGATAGGAATCAGTAGAGGTGCAACTGGCATAGGCAACGCCTACCGCTGCAAGCACGGTGGCGGGATTGCGTGTGGTACGCGTTCGTTTCGCGGGCTCGCGGGCAAGTTGGCAGCCTGCGCGGAAGTCGTAAGTAGGGGCTTAGTCGCCTAGCCATGCGCACTCAAAACGTGTATCTCCGTAGCCATCGTAGGATCCAGCGCAAGGTTTTGCTCGGGACGACTTCCAGCGGCCAGGGCCGATGTCGGCGAAGTCGAAGCCCGAGGTCTTGTGCGACTTGGGTATGGAGTGCTTCAAGAAGGGCGACACCGCCAAAAGCATCAAGTTTTTCGAGCAGGCCCTGCCACTGCTGGAGGGCGATGCCACGAACTCGTTGCTCGTCACGGCTCTTCTGAACCTCGGCGTATCCCACATGGTTGCCGGCGACGCGGACAAGTCGGCCGCCACGCTGGAGCGGGCGCTGGCGGTGCAGGAGGCGGCGCTGGGCGAGCACAGCCCCGAGCTGGCCGGGACTCTCCAGAACCTCACGGTGGTGTACAGCAAGCTCGGCCGCACGGAGCAGGCGGTGGGGTGCATGCAGCGCGCCGGGGAGATCGAGAGCCGCGCGGCGGCGCAGGCGAAGGTCGCCGAGCTGGAAGCTGCGGCCGGCCCGACGGTCGAGGAGGAGTGCCGGTGAGGACGCTCGCGCCCTGCGAGGTCAGCCTGGCGACGCCTCGGACGGGTATAGTCGGCGGCGAGCGAGGGGGGGGGGCAAGGGAGAAGGAGGAGGGGCCTTCTCGGAAGTCGGCGGGGCTTCGCGGAAACCCTCGCGCCTTCTGGTGGGTTGTCTGCGTCTTCGGGGAAGGTCGAGGGAACTTCGCAGGAGGCCCGGGGACTGCCTTCTGAGAAGGCCTTCTCTTTCTCGCTTCCCCCCCTCGCTCAGCGCCGACAGATGGGCAGGGAGGGCAGGCCAGGGCATCCCCAAGGGCTCTCTGTCGCAGAGTTGTCCCCCCGGGTCCCTGCCCAGACTTGGACGGGCACCTGGCCGAGATTCTCGAGCCGTTGATTTTCACTCGGGATGTGGCGACAGAGGCACTCGAGCGTTGCAACCAGACAAGGCTTCAGTCTGAGCTGGTTGCTCTCATAGCTAGTATGTTCCCTTGCAGGATGCTTCGCTTCATCAATCTGGTCGTTGAGGGCACTGGCTTCAGTGAAAAGCGCTGGAAGATGCCCAGTATTGCTTTTACGGCGGGCAGCTTGCAGACTACCGAGTATTGAGCAGTGTCGTACACCGCCTCGTGTATTCCGCCAAAACTGCAGCACATCGACAAGCAGATATTTGTTGTTAGCAGCCCGCCGATGATTAAGGCACCGCAGGAATCAGTCGTCGGGGGGGCGGGCAGGGGGGCAACATCTGATAGTTGGGAGGTTAGCTTCTTTTCGTTGTATAACCAAAAAGGAGGCCATCTTGAATACCGAAAGTTGCCCAGGCGGGCTCCCAAGGAGAGCAGGGACCACGGCTGCCCATGGTGGACTTGTTCGGCCATCCAGGCTCGTCATGAACGTCTTCTTGGGCGATACTCGGGGACCGTGGAGACCATCCTGATGACGAGCGTATGCCATCTTCGGCCCTGGTTTTGGGTCCTCCATCCCTGAGCCCCGGGCGCTGCAGTCTGTAGACACTGGAAGTGTTCGCCCAGTCTCGGGTCTTGGGACCACCACGCTCGATCCGGCTCGAAGAGCGCCGCAGAGAGATGGGATCCTGGGCTGCGCGGTCGGATTGCTCTGCGGTGCTGCCTTTTCTCTCTCTCGCAGGGTCGGATCTCGGGGACTGGTCACCCTGGAAGACCATGTTGGGGCACCCTGGGCCGTCCAGAGCCCCCTGGAGGGCGGCCCCAAGCCCGAGGGGGGCCCTGGGACCGCTCCTCCTCCTCCTCCTCCTCCTCCTCCTCCTCCTCCTCCTCCTCCTCCTCCTCCTGCTCCTGCTCCTCCTCCTCCTCCTCCTCCTCCTCCTCCTCCTCCTCCTCCTCCTGCTCCTGCTCCTCCTCCTCCTCCTCCTCCTCCTCCTCCTCCTCCTCCTCCTCCTCCTCCTTCCGCCGAGATCGGCCATGGCGGGTGCCGACGCCCATCGATGGACCACACTGCCACTGCCTGGGGGTGGTGGGGTCTCCCTGTGGCGGCCGGCCCTCCCCCGTCCTCTACCCCCCACTGCGTAATTATCCGTCTTCTCTCCCCTCCCCTTCCCCAGGGGAGGAGGGGGAGGAGGAGGAGGAGGAGGAGGTGGAGGAGGAGGAGGAGGAGGAAGAGGAGGAAGAGGAGGAAGAGGAGGGGGGTGGCGAGGACTATGATGAGGAGGACGAGGAGGAGGAGGAGGAGGGGGAGGAGGAGCAGGAGCAGGAGCAGGAGAAGGAGAAGGAGGACCAGTGAAAACCCGAGAGTCATCAGCAATGTTGGCGTAAACCCTACCTCCAAGCTCCCTCTTTATGGGCCCCCTACAAGGGTTCATTTTCACCGAGTGAACTCCCTCGTTGGAAGACAGCCGTTAGACCCTGAAGCATGCCAAAACATGATTCTCGGGACTCCAACGCCACGGAGCAACCTGACTGTTGCGTCTTGACGAGATCCTGAATCGCGCCAGAACGCCATTCCGGGGACGTCAACACCGCTAATAAACGTAATTGTTGCACCCTCATAATCCTGAACCTTTCCAAAATACTGTATCTGGTACGTTGACCATGGTAATCCGTGATACTCTTGCGATTTTTAAAAAGGGATGCGCGCGGCGCTGAGGCGAGAGCCACATTTTGAAAACGGGCCGCCCTCAATATGTGAAGCTCTGTGCGCGGCGCCAAGGCGAGAGCCACAGTTCGAAATCGACCCGCCCTCCATCTGTGAAACTGTTGCCAATGTTTAACCTTCACGGTCACGAATGGTGAGGGAGTCTCAGGCGAAACGCCCAGCACGCCCTTTCGACCAGCCTCGGGGTGCGACAGGGAGAAGTTTTTGTATAAGCACAAGGATTGGGGGAAGAGGAGGAGGAGGAGGAGGAGGAGGAGGAGGAGGACGCCGACGCCGACGCCGACGCCGACGCCGACGCCGACGCTGACGACTGCCGCCGCCGCAGACGACGACGACGCCGCCGCCGCCGCCTACGACGGCGACGACGACGACGACGGCGACGACGACGCCGCCAGCCGCCGCTCGCCGCCGCCGCGGGCCGCCGCCGTCCGTCGCCGCCGGCCGCCAGGGGCGGCGCCGTCGCCGCGGCCGACCGCGGCGCCGGCGGAAGCGGCGGCCGCGCCGGCGCCGTCGGAGGCCCCGCGCATCATCATCATCATCATCATCATCATCATCATCATCATCATCATCATCATCATCCTCATCGTCGTCGTCGTCATCATCATCATCAACAACATCAACATCAACATCATCATCATCATCATCATCATCATCATCATCATCATCATCATCATCATCATCATCTTTATCATCTTTATCATCAGCAGCAGCATCAGCAGCAGCATCAGTATCAACATCATCAACATCATCAACATCATCGTCACCGTCATCATCATCAGCAGCAGCATCGTCATCGTTCATTATATAGGCTTACGCCACATCCGCCGACCCCTATATAAGGTACTGCGCCTCCAGGACTGCATTTCACGAGGCTTGTCCGCATCATGACACGGTGCTCGACATCGTTCCTGTTGCTTCGTTGCTGTTATCGTACCTCTTGGTGCTCTTTTGTGGCCTCTTGGTGGCATCTTGGCTGGTCTGCAGGCCATATCCGGCCGCCTCGAGGCATCTTGGGCCAAGTTTTGGGGCCGTTTTGGGGCTTCCTGGGGGCTTCTTGGAGGCCTTTGAGGTTCTTTTGGGGGTCCCTCAGGGCCTCTTGGGCTGGTCTTGGGGCAGGCTGGGGGCGTCTTGGGGCCGAAGGCTCGAACAGGTGTCGTCTTGGGGCCGTCTGGGGGCCATGTTGGGCTGTCTTGGGGGCTTCGGGGGCTGTTGTTGGACCCTCTTCGACCCTTCTTGGGGGCCCCTGTGGTCGTCCGGGGGCGATATTGAAGGTTTTTTTGCCCGTCTGGGACGTTGTGCAAACCGAATAGGCGAGCATGCGAAAAATGCTTGTTTTTCAAAGGGAATGGAACGATTTTTGTTTCTTGGGACCCTTTTGGGGCGCATGTTGGGGGCCTTTTGGGGCGTCTTGGCAGCTTCGGAGGCCGCCTGGAGGCCATCGTGGGCGTCCAGGGCCATATTTCGGCGAATCGTGGCCCCCTGGGACCGTCTGGGGAGCGTTCTGGTGCCTTCATGGCCAGTTTTGGAACCCTCCGCTCCCCCGTGACGCGTTCAGTCCGGGGTCGCCCAGGGCCGGGAGGGGGTCAAATCTCTGGTTTGGGGTCCCTTGGGGGGGGTTATGGGGGGGAACCATCTCACACGCCTAGAGACGCACAAGGGGTCGGCGGATTATCATCAACCTCATCATCATCATCATCATCATCATCATCATCATCATCATCATCATCATCATCATCATTGGCAGCATCAGCAGCTGCAGCAGCGTCGTCGTCGTCATTATCAACATCATCGTCATCGTGATTGTCATCGCCATCGCAATCGCCATCATGATCATCAGCAGAAGCAGCAGCATCGTCGTCATCAACATCATCGTCATCATCATCATCATCATCATGGTCATCATCATAGTCATCATCATCACCATCAGCATTATTATCATCACCGTCATCATCATCATTTCCATCATTGTCAACATCATCATTATGATCACCAACATCATCATCATCATCGCAATCATAATTATAATCACCATCATCAGCATCGTCGTCATCGTCGTCGTCGTCGGCATCGTCATCATCACTATCATCATCACCATCATCGTCATCATTATCGTCATCATCGCCATTATCATCGCCATCGCCAACAACAACATCATCATCCTCATCAGCATCGTCATCATGATCATCTTCATCGACGCATCAACATCCTCGTCATCATCGTCAACGTCGTCATCCTCATAGTTGTCGTCATCATCATCGTTGTCGTCACCATCATCATCGTCATCATCAAAAACAGGCGTAACATGAACATGAACAGCAGCAACATACTCATCTTTATCGTCATCGTCATCCTCATGATTGTCATTATCCCAGTGCGACACTACCTAGGAGTTGGAGCATCTAGGAAAGCAACATCTACATCTACACCGACAGCTACATTTACATCTACAACCGCATCTACATCTACATCAACATCAACAGCGAGGCTGCGCTGTGCTATGCTAAGCACATATATGGTATGCTATGCTATGCTGCGCTATGCTATGCTATGCTGAGCTATGCTATGCTATACTATGCTTGGCTATGCTATGCTATGCTATGCTGTGCTAATGCTGCGCTAAGCTAAGCTAGGCTAGGCAAAGGTACGCTAAGCTAAGATGAGATAAGCTAAGCCAAGCTAAGCTAAGCTAAGATGAGATAAACTAAGCTAAGCTGAGCTAAGCTAAGCTAGGCTAAGCTAGGCTAGGCGAAGCTAAGCTAAGCTAAGATGAGATAAGCTAAGCTAAAGGTAGCTTAGCTAAGCTAAGCTGGGTGAACCCAGGGGGGCGCAACTGGGGGAACCGCGGGGCGGATGCCGGGGGAACCGCCTGGGGCGTTATCCACTGCCCGGCCCTTGAAGCATATAGAGTAAGAACCCTTCTAGGCAGAGCCTAGGTAGGGAATCATCATCATCATCATCATCATCATCATCATCATCATCATCATCATCATCATCATCATCATCATCATCGCTAGCAGAAGCATCGGCGTCGTCATCATCATCATCATCATCATCATCATCATCATTCTCATCATTTTCATCATCATCGTCACCATCATTATCATCAGCAGCAGCATCGTCGTCATCATCATTTTCGACAGCAGCACCATCGTCATCGTCATAAGCATCATCATCGTCATCATCGTCATCACCATCTCCATCATCATCATCAGCATCAACAACCTCATCAGCATCATCATCATCCTCAGCATCATCGTCATCATGATCATCTTCATCAACATCATCAACATCATCAACATCCTCGTCACCATTGTCAACGTCGTCATCGTCATAGTCGTCGTCATCATCATCGTTGTCGTCACCATCATCATCGTCATCATCAAAAACAGGCGTAACATGATCAAGAACAGCAGCACCATACTCATCTCCATCGTCATCGTCATTATCATGATTGACATCATCATCATCATCATTAGCAGAAGCGTCGTCGTCGTCCTCAGCATCATAACCATCCTCATCATCATCGTCACCATCATTATCATCAGCAGCAGCAGCATCGCCGTCATAATCATCATTATCGGCATCATCACCATCGTCATCATCATAAGCATCATCATCGTCATCATCGTCATCACCATCTCCATCATCATCATCATCAGCATCAACAACCTCATCAGCATCATCATTACCATCATCTTCATCATCGTCAGCATCATCATTAGCAGCATCGTCGTCGTCATCATCATCATCGTCAACTCCATCATCGTCGTCATCATCGTCATCATCACCATCGTCAGCGGCAGCAGCAGCAGCGTCGTCGTCGTCATCATCACCAACATCATCCTCATCGTCATCATCACCATCATCGTCATTGCCATCGCCATCATCATCATCAGCAGCAGCATCGTCGTCATCATCATCGTTATCAACCTCATCAGAATCGCATCATCAGCGGCATCATCAGCAGCATCATCATCAACATCATCAGCATCATCAACCACATCATCTCCATCGCCATATTCATCTGTATCCTCATCATCTTCATCATCCTCATCATCTTCATCATCATCATCACCAGCAGCAGCATCAGCATCAATATCATCAACATCATCAACATCATCGTCACCGTCATCATCATCAGCATCAACAACCTCATCAGCATCATTATTATCATCATCTTCATCATCATCATCATCGTCAGCATCATCAGCAGTTGCATCGTCATCATCATCATCATCATCATCATCATCGTCATCATCGTCAACTTCATCATCGTCGTCATCATCATCGTCATCACGTCAGTGGCAGCAGCAGCAGCGTCGTCGTCATCATCACCAACATCATCCTCATCGTCATCGTCACCATCATCGTCATTGCCATCATCATCATCAGCAGCAGCATCGTCGTCATCTTCATCGTTATCAACATCATCATAATCGTCATCATCAGCAGCATCATCAACATCATCATCATCAACATCATCATCTCCATCGCCATATCCATAAGTATCCTCATCATCATCCTCATCATCATCATCATCATATCGAGGGACCGACCACAAAGATGTTTAGTTAGGTTTTGGTATTCGTTTTGTTGTTCGTTGTGTTGGTCGTTGTGCTTCAGTTGTGTCTTGCGCTTTTGATTTAAATGCGTTTGAGTTTCACACTTTTTTCGCGCGCGTTACGTTGTCCAGTTTGTTTCGCCGCGATTCCAAGTTTGCATGTTGTTCCCTACCTAGGCTCTGCCTAGAAGGGTTCTTACTCTCTGAGCTTAAAGGGGCCGGGCAGTGTAAACCGCCCCGGGCGGTTCCCCCAGTCCCCGCCCCGCGGTTCCCCCAGCTACGTCCCCTTAGCTTCGCGTTGCTTATCTCATCTTAGCTTAGCTTAGCATAGCTTAGCTTCATCTTAGCTTCGCGTAGCAGTAGCTTAGCATAGCCTAGCCTAGCCTAACTTAGCTTAGCTTAGTTTAGCTTAGCCTAGCCTAGCCTAGCTTAGCTTAGCTTAGCTTAGCTCAGTTTAGCTTAGCGCAGCACAGCGCAGCAGTAGCATAGCATAGCCGAGCATAGCATAGCATAGCATAGCATAGCGCAGCATAGCATTGCATAGCTTAGTTTAGCTTAGCATAGCACAGCGCAGCATAGCATTGCATAACGCAGCATAGCATAGCATAGCGCAGCATAGTTCAGCATAGCATAGCATAGCATAGCATAGCACAGCATACCATAGCATAGCATAGCGCAACATAGCATAGCATAGCATAGCATAGCGCAGCATAGCATATCATAGCATAGCCTAGCATAGCATAGCATAACGCAGCATAGCATAGCATAGCATAGCATAGCATAGCGCAGCATAGCATAGCATAGCATAGCGCAGCATAGCATAGCATAGCATAGCGCAGCCTAGCATGCCCTAGCATAGCATAGCATAGCATAGCGCAGCATAGCGCAGCATAGCATAGCATAGCATAGCATAGCATAGCGCAGCATAGCATAGCATCAAAGCAAAGGCAAAGCAACAGCAGCAGCAGCAAAGCAAAGCACAAGCAACTCAAAGCAAAGCAAAGGAAAGTGAAAGCAAAAGCAATGTGCGACAAGTGTCGAGCTAGCCTCGATGGCCGGACCGGCCATCAAGCAAAGCAAAAGCAAGCAAAAGCAAAAACAAAAGCAAAGCAAAATCAACAGCAAAAGCAAAAGCAACGGCAAGTCAATGCAAAGCAAAAGCAAAACCAATGCGAAAGTGTAGATGTGGATGTAGATGTTGGTGTAGGTGTAGATGTAGGTGTAGATGTAGATGTAGATGTAGATGTAGGTGTAGATGTAGGTGTAGATGTAGATGTAGATGTGAGTCTCGCTGTCGATGTTGATGTAGATGTAGATGCAGGTGTAAATGTTAATGTAGCTGTCGGTGTAGATGTAGATGTTGCTTTCCTAGATGCTCCAACTTCTAGGTAGGGTCGCACTGGGACAATTGTTATTATTGCTTGTTTCGGTTAAGTCCGTGGTTCGTTTCGTTGTTCGTTTCGTTTCGCGCCGCCGTCGTCTTTCGAAACTTTTTTTTGCGTGTAATAAGATGCCGGTTATGGTTTCACGTTTCGTTTCTAGTTTCGTTTTGTTGTTGATGTTGTGTTCAGCTTTCGGTGACTCGAGGTCAAGCAATTATGTTTCCCCTCGCTTGAGCCGTAAGTTTGGGGCGTTCGTTTTGTTGTTCGTTTCTTTGTTGTTGTTGTTGTTGTTCCCGTTGTTTTGTTGCGCTCCTGGCCAGAGCGGCAACGTGGTCCTATGTAAAATCCGGCAGCTCAGGGTTGTGCTCGATAGGAGTTGTGTTCTTGACCGAAGTGTTTTAGGAATTCCAGTGGTGCATCTCTGTCGCCTCCGGGGGGAAATCTGACCAGAGCCCGTTTGGGGTGACGTTAACCCGGCCGGCGTTTTTTTAGATTTGGCCTATTTCGAGTTCGAGCCTTCATCCAATGGGTGCGGTGCAAAACAAAAACAAAAAAAAAGAAGCTGCAACGTGGGCAGCCTCTGCCGTAGCCCCAGCCACAATTCTGGTCGTTCGTTTCGTTGTTCGTTTCGTTGTTCGTTTCGTTTCTGTCGCCCCTCGCCCTGGCTCAGTTTCCGGGCGTTCGTTTGGTGTTTCGTTTCTTTATTTCTCTTCGAAATTGCTGTTGCGCTCCCGGCCTGATCGTCAGCCTGGGCCCCAGCCTCTGCCGTAGCCTCAGCCATCGATCGGGTGTTCGTTTCGTTTTTCGTTTCGGTTTTCGTTTTTCGTTTCTGTCGTCTCCTCTCGCCTTGGCCATAGTTTCTGGGCGTGCGTTTCGTGTCTCGTTTCGCTGCTTCCTCTCCCCCGCTTGGGGCTCTCTCGACTCCAGGGCCCCAGAGCCCTGGGCCCTACACATCCAGGGCCCCTGGGCCTGGACCCGTGGGCCCATAGCCGCCGGAGCCCTGCACCCCTGGGACCTGGACTCCTGGGCTCTCCTCGGCCATACAGTCGGGGCGCTGAAGAAGGAACCCTTCTCGTTGGGGAGGGGCTCCGCGTTCCTTAGGTGTTTCACAGCTTGGCCTCAGGCTTTCCTTATGTTTTCGACCGGAGATCGAAGGTTCACTTATGGAAAAAAGGGGCCTCGTTCCTTCTTTCGGGTTCCTTAGGTCAACGCCCCGACTGTAGACTCTTCGGCCATAAACTCCAGGGCTCTGGATTCCTGGGCCCTAGAATCCACGACCCCCGAGTTCCATGCACTGGACTCCTTAGCCGTAGATTCCTCGGCCCTAACCCCAGGGCGCTAGACTCTGGACCCTCCAAGCTCCCAGATTCGTCGGCCCCAGACTCCAAGGCCCTAGACCCCTGGGCCCTAGAATCTGGGGCCCTAGACTCATGGCCCCTATACTCCTGGACCCTTGACTCCTGGGCCCCAGACTCCTGGGCCTGGCTCCGAACTCACACGGTTTTCGGGGTGACTCGTGTCACCCCTTGCTCTTGTGAAGCTGAATGGCCATAGGTTGGCCCGCAGAGTCCCAACTTGAGAATTGGGTTTTCTCAAACGGTTTCGGGGGTGGCACGTGTCACCCGTTGTCTTTGTGAGACTGAGTGGACTTAGGTTGGGTCCCAGAGACCAGACTTTAGAATTGATTTCTCTCACACGGTCTCTGGGGTGACACGTGTCACCTGTTATTTTTGTGAAGTTGAGTGGCATTGCGTTGGCTTCCACAATCCAAACTTTACAATGGGGTTCTGTCACACTGTTTCGGGGGTGATACGTGTCACCCGTTGGTTTTATGAAGCTGAATGGCCTTCTGTTGGGTCCTAAATTCCTAACTTTACAATCGGTTTTTCTGAGACGGTTTCGGGGGTGACACGTGTCACCCGTTGATTTTGTGTGGCTTAGTGGCCGTATGCTGGCTCCCAGAATCCCAACTGCAGAGTTAGTTTCTCTCACGCGGTTTCGGGGGTGACACGTGTCACCCGTTGTTTTTGTGAAGTTGAATGGCCGTCTCTTGGCTCCCAGAATCCCAATTGTACAATTTGGTTTGTCACATTGTTTCGGGTGTGACACGTGTCACCCCTTGTTTTTGTGAAGCTGAATGGCCTTATGCTGCATTCAAAAATCTCAGCTTTACAATTGAGTTTTGTCACGTTGTTTCTGGGGTGACACGTGTCACCCCTTGGCCATGTGTTGGGTCCCAGAATCCCAACTTGAGAATTGGGTTTTCTCAAACGGTTTCGGGGGTCACACGTGTCACCCGTTGTTTTTGTGAAGTTGCATGGACTTAGGTTGGGTCCCAGAGACCAGATCTTAGAACTGGTTTCTCTCACACGGTCTCTGGGGTGACACGTGTCACCCGTTATTTTTGTGAAGTTGAGTGGCCTTATGTTGGCTTCCACAATCCAAACTTTACAATGGGGTTCTGTCACACGGTTTCGGAGGTGACACGTGTCACCCGTTGATTCTGTGAATCTGAATGGCATTGGGCTGGGTCCTAAGATCCCAACTTTACAATCGGTTTTTCTGAGACGGTTTCGGGGGTGACACGTGTCACCCGTTGATTTTGTGTGGTTGAGTGGCCGTATGCTGGCTCCCAGAATCCCAACTGCAGAGTTGGTTTCTCTCACGCGATGTCCGGGGTGACACGTGTCACCCGTTGTTTTTGTGAGATTGCATATCTTTCTGTTGGCTCCCAGAATCCCAATTTGACTATTTGGTTTGTCACATTGTTTCGGGTGTGACACGTGTCGCCCATTGTTTTTGTGAAGCTGAATGGCCTTATGTTGCGTTCAAAAATCTCAACTGTACAATTGGGTTTTGTCACGTTGTTGCGGGGCTGACACGTGTCACCTCTTGTTCTTGTGGGGCTGAATGGCCATAGGTTGGCTCCCAGAATCCCAACTTGAGAATTGGGTTTTCTCAAACGGTTTCGGGGGTGACACGTGTCACCCGTTGTTTTTGTGAGGCTGAATGGGTTGCGTCCCAGAGACCAGACTTGAAAAGTGATTTCTCTCACACGGTCTCTGGTGTGACACGTGTCACCTGTTATTTTTGTGAAGTTGAGTGGCCTTATGTTGGCTTCTACAATCCAGACTTTACAATGGGGTTCTGTCACACGGTTTCGGAGGTGACACGTGTCACCCGTTGTTTTTTGTGAAGTTTAATGGCCTTGGAATGGGTCCTAAGATCCCAACTTTACAATCGGTTTTTCTGAGACGGTTTTGGGGGTGACACGTGTCACCCGTTGATTTTGTGGGGCTGAAGGGCCGTATGTTGGCTCCTAGAATTTTTAAGTGCAGAACTGGTTTCTCTCACGCAGTTTCCGGGGTGACACGTGTCACCCGTTGTTTTTGTGAGATTGCATATCTTTCTGTTGGCTCCCAGAATCCCAATTGTACAATTGGGTTTGTCACGTTGTTTCGGGTGTGACACGTGTCACCCATTGTTTCTTGTGAAGCTGAATGGCCTTCTGTTGGGTTCAAACATCCCATTTTTACAATTGGGTTTTGTCACGTTGTTTCGGGGGTGACACGTGTCACCCGTTTATTTGTGTGTGAAGTTGAGTGACCTTACGTTGGCTTCCACAATCCAAACTTTACAATGGGGTTATGTCACGGTTTCGGGGGTGACACGTGTCACCCGCTTTGTTGTGAATTTGAATGGCCTTATGTTGGGCCCCAGAACCCCAACTTTACAATTGGGTTTTCTCAATCGGTTTCGGGAGTGACACGTGTCGCCCGTTGTTTTCGTGAGCCTGAATGAACTTAGGTTGGGCCCCAGAGACCAGACTTTAGAATTGGTTTCTCTTACACGGTCTCTTGGGTGACACGTGTCACCCGTTATTTATGTGAAATTGAGTGGCGTTATGTTGGCTTTCAGGATCCCATTTTTACAAGCGTGCTTTGCCACACGGTTTCGGGGGTGACACGTGTCACCCGTTATTATTGTGAAGTTGAATGGCCTTATGTTGGGTCCCAAAATCCTAATTTTACAGCTGGGTTTTCTCAGAGGGAAAATGGGCCTTAAGAGGCTTTCAAGAAAGCCCAGAACCGCCGAAAAAAGTTTTAGCTCGCTCAATATGGCCTCCAGACGGCCCAAAAGGCTTCCATCACGGCCCAAGAGGTTTCTAAGAGCACTCCCAAGAGGGTCCCAAGAGGCAAATATCATGTGTTGTCCTCCGGTTATGATGGATGTTCGCGTTTCTGCCTTTTCTGCTTCCCGACGCTCCGAGACGGTCCCGGAGACCTCAAGCAAGTCGAAGCGAGGATGCTTGCCCGGGAGCCTTGGAGAAAAGTTGCCGTAGCCCTGCTTGCCGGCTCCTTTTTTCTTACAAGCCTCTTAGCTCTCCGAGGAGCTATCCGGGAATCGGTTTGTCCGTCGAGACTTCTCGAGCCAACTAGCCCAGAAATGATCCCGTATTACTCTTAGTTTCGGCTGCTTCGCTATCTGGGAAGCTCTACGAGTCACCTGCTTGCAAGCTCGAGAAAGAAGCCTCGCAGGATCTCCCAAGGAGCTGCGAAGGACCTGCGGAGAGGCTTCTGGCACGCGCATTGGAAACGAGTAGGCAAACGATTCTCGGGCAAGCAGGTCGCTCCGGGGATGCCTGCCCTGCGCCGGAAAGAGCATCCGGGCCACCTTTGCTGCTGGCTTCTATCTGGGTGCCCGCGGTAAGCCGTCAGCCAGGCTACCGCGGGAAACCTCGTAGAGCTCCCTGCGCGCCCAGAAACGCAGATACTTACATTAGAAAACAGAAAGGCCCCTTTGCGAGCGAACAGGTGCAGCGAAGACCAGAACAACACGACGCCAGGCGGCATGCAACTGAAGGTGGACTTGGCTTTCGTTTGTGATGAAGCATGAACCCCAGCGAAGCCTGATCGTGCCGTCTGTGGGATGTATCAGACGCCGACGCTTTCGTATGAGAGCATATGATGTCATTAGTTGGCTGCCACCCTCAGTTTACACCAGAACACGACCGACGAAAAACGCGAGGGGCTTGAGTTCAGTCTTCGTGCATTTCGAGCCTGATGGAAACGAGATCGTCTATTCCGTGTTGTGTATCAGATGCAAGTATTTGAAATCATTAGCTGGCTCCCACACCAGAACACCACCGACGCAAGGCGCCAGCGACTCAACGTTGGAATATGGATTCGTATATGTTCCTCGTTCGAGTTTAATGAAACCGACATCGCGTCATCTATGTACGACATGTATCAAGTGCGGCCGATTGCATACGAAGACATATGAGGTGATTTGATAGCCTCCAGCTTCAGTTAAGACCAGAACCTCACCGACTGAAGGGGGCATGCAACTCAAGGTGTAATAGGTGTTCGAATTCGTATCTCGATCTAGCCTGCGTTCAGCCATCTGGTGATGCCTGTAAGATGCGCGAGACAATGTTGTGCATGCCAGCTCTGCATCTTGTCTGTAGCTTGGGTGAAAATGAGAAAACTGACAGCACCTGCCGAAAGTGTCAGCACGAAGTCGGTTACTCGACGTGTCCCGATCGTAAGAATGCTCCTGCGGAGCTCAGATCGAGACGCGAAGCCCGTCGTGACCTGCCACGGGGAATGAATCGCTGCCTCCTCAGTATGACCAGTCAAGTTTGACCTGAACATGTCAGCATCTTCTTCCTCAACGAAACACTGATCCGCGCCGTCCGCTGCGGCCTGGGGGGCGTGGGACACGTCGTCCGCTGCGGCCGCAGTCGAGCAGAGCGGGCGCCCGTCCTCCGGGCCTCCCGCAGAGCGGCGCGCGCTCTCGGCCCTCGGCGCGGCGCCCTCCTGCAGGCCATGTCAAGTTTGACCGGAACATGACCAGGCGAGCCTCCTCCTCCTCCTCCTCCTCCTCCTCCTCGTCCTCCTCCTCCTCCTCCTCGTCCTCCTCCTCCTCCTCCTCCTCCTCCTCCTCCTCCTCCTCCTCGAGCCTCTGCCGAATTCGAGGGCGACCGAGCCCAGGTCACCATCTTGTTGTCCCCTCCGACCAGGTCGGCCGACTGGCTCCGCCCTGCGCCCGAACGCCTCGGGCCCCGATCGGGCCAAGAGAGCTCCACGAGGCACCTGCGGCGTCCGAAGCCTGGAGCGCGACGCAGCCCAAAGCGCATCTGCTGCCCGCGGGGCGCTGGCAAGAACGCTGGGAAGCATGCAGGCCAGCCACAACTGGGGCAGCTGTGGTCCTCACCCCCCTGGGGGGCCCATCGATTTCGACACCCCTGTCGAGAGATCGTCGATGCGATGGGCTCCCCCAGGGGGGTAAGGACCACAGCTCCCCCAGTTATGGCTGGTCGGGCATGGCCTGAAGAGATTGCACGCTTAGACCTCTGGAATCCACCCGTAGAGCCCAAAACCTGGATAGCAGGGCGCAGGAAGGACGTGGGAAGACCCTTCGAAGGAGCTCGGAAGTTCCTTGAGGGAGCTTGCGAAGGACCTTCTGGAGAGCTTCCGGGCAGACGTATTGGGAAACGCTTAGACTTGACAGTCCAAAACCCGGATAGCGATGCAGTCCACAGTGCTCAACTTGTGGGATCCAGAACCCACATAGCAGGGCGCCAGAGGGGCGTGCGAAGGCCTGTGGAAGGTGCCTGGAATCTGGGGAAGAGCTACCGAAGGAGCTGGAAAGAGCTTCTGGGAGACCTTCTGGAGAATTTCCGGGCACATGTATTGGGAAACGCTTAGAAAAGGCTTGCCGGAACACGCTGCAATCTCAAGCAACTCGTTCCAGGATTTTTGACGGAAGCTGTAACGAGCTCCGGGGCTACTCTGCGGCTCTCTTACAGTATTCTGAAACCTTCGTAATTCTCAGAAAGATATCCGGGGAGAACCTGTCATCATCGTCAGCGTCATCGTCATCGCCATCATCATCAGCAGCATCATCATCAGCAGCAGCAACATCTTCAGTTTCATCACCATCATCCGCATCATCCTCATCATCATCATCATAATCATCATCGTCATCAGTGTCATCAACATCATCATCATCATCATCATCATCATCATCATCATCATCATCATCATCATCATCATTATCATTATCATCGGCATCATCATCATCATCGTCGTCAATATCAGCAGCATCATCGTCGTCAGCATCAACATCATCAGCATCATCATCACCCTCATCCTCATCATCATCAGCATCATCATCCTTATCAGCATCGGCATCGCCATTGCCGTCATCATGATCATCGTAATCATGATTTTCAGCAGCAGCAATGTCATCATTATCAGCATCATCAACATCATCATCAGTATCATCGTCGTCATCGTCATCAGCATCATCATCAGCAGCAGCATCGTCGTCATCACCATCTTCAACAGAATCCTCATCATCGTCATCATCAGCATCGTCATCGCCGTCGCCGTCGCCATCATCACTATCATCAGCAGCAGCATCGTTGTCATCATCATCAACATCATCAGCATCGCCAGCATCATCATCAGCAGCTGCATCGTCGTCGTCATTACCATCATCAACAACATCATTATCATAATTCATCGTCATCGTCGTCGTCACCATCATCATCATCATCATTATCATCATCATCGTCATCATCGTCATCGTCATCGTCGGCATCACCATCGACATCATCACCATCAGTATAATCATCATGACCGTCATCGCCATCATTATCATCATCAACAAATTCACCGTCATCCTCGTCTTCAAAACCATCGTCATCGTCATCATCATCACCATCGTCATCATCATCATCGCCATCATCTTCAACGTTAAGATCATCATCCCCGCCGTCGCTGCCATCGGCGTCGTCGTCGACGTCGTCGTCGCCATCAGCATCGTCATCATCATCAGCAGCTGCATTATCTGCAGCATCAGCATCCGCATCATCATCAGTATCCGCATCCTCAGCATCGTCATCATGATCAGCAGCAGCATCTTAGACATCATCCGCATCAGCAGCAGCCGTTTCAGCAGCATCATTATCGTCATCGCCGTCATCGCCACTTGAATATGTATCATCGTCACCATCAACATGATCCTCATCGTCATCGTCGTCGTCACCGTGCAGGAGCAACAACGCAGCAGGAAGGAGGCTGAGTGTAGGAACAGCGCAATTCCAACGAGTTGTTTGAACCAGGACGGGTCATGAACCCGACCTCGTCTTCGTCCGCGCGGTAGGGAGGAGGAAGGGGAGAAGGAGTAAATGAAGACGAGGAGGAGGGGGCTTCCTGAGGGCCTCTTAGCTTCCTTGGCCGTCTTATAGGGGGCTCCTTGGCCCGTCTGATTCCTTCGGAGGCCCGTCGGAGGCCCTAGCGGAGGCCTCCCTGGGCCGTCTTGGTACCCTCATGGAGCGCTTTAGGGCCGTCTTGGGGCCATCTTGGGCCAACGTGGGGCCTTCTCGGGAGCCTCTTGGGCTGGAGCCTACCGTGGAAGCCTTTGGGGCCGTCTTGGGCGGTCGGAAACCCACAAAGGCGAGAACCTCAATTTGTTCGATAAACGAAGGAACATCTGTGGCTTGGGCTTCCTCGGGCTATCCTGGAGGGCCTCTTGGAGTCCTCTTGGGCCATCTTGAAGGCCTCTTGGGGGCCTCTTGGGCTGTCTTGGATCCTACCTTGGAGGCCTCTTGGGCTGTCTTGGGCGGCTGGAAACCCACACAGGCGAGAACCTCAAACAGTTTCAATTCACGAAGGAACATATATGGTTTGGGCGTCCTCGGGCTCTCCTGGAGGACCTCTTGGAGTCCTCTTGGGCCGTCTTGAGGCGTCTTGGAGGCCTCTTGAGCCGTCCTCGGCCATCTCAGGCCGTCTTGGTCTCGATTTGGCTGTCTTGGAAGCCGTCTTGGCGGCCACCTTACCTTGGTCGTCTCGAGGCCGAAAACAGCGCTGAAGAGCAAATTCAGGGTGGCGTTGTTCCCCAAACAGCTTGCTGAACAGGGTGCTGTTATGGTAGAAGCTAACTCCGGCCGAGGGAACGGGGGGGCAGAGACATCCTTAAAAAAATGTGTGGTCTGGGCCGTTTCGCCTGAGACGTCCTCACAACTTTCGTTTCTGAGTTGTCCACGATTGGCCGTTTCGCCTGAGACATCTTCGAAAATCTGGGCTCCAGGACGCCACGCGCCAGGTGGTCCAGGCCGTTTCGCTCGAGACATCCTCCAAACTCTAAGCCCCGAGATGCAATGCGAGAGGTGGTCTGGCCCGTTTCGCCTGAGACAGCCTGTCAATTCCGAGCTTCGAGACGCCGCCCGGGAGGTGGTCTGGCGCGTCTCGCTTGAGACACCCTCGCAATTCTGCAATCCGAGCTGCCGCGCCAGAGGTGGTCTGGCCCGCTTCGCTTGAGAGACAGCCTCGAAACTCTGGGCTCCGAGGAGGAGGAGGAGGAGGAGGAGGAGGAGGAGAGAGGAGCGAGGAGGAGTCAGGGCTCCGAGAAGGAGGAGGAGAGAGGAGCGAGGAGGAGAGAGGAGCGAGGAGGAGGCAGACCCGAACGAATCCTTTACACTCTGGTCGTCGAGTCGTGCCTCCGGGAGAGGTCTGGGCGCCCCCCGGGCCCGACGGAGGAGGCAGCCGGCGCCGCGGCGCGAGCACGATCCGTTTTGGTAAATTGCAATCGGGGGTGGACAGACCTCCTCCTCCTCCTCCTCCCCCCCTCCTCCCTCCTCCTCCTCCTCCTCCTCCTCCTCCTCCTCCTCCTCCTCCTCCCTCCTCCTCCTCCTCCTCCTCCTCCTCCCCCTGACACGTCGATTAGTGAATGGTCCGTTTTCGGTTCTCGAGAGGGCGCCGCGGCCGTCATTCTCCAGGCCTGCGCCGCCGCCAGGTCTGGCCCGGGGTCGGTTTCACTGAACCACGTTTTACTAAAGGGAGGTCTGTCCATCCCGATGCAAGGGCTGATCGGGGGGGCGGCATGCTGGGGCAAGTCGTGGAGGTGCCTCGAGCGAGAGCGCGGCGAACAGGGAGGAGGTAGGGATGGGGGAGGAGGGAGGGAGGGGGAAAAGAGCTCCGAGATGCTGCGCGAGGGGAAGAATCGAGGGGGGAAGCGGGATCGTGCTCAGACGCTGCCTGTTTGAGGGCATCCCTGACGAGGCTGCCTCCTGGAAGCGGCTGCCTGGATCCAGGTGGCCGCCGATAGAACAGCCGAGGGGGAGGGTCGGCTTTAGAATCGGTGCGAGACCGGGGGGAAGTGAGAAGGGGCGTTTTTTTTGTTGCAGAAGGCTCGGAAGTCCCCTGGTCTTCTGAGAAGTATTCTAAGCCTTCCCCGAAGACGCAGAAAACTGTTCAGAAGGCGCGAGGGCTTCTGAGAAGTCCCGTCGCCTTCTGAGAGGCCTTCTCCTTCACAGTCCCCCCCCTCGTTCGCCGCCGAACAAAAGAAACCTCACAGGACTGTACAGGAGCATTCTAACACGCCCCCAGCGGGCGCAGCCAGCACGACGTGCGTCCGCGCATACGCCTCCGTTGCCTCCTCGAGGCTCGACGATTAATCGAGGACTGAGGATCGGATTCTTTTGAAGTTTTTGTCTCAACCATCTTGTGGGTTCCTCCTCCCCTCCTCTCCTCCTTCCCTTCTCTCCTCCTCCCCTCTCCTCCTCTCCTCCTCTCCTCATCCCCTTCTCTCCTCCTCCCCTTCTCTCCTCCTCCCCTCCTCTCCTCCTCTCCTCCTCTCCTCTCCTCTTCTCCTCCTCCCCTCCTCTCCTCCTCCCCTCCTCTCCTCCTCTCCTCTCATTCCCGTCCTCCTGTGGCTGCGCTCCGCGTGATCCTGTCGGCACGCCCCTCGCGCGTCTCGCCCCACGGGGAGCTCCACCGAAGGCCCCGCTGGCACCGCTGTCGGGCCTCCGGGACACCTCCCCGCCGCCACGGCGGGGCTGCCTTGCCGAGCTGCTGGCCAGGGCGCACCCCTGGGAGGGGCCCAGGAGGGCAGCCCTTGCTGCGGCGTGTTCCCCGGGAACCTGGACCTGCTTCGCCACTGGAAAGAGAAATGCGGAGAAGGGCGGCACGGCCAGGTGGACCGCGTGCGCTGGCGCCTGCAGGCCCGCTGCGGGCCCTGGGCCCGGCAGAGCACGGCCCGGGCTGGTAGCCAAAGTGGCTCGAGCCAGAGCGGCCCCAGGTCTCAGAGCTCGAGCAGGGGATCGGCTACAGACTTGATTTTACCAGCCTCGAACTTAACCCTATCCCTAAGATTGACACGCCAGAAGGCGATGGCCATCTTAGGGATCCGCCCTCAGAAGATAAGGGAATCCCTGAGATTGGCATCGTGATGAGGAGATGCCCAGCATAGGGATGGGGATATGTTCCAGGCTGGTAATGGCTTCCACCCCCGAAGTTAGCTTCCCCGCCGAGTCTGCGCGACGAGGCACGCAGAGACCTCCTCAGACCTGCGGAGCAGTCTGCGCACGGCTGCGCGGGTTCGGCGGGAAGGCCAAGTTGGGGGCTCAGTCGGCCCAGATTGGTAGAGGAGGGGGAGGGAGGGGAGGGGGAGGGAGGAGGAGGGAGGAGGAGGAGGAGGAGGAGGAGGAGGAGGAGGAGGAGGAGGAGGAGGAGGAGGAGAGAGAGGTCGACCCTGCCAAGTCAAGGGTACCTTTGTGTCCTGTGTCTCGCGACCCATGCCTTCTGCATTCCTGGGGCAGCGTGCCCCTCGGAAAGGGTCTTTTGTCCTCTCGCGTGTCCTCTCCACTAAAGTCCGACTGTAAACCGATCCTGCAGTCGATCCCCGACTCGACGAGCAGGGCATCACGCAGCCTCGCGGCCCGGCCGGGATGGCCGATGACGAGTGCCGAGGCGGCGCCGGCTGCGCGGGGCTCCGAGCTCAGGATCGGACCTCGACACTGCCGGGCTTCGAGGAGCAAGCTGGGCCACTTTCCCGGCTCTCGAGCAGTGGCGAAGCGTCCTGGCGTGCCTATCGTCATACCAAACAATGTTCTAAGAACCTGTTGTGGTTCCCACGAGATGTTCTTGGAGCATTTCTGGTTGGGACTTTCTTGTTTTATCACATCGGGTTTATGTTCTAAGAACATTGTTTTTGTTCTTAGAACATTTTTGGGTTCTAAGAACAGTCCGTGGTAGGACTATAGGAATGCCAGGACGGTCGGACCCTGCTCAAGGCTCACCCTGAGCTGGTTCACCAGACTTCTGCGGATGGGCGTGACGAAGCAGCTCCAGCAGGAGGATCTGGGCCGACCGCATCCCGCGGACGAGGGCGTCGGGAATTATGTCAGGATGCAGGAGCTTTGGGACCAGGAGGTGAATCAGCACGGCTTGGAGTGTGCCCGGGTCGGGCGCGTGCTCTTTCGTTTTGTGGGCCGCCGCAACGTGTGGTTGTTGACCATATGCGCCTACACGTCCGTGGCATGCTTGACGGTGCAGCCGATCTTGACCAAGATGTTGTTGCGGTGGTTGGAGGGCTCTCTCACGATGAGCGTCGTGAGCCAGTGGCTGTTGGTGCTCGCCATCTTGGGGTCTCCGTTGCTTGGGGCCGGCATCCAGGCGCACATGAACATGATATCAAGCCGTATCGGCATGCACCTCTATGCGGCTTTGACCATGATGGTGTATCGCAAGTCGCTTAAGCTCAGCTCCCAGGCGCGCAACTCTGCGAGCACAGGGCGCCTCGTGAATCTGATGAGCAACGACGCTGGCACGGTCATGGAGCAGGCGGTGCGCGTAGTGGGTCCCATGCTGACGGCCTTGCCACAGTTGGTGATCGTGCTTGTGATGCTATTCACTGAGATCGGGATCTCGATGCTGACGGGCTTTGGATTTGCACTCTTCAGCGTGCCCCTCGCCATCTTGATATTCAAGAAGATTAGTGAGTTTTATGGCTTGGCCGCACAGGAGACCGACCAGAGGCTGAAGCTCGTAAACGACCTTTTCACTGGCATTCGCGTTGTGAAGGCATACGCTTGGGAGAAGGCGTTCCTGCGCGTCATAGGGGATACTCGGGCGAAAGAGCTACATTTCATTCGGAGGCATGCCTATTGGTCAATGGTTGGCATGATGTGCGTCTACATGCAGCTCCCGGCATTTATGCAGCTCGTCGTCTATTCGACGTACGTTGGGCTGGGTGGTGAGTTTTCAGCCTCGCGAATTTTTACCGCGATCCAGCTGTTCCAGCTCTTGCAGCAGCCGCTCACGCAGTTGCCTGGCGCATTGACACAGATTGCGCAGCTCATGACCGCTACGCAGCGGCTGGGTGCCTTCTTTCGACTGCACGAGCTGGCAGACCCTGCCCACGACGAGAGCGCGCCACCCGCCTCGGGCGAGCCGGCTGTGACAATCTCGGGGGACGCAATTTTCGTCTGGGAGTCCCAGCACGTCCAGTCATGGCGCCTCGGACTGCCCAAGAGCACGGCGGAGAAGAGGCAGGAAATGAAGGCGACGAAAGAAGCAAGAAAGCAGCTGAAGCAGGAATCTGACGAGGTGGCAAATGCGGCGGAGCTGCCTCGGACGCCGGCTGATGCATCGGCGGTTGGGAATCCCTCCCACGGCTTCGAACTTAAACAGGTGGACTTGCGCATCGAGCAGGGCGAGCTGGTGGCCTTTGTGGGCCCTGTGGGCAGTGGTAAGAGCAGCTTGATCAGTGCAATCCTCAACGAGATGACTATGCAGCTGCCTGTGGCAAGTCCCGCCACCGTGCCAGCCCAGCACTCTGGGCGGTCACTGTTCAAGGGTGGCACAGGGAGCCGTAGCGTGTGACACCTCGTGCCCCGGGGCCTGGGAGTCATCCGCGTCGTGCCGGTGTGCCTCCTTTCGTCTTCGGCGCGGGTATCCTCGAGTCCGAATGAGGCGCATCTCATTTGTAATGCATGTATCGAGAGTCCGACCAGGTTGACAAAACAACGATGGTGTTGCTGCTGATGATGTTGGTGATGATGATTATGATTACGATGATGATGATGCTGATGATGATGATGATGGTGGTGGTGGGGATGGTGGTGATGATGATGCTGATGACGAATACAATGATGATGATGATGATGATGATGATGATGATGATGATGATGATGATGATGATGATGATGATGATGCTGATCGTGATGATGATGGTGTTGATGCTGATAGGGATAGTAATGGTGATGGCGGTGATTATGGTGATGATGGTGGTGGTGGTGGTGATGAAAATGGTGGTGATGATGGTGGTGATGGTGACGACGATGATGATGATGATGAGTGTGATGATGATCATGACAATGATGGTGATACTGATGATAATGATGATGATGATGATAACAATGATGATGATGGTGGTGATAGTGATGGTGATGATGATGTTGGTGGTGCTGGCGATGATGATGATGATGATGATGGTGGTGGTGATGATGGTGGTGATGATGATGATGGTGGTGATGATGATGGTGATGATGATTATGAGGAGGAGGACGGCGATGACGACGCTGACGACGACGACGACGACGACGATGATGATGATGATGATGATGATGATGGTGACGGTGATGGTGGTGGTGGTGATGAGGGTGATGATGATGGTGATGATGGTGGTGGTGTTGGTGATGGTGATGATGATGATGATGATGATGATGGTGGTGGTGATGATGGTGATGGTGGTGGTGATTGTGATGAGTAGGAGGAGACTAGTGTTTATTGTGCATATGACTACGATGATGGTAATAGTCATGACCATGATGATTGTCATCATCATGGTGGTGGTGAGGGTGGAAGTGGTGATGCTGATGATGATGATGGTGATGATGGTGGTGGTGATGGTGATGGTGTTTGTGATGGTGGTGGTGATGGTGAAGATACTGGTGGTGGTGATGGCGATGCTGATTACGATGATGGTGGTGATGGTGATGATGATGAGAAAGAGGAAGAGGGATACCATATCATGTGACACGTGCCGTCGGAAGTCTTCCAGCATAGCAAAAGCGGTTACCTCTCGAACGCTGTTGAATGCTCTCCGCGTGGCGCCGTTTGGAGTAATGCCCAGAAGGCGGTCATATGTGACTCGTCGGCCGTCTTGCGGCCATGGCGGATTGCTGTGAGGCTGCTTGGAGCGGACCAGGAGGATGGAGGAAACGACGATTGTGGTAATGATGGGGAGCATGGGAAGGAGGAGGAAGAGGAGGAGGAGGAAGATCAGAAGAGGAGGAGGAGAAGGAGGAGGAGGAGGACCGAGCGGGTCAGGAGGATGAGGAGCAGCATGATAATGAGTACGAGGAGGAGAGGGACGAGGAAGAGGAAGGCCGTCACATGTGACACCTCTTGTCAGGAGTCGCGTTGTGCGCGCGGACCTTTCCGGCGCCGCCCGCGACACCCGCCGCCACCACAGAGCCCTCGTGTGCCTGATTTTGGCCGTCGTTATGCTGCCCTGGGATCTCGTTGCGGGAGCCGTCTCAAGCTGCTGGGGCTGTAGTCATTTGAGCCTGTCTCTGGACCTTCGCGAGGCGCTTGAGATCTAGCCTCCCTTGGAGAGGTGGCAAACACGAAGGCAATCGTCTAGTTTCGACCACTGTCTTTCAGGCGGTGGCCATGGCGAACCGCTCCTGGCAGCGTTATCCTTGGCGCCGCGGTCTTGCTTCAGGTTCTCCTGAGCACCGGTGGCGTTGTGGATCGTGTGGCTGCAGACAGAACTTGTCAAGGTTCTGGTTCTGCAGACAGTGCGGCGGCTGCCGGTCCGAAGTCGAAACGCAGGATCCAGTTCCAAGTGATGCCGCTGGCGACCGCGCGCTGGACACCAAGCCGCTGCCCGCGGGCCCGTTGGGCGGCAGCAACTGGGCAAGTGGGCCGCCTGCTATCATCGGCAAGGAGGAGACTTTCTCTGACGACGGGTGTGGCCAGCTCGTTGAACTCAACCGCAGGATGGGGAATACGACCCAGTCGGCCGCGCTTCAAGGCCGGTTCGACGAACGCCGCCAGCAAGGTCAGCCAGGTCCCCTGCAGTTTCAGGCGAACGCCAGCGACAAGCAGATCAAGGCATTGTAGAAGAAGCTACGTTTGGAGATGGATCGGTACGTCAAATGGGAACAGTGGCTTGTGGACAAGAAGGCTAGCATTGGTCATTTGCGCACTCAGTTGGCGGAGGAGTCGAAACGTTGTCAGGATTTGGTCGAGAAGTTTCGTATCTTGCTCAGTGGCAAGCAGAACGCTCCTTCCCCAGCACCAGTCAGCGACAAGGTGTCCCTCAAGACCTTCCTCGAGAAAGTAGCGGACATCGTCGCACTTGCGGACGACAGTGCGGAGGAGAGTTTTGGAATGGACCCTGAAGTATATGAAGCTTCGGCTACCGATCGATAGGAGCTCAAGGCTAGAACGAAGCAGTTGCGCACCTTGCTCATTGAGGCCTCAAAGAGTTTGTTCGGCGAGGCGTCCAAGCACTTCGACAAGTTCAAATCGGCCCACGCTTCCCGCGTGCAGAGGACGGGCAAGAAACGCAAAGGCCCTGACGGTGAAGCTGCCAAGCCAGCCAAAGCCCCTCCCAATCCTGATGTCGACGATGGGAAAGGATGCGGCGATGTTGGTGCGAACGGTTCGTCTGGCAACAAGGACGTCGGCTCCGAGGGCCCCAGCCAGAAAGCACGCACAGACGCCCTCCTGGCCCAGGCTGACACCATCATCGGCACTAACACAAAAAAAGGCCCCCATGTCGCAGAGTAGCTCTAGGCAGGGGGTCAGACATCCGAAGACGATCTCCGGCGATGGCCCTTCAATGAGTGAGTCCTTGTGCCACGTCACTGTCGATGAGAACCCTAAGGCTACAATAGCAACCATAAACTACCTCTAAAACTTTACTAAGTCACGACGCTCACCTTCAGCGAGGCACCAACGCTCCCCCAGCCTCCCTGGGGTGCCTTCTTGGCCCCGTGGTCCTCACCGCGTCGGGCCCAATGTTGGTCATGGCCTGGTCTCTGGCAGTTCTGGTTTTGTTTCGTTCAAGACCCCGCCCGAGCCCAGCCCAGGTGAGTGCTCGTTGTGCATTGAAACCTGCAATGCCACCCCCCTTTATGGGCCCCTCAAAGAGTGGCTCGCGCACACAGAGGCCGATGCCATTGCTGTGCCCGAACATCATATTGCGTCAGAGTCTGGTTGCACGGGGGCTGCTGCATGGTGTTTACGGAATGGCTGGAAAGGCTTCTTCGCTCTTGCCTGCCATGGTCGTGGAGATGGTAGCAATGTTGGGGCGGCTATTATGGCTAGATCGTTTCTTGGGTTCCCTGGATTACCTCAAGGCCACATCACCTACCCTCGTCGCGCGGTGGGGGGGCCTCATACACACCCTCGGCAGCGATAAGCACCCTTTCTTCTTGTCTCCAGTCTACCTACACCACGCCGAGTGCATGACCGACCGCAGCGCCGCCATGCTCGGGGCGGCGGGCGCCGTCGCCATTTCGCACGCCAACGAGGCTGTGATCGCAGCCGACTTAGCACGTCTCCTGCCGATGTCATCGAGAATGGTATTCCTGAGAAGCCCCCGGGGGACGCTGCGTTTCCTAAGTGCGAAGGCATTTGTTTAAGGGGGGGCCAAAGGTTGGGCATTCCAGGCATTCACAAAGTGATTCAGGCTGCAAGCGCGGTTGAAATCTTTCGCATTACCTCCCACCCCACCCCGCCCCCGGCCCAGATGTCGCCATCGGGCCGCTGTCGAGGCAGTCTTGGGCATCCTGGCGGCTCTGGGCAGTCGAGGAAGATCGAGGGCCATCGAGGAAGGAAAAACAACAAAAAAAAAAAAAAACAAAAAAAAAAATCCTGGCAGCTCTGGTGGCCTGCAGGGGCCGTCCTGGAAGCCGTCTCTGGACGTCTTGGAGGCCGTGGTGAGCGCCGCGGGAGGCGTCGGGGCGCTCAGGAACCCTTCGGGGGTGGGGGGGGGGGTGCGCAGGGAGGTGTGGTGCGCGGGGGGGGGGGGGGGAGGGTGGCCCGCAGGCGACCTGCAGAAATCCTGCCAGACAGTCTCTCTCTCTCTCTCTTTCTCTCTCTCTTTCCCCTCTCCCTCTTTCTCTCTCTCTCTCTCTCTCTCTCTCTTTCTTTATGTCTCTCTCTCTCTTTCTGTGCATTCTCTCTCTCTCTCTCTCTCTCTCTCTCTCTCTCTAAATATATAGATGTGTGTATGCATATGTATGTATAGATGCATGTGTATACATACATGTATATATACACATGCCGATGTACATGTGTATATATATACATAAATATATCATGTGTGCACATATTATATATATATATGTGTATCCTCCCTGTCGTCCTTGTCCTCGTCGGCCTGTTCTAGCATGGTGGGGTCCCCTTCCCATCAGTTCAGAAGCTGGCAATGTTCCTCATCAGGCTTCGACAAACAAGAAACCCTACCAGACTGCACTTAGCATGCTGCCGCGCCTGAGCGTGCCAGTGGGGCGTGGCTGCGGAGAACGGCTGGCCGCGTGGCGCTGCGCGGGAGCGTTGCGTACGCGAGCCAGGTGCCATGGATACAGAATGCGACGGTGCGTGACAACATCCTCTTCGGATTGCATTACGACGCGGCTTGGTATTCAGAGGTCTTGGACGTGTGCGCGCTCACCGAAGACCTGTCCTTGCTTGCGAGCGGAGACCAGACCGAGATCGGCGAGCGCGGCATCAATCTGAGCGGGGGGCAGAAGGCGAGAGTGAGCATAGCGAGGGCAGTCTATTCCCGGGCGGACATCATCTTGTTGGACGATCCCCTGGCCGCCGTGGACAGGCACGTTGGGGACGTCATCTTCGAGCGATGCGTGCGCAGGGCGCTGAAGGGCAAGACTGTCATCCTCGTGACCAATCAGCTCGAGCGCCTAGAACGCGTGGACCGCGTGGTCGTTCTCAGGGACGGCTCCATCACCGAGTCTGGGACGCACGCTGAGCTCATGCAGGCGCGCGGCGACTTCGCCGACCTGATGGAGCGGCAGGGCATCGCCGAGCCCAGCGCAGACACGGCTGCTGCCGAAGAAGCAACGGCGGCTGCCGAGGCGAAGCCGCGAGGCGCCGCCCTGGGCACTGCGCCCCGGAAGAGCAGAGACGGCGCGGTTTCCGCTGCGCGCATCACGGAGGATGAAAGTCGGGAGGTTGGGTACGTGAACTGGAGCGTGTACGCTTGGTTCATTCGGCAGTGCACCAGGTGTCTCTTTGGACTGCTCGTCTGCGGCAGCATGCTGCAGACATCCTTCCCGATCGTTGGGGTCTTCCTCCTGGCCCAGTGGACGGAGGACGTGCGGCTGAGGGGCCCCTCAATGGAAGTGAATCGGCAATGGCTCTCGCTCTACGCTGCGATGCTCGTGGGCGGCTTGTTGTCCTCGATGTTCTCCGGCGTGTGCAGCGCAGAGATGCGGGTGATCGCCGCGAGGCGCATCCACACCATGCTCCTAAGGACGATGTCACGAGCGCCAGTCGCATTCTTTGATGTGACGCCGCTCGGTCGTATTCTGAATCGTTTCTCCAAAGACATGCTGCAAATTGACATGACGCTCGCGATGATGCTCTCGTGGGCCATTGTGCTTGCCATGTTTGTTGTAACCTCCTGCCTGGCGGTTGTCGTCTCTACGCGAGGCTGGATGCTCCTGCTCATGGTGCCCGCTGGCGCAGGGTACCTCCGTATCTTCCGTTTCGTGAGGCACTCCGCCATCGAGATTCAGCGGCTTGAGTCCATCTCGCGCTCCCCGCTAGCCTCCACCTTCCAGGAAGTGCTGGCCGGGCTCACCACCATCAGGGCGTACCGGCAGCAGGGCCGCTTCCAGGCGCTGAACGCGACGATGGTGAACCAGAATGTTGTGCCATTCTTCTTGTCGAAGTCAGCGCAGGCTCAGGAGGGGGAAAAACACAGACACGATGAATCGCCGACTCCCAGAGGGATATAGGAAAATATGGGAAGTGGGGGGAAGACGAAACTCCAAAGAATATGTGAAAATATGGGGAATCCTGGGATTTGTGTCTATTTGTTTGTGCATCCTTGGGCCCCTTTACAGGCCGCCTGGCTCACTCTCCGCCTCAACTGCGTGGGCGCCTTGGCTTCAGGCTGCTGCGCAGCCTACGCCGTCATGTCTGAGCATCTGGGGGTCAAGCAGAGTGCCGGACTGGCTGGCGTGGGCCTCACGTACAGCAGCCAGATATCCCAGATGATGATGTTTTTGATCATGATCGTGATAGGGGTGGAGACGATGATGAACTCCGTGGAAAGGGTCAAGGATCGGCGGCGCGACCCGGCGGGAAGTGAGAAGGAGCTGACCCTCTCGGAAGGCGGCGCGGCTCGGCAGAAGCCCTCGCGCCTGCTGAGAAGCGCTCTGCGTCTTCGGGGAAGGCCTGGGAAACTTCTCAGAAGGCCCGAGGCCTTCCGAGCCTCCCGAGAAGGCCCGCCCCCCTGATCGCTTCCCCCCTCTGGGCCTCGCTGCCGACAAGGAGTACATCCACACGGTGTCGCCGGAGGAGGACCGCAGCGCGGCCGACGCGCCCTCGGGCAGCGAGGAGCGGCCCAGCCAGGCGTGGCCCAGCGAGGGCAGCATCACGTTCCACCAGCTCGTGACCGGCTACCGGGACGGGCCCGACGTGCTGCACGGCATCAGCGCGTGCATTGCGCCCTGCGAGAAGGTGGGCGTCGTCGGCAGGACAGGCTCTGGCAAGTCGACCATCATCCTGTCCATCTTCCGGCTCATCAAGCCGCGCTCGGGCTCCATCGCGATCGACGGCGTGGACCTCACGACGGTGAGCCTGGAGCAGCTCCGGAGCCGCGTCGGGCTCATTCCGCAAGATCCTGTGCTCTTCACGGGCTCTGTGCGTTACAACCTCGACCCTTTTTCGGAGGCCACGGACGCACGGCTCTGGGAGGTGTTGGAGCAGGTGCGCATGAACGGTGTAGTGGAGCGCTTGGCGAACAAGCTGGAGCAGCATGTGCAGGAAGGTGGAGACAACTTCTCCGTGGGGGAAAAGCAGCTGTTCTGCATCGCGAGGGCTCTGCTGCGCGACCCTCGTGTCCTCTGCCTGGATGAGGCCACGGCGAGCCTAGATAGCGACACCGACGCCATGCTCCAGGATATGATTCGGCGTCTCTTCCAGCAGAAGACCGTGATTACGATCGCTCACCGCCTGGAGACCATCATGGACAGTGACAGAATCCTTGTGCTGCAAGCCGGTCGCATCGCCGAGGTCGGCTCCCCGCTGATGCTCCTCCAGGCAACAGGCGGAGTCTTCAGTGGTATGGTGCAGGCCGGCAACGCTCAACATCTCCGTGCTATCGCGACCGTCGGCTATTTGAACGCCAACCGCCAAACTTGCCCGCCTCCCGAAGAAGATGCGGCAAGCCTGTGAGATGACGCATGGGTGGAGGGTCAGAAGCAGCTGATTCGTTACCCAGAGTTGGTGGTTGCAGTGCGTGTCCCCACTGCAGGGGAGTGCAAATGTGCACCGTCCACTGCCGACGCCACTCTTAATCATGTTTTGCGCTGTTTCTTCTTTCCGCCAGACCGCCAGGCCCCCTACAGGTGCAAATCGGGCTGAGGGGCTGGCCGCGGACGTTGCCGGCAGGCGCCGCACCAATGAGCTTCCTGCTGCCTGCTGGGTGCGTCAAACGAAAGAGCTGGATCACGCGCCTCCTGAAACCACAACCCGAGCCCAATGTATTTTCTCCCGCGCGCGGACCCTAAAAGTCCCTGGACCTTCCCTGGGACCAGCTTTTCATCAGGAGTCGTCTTTGACGGTCCCCGAGCGCGAGAATTGCCCCCCGAGGCCGACCACAACGAAAGGTGTACGCCCTGTCTCTATTCGAGGCTCTGCTGCGACGAATCCTCACGCCCCTGGAGGAGACTGGCAGAGGGCCGGCGAGGGTGCAACGAGGGCGGCAGTCCCAGGAGCGCTTTGTGTTTGCCTCCGCTTCGCGGGGTGCAAATTAGGCGAAAGCACAGATTCTCTGGCCAGCAGTTGTCCCTCGATCGAGGCGTCGTCGACTCTAGCACGGTGGAGCCCACTCCCATCAGCCGTTGAATGGAGTGGCTATGTTCAAGGGAGGAAAAACCCACCCGGACCGGACAATTGGCGTTTACTGAACGGCCCTGAGCGTTTACTAAACATCCCTGCCATGTTCGATTCCTTCATTGGGCGCGTTTACTAAGAAGGCCTCGCGTGTCGGGGCGGCTATTATCGGAGTGGATTGTCTGCCCTCTATGTGTGACTGACATCTTGCCAGGCCGTGCGACGGATGCTGCTCAGCGGTAGCGCACCCCACGTTGCCGATTCAGGCTCGGCAGCTGACATCGCAGGCGAGGCCAACTCCGAGGCACCTGGCTTCGGCCACACCTGGGCCAGAGCAGACAGGGCCCCTTGGAGTCTCGGCACGAGAGCAGACAGAGGCACCTGGAGTCGGCCCTCCTCCTCCTCCTCCTCCTCCTCCTCCTCCCTCCCCCTCCTCCTCCTCCTCCTCCGCCTCCTCCTCCTCCTCCTCCGCCCCCTCCTCCTCCTCCTCCTCCTCCTCCTCCTCCTCCTCCTCCTCCTCCTCCTCCTCCTCCTCCTCCTATGGGCCACACTGGGCCGGAGCAGACGGGATTCACCTCCACGTGGTCGCCGTCGCCCGGGATCTGCTCGGAGCCCGCGCGAAGCCCTCGTCGCGGTACGAGGGCATGCGCGCGTTCCGTACATCTGCGCCCGGCCGACAAGATGCCCACAGGAGAGAGACATGCCGATGCTGCTGCTGCTCCAAAGCCTTCTGGGGGAACCTCGTCGCCACAGCCGGATTCGCCTCGGGACCCTGGTCAGAGTGCGCCTGGGGAGAGGTCCAGGGAGCACAGGCAGCACAAGCCTAAACTGTCGGAGCTCCGAAAGCTTATGTTTATGCCGTTTTTGTTTTCGAGAAGGTCACTGGATCAGCCACCTGCTGGCCAGAAGGTGTGGAAGGTGGAAAGTCAGGGGGAGCGGTATAGGTCAGCCACGCGCAGAGGGGGGTAAGGGGAAATGTGAAGCACCCCTGCTTCTCAGAAGGCGTGGGCCTTCCTATAAATGTCAAACCGGCACATTTAATGGCAGTTTTCCTCTAAGAAGCCTTCCCCCTCTCCCCCTACCCCCTTTGTGCGTGCCGGGACGGAGATAGTGTTTATCGTTTTCGATCCATTTGCGCGCCGTCAAATTGATGCGTATCCGCTGGTTTCGAAAGTCGGCGGCGAGCGAGAGGGGGGAAGTGAGAAGGGGCGGGCCTTCTCAGAAGGCTCAGAAGTCCCCAGGGCGTATGAGAAGTTTTCTACGCCCCCCCGAAGGCACGGAAAATGTCTCAGAAGGCGCGAGGGCTTCTGAGAAGTGCCGCCGACTTCTGAGAAGGCCTC
Organism: Prorocentrum cordatum; assembly: GCA_963575745.1. NCBI lineage: Eukaryota > Dinophyceae > Prorocentrales > Prorocentraceae > Prorocentrum > Prorocentrum cordatum. The sequence continues at coordinate 741,856 of CAUYUJ010008779.1, read as the reverse complement.
TTCCTTCTCGCTTCTCCCCCTCGCTCGCCGCCGATCTTCGCGCAGAGGGACAATTATCGGATTGGGAGGATGGGGTCCCAGACATGATCGCGCCGCAAAACTTCAGGACGAAGGTTTTTCGCAGTTTTCGGGCTCAGGAGGCCCTCGCCAGGCCCCTGGACCGTCAAGAAACGATGCAGGATAACTGGTCCAGGGGAGAGGATCGGGACTTCCAGGAACCGCGCATTGAAAAAACAGGACGTCGCATCTCTGGGGTTGGGAGACATGGTCATAACATCCGTGTTGCTGCGTATGCTCCATGTGCTTATTCACGACGTTTCACGTTCACCGCCCGCCCACTCCAGTTCTCGCCGGACGAGGCGAAGACGGCTCCACGACGGCATGAACAGATGCAGAAAATCATACAAGACCCCTCGCAGGTGTGTTTTGCTGTTTTTGTCTGCGCTCCATTGTTGTTCCCAACCCACAGCCTGTGAGGGTCAGGCATACCGCGTGGCTGATCAATCGTAGATTTGCCGTTTGGTCGTCGTCCCGTCATCACTGCCGACGCATCATTGATATGGACGTTGCTTCTCTGGGCCCTTGTTTACTATCCACACCCGGAGGCCAGAAATGTCCCGAGCACTGCCCAAAATCAGCCAAAATTTGCCCGAACGCTGCCTAAAAGGAGCCAAGGAGGGACCCATGCTGCTCAGGCGGGCGTCGAACGGCCGAAGCGACAGCATGTCCGTGTTGGGCCGTAACTCCGTCAGAATGCAATTTAAAATCGGGCTGGTTTGGGGCCGTTTGGGGTTTTGTGTTGGGGCCCACGTGAAGCCCAGGAGGAGGAGGAGGAAGAGGAGGAATAGAAGGAGGAGCAGCAACAGGAGGAGGAGGAGGAAGAGGAGGAGGAGGAGGAAGAGGAGGAAGAGGAGGAAGAGAAGGAGGAGCAGCAACAGGAGCAGGAGCAGGAGGAGGAGGAGGAGCAGGAGGAGCAGCAGGAGCAGCAGGCGCAGCGGGAGCAGGGAGGCGGGAGGCGGGAGGAGGGCCGGCTCCACAGGTATTCTGCCCAGCGGACGTGAAGGAGTGCCCGGACGGCTCGTTCGTGTCGCGCGACTCGGCGAACGGGTGCGAGTTCCCGGCGTGCCCGCCGCAGGCGGCGGGCCCCCCGCCTCTCGCCCGCGCCTTGGGCCAGAGCGTCACGCACACGCCACGTCACAGCCTATGCGCAGCACAGCCAGGACGCTGAAACCCAGAAGGGGGAAAAGTGCTGCTTCCCCCTCCTCCTCCTCCTCCTCCTCCTCCTCCTCTCTCCTCCTTCCTCCTCTCTTCCTCCTCCTCCTCGTCTCCCCCCCTCCTCCTCCCCCTCCTTCTCCTCCTCAACCTCCTCCTCCTCCTCCTTCTCATGCTCCTCCTCATCCTCCCCTCAACCTTCCCCTCAACCTCCTCCTCAACCTCCCTCCTCCTCCTCCTCCTCCTCCTCCTCCTCCTCCTCTTCCTCCTCCTCCTCCTCCCCCTCACCCTCGTCGTCCTCGTCGTCCTCCTCCTCCTCCTCCTCCTCCTCCTCCTCCTCATCATCATCATCATCATCATCATCATCATCATCATCATCCTCATCCATCATCCTCTCCTCATCCTCATCATCCTCATCCTCCCTCCTCCTCCTCTCCTCCTCCTCCTCCTCCTCCTCCTCCCCTCCTTCCCCGCTTCCCCTCCTCCTTCTCCTCCTCCTCCTCCTCCTCCTCCTTCCTCCTTCGGCTCCTCCTCCTCCTCCTCCTCCTCCTCCTCCTCCTCCTCCTCTTCCTCCAGCACGTCCCTCATTTGGGCTGTTTTGGTGGCTCCCAGGAGGCCCTCTCTCCCCCCTTTTCCTCGACGTCCTCCGCCCGTTCTTGTTATCCTGTTTTATCTCATGTTTCCTCCGGAGCGGGGGCCAACGCAGCCGCGAAGAGGGAGTTCCAACGTGCTTCGTGCAACGCCACGTCTGCGCGGCAAGAGCACATCACCCGGGCCCAAAGAATTACCCTGTGACGTACCCAACCCATCTGTATCATGGGAAACGAGGAGTTGGCCGAAGCTTGCACGGACAATCAAATTGCAGGATCCGTTGTTTGATATGTAAGCTACTTGGGACACGCGCCAATGGAATGATGCGCAGGAGGACCATACAAGAACGAGGGGCGACAACTACAGGCTCGAAAGGGACATGGGGAGTCGGGAACGAAGAGCAGGAGAAAGACATGCGGGAAGCCCACTGGGCTGGGCCCCCCAGCAGGCCTCGAAAGTGGCGACAGTTTCACAGATCGCAGCCCCCCAGGGATGGCGAGGCCCCATTTGAATCCGCCGTGGGTACCCACTGCGCTGGGCCCCCCAGCAGGCCTCGAAAGTGGCGACAGTTTCACAGATCGCAGCCCCCCAGGGATGGCGAGGTCCCATTTGAATCCGCCGTGGGTACCCACTGTGCTGGGCCCCCCAGCAGGCTTCGAGAGGGGCGACAGTTTCACAGATCGCAGCCCCCCAGGGATGGCGAGGTCACATTCGAATCCGCCGTGGGTACCCACCGTGCTGGGCCCCCCAGCAGGCCTCGAAAGTGGCGACAGTTTCACAGGTCGCAGCCCCCCAGGGATGGCGAGGTCCCATTTGAATCCGCCGTGGGTACCCACTGTGCTGGGCCCCCCAGCAGGCCTCGAAAGTGGCGACAGTTTCACATATCGCAGCACCCCAGGGATGGCGAGGACCCATTTGAATCCGCCGCGGGTGCACACCGTGCTGGGCCCCCCAGCAGCCCTCGAAAGTGGCGACGGCTTCACAGATCGCAGCCCCCCAGGGGTGGCGAGGTCACATTTGAATCCGCCGTGGGTGCACACTGCGCTGGGCCCCCCAGCAGCCCTCGAAAGTGGCGACAGTTTCACAGATCGCAGCCCCCCAGGGATGGCGAGGTCCCATTTGAATCCGCCGCGGGTGCCCACTGTGCTGGGCCCCCAAGCAGCCCTCGAAAGTGGCGACAGTTTCACAGATCGCAGCCCCCAGCAGCCCTCGAAACGCAGCGACGAGCCAGGTAAAAGGCAGGGGGAAGAAAGGGACGGGAGGGGGTGGGAAGGCGCGAGCAGTGCTCTATGCAAAACGAGAACGCAACGCAGGAGGGTTGGGAAAAGAGCACATCACCCGGACCCAAAGAAAAAAAAATACCCTGTGACGTACCCAACCCATTTGTACCATGGGAAACGAGGAGTTGGCCGAAACTTGCACAGACAATCAAATTGCAGGATCCGTTGTTTGATATGTAAGCTACTTGGGACAAGCTCAGCAGCCTTCGAAAGTGGCGACAGCTTCACAGATCGCAGCCCCAGCAGCCCTCGAAACGCAGCGACGAGCGAGGTAAGAAAGTGGCGACAGTTTCACAGATCGCAGCCCCCCAGGGATGGCGAGGTCCCATTTGAATCCGCCGTGGGTGCCCACTGTGCTGGGCCCCCCAGCAGGCCTCGAAAGTGGCGACAGTTTCACAGATCGCAGCCCCCCAGGGATGGCGAGGTCCATTTGAATCCGCCGCGGGTGCCCACTGTGCTGGGCCCCCCAGCAGGCCTCGAAAGTGGCGACAGTTTCACAGATCGCAGCCCCCCAGGGATGGCGAGGTCCCATTTGAATCCGCCGCGGGTGCACACTGTGCTGGGCCCCCCAGCAGGCCTCGAAAGTGGCGACAGTTTCACAGATCGCAGCCCCCCAGGGATGGCGAGGTCCCATTTGAATCCGCCGCGGGTGCACACTGTGCTGGGCCCCCCAGCAGGCCTCGAAAGTGGCGACAGTTTCACAGATCGCAGCCCCCCAGGGATGGCGAGGTCCCATTTGAATCCGCCGCGGGTGCACACTGTGCTGGGCCCCCCAGCAGGCCTCGAAAGTGGCGACAGTTTCACAGATCGCAGCCCCCCAGGGATGGCGAGGTCCCATTTGAATCCGCCGCGGGTGCACACTGTGCTGGGCCCCCCAGCAGGCCTCGAAAGTGGCGACAGTTTCACAGATCGCAGCCCCCCAGGGATGGCGAGGTCCCATTTGAATCCGCCGCGGGTGCACACTGTGCTGGGCCCCCCAGCAGGCCTCGAAAGTGGCGACAGTTTCACAGATCGCAGCCCCCCAGGGATGGCGAGGTCCCATTTGAAGCACTGTGCTGGGCCCCCCAGCAGCCTCGAAAGTGGCGACAGTTTCACAGATCGCAGCCCCCCAGGGATGGCGAGGTGAATCCGCCCACTGTGCTGGGCCCCCCAGCAGGCCTCGAAAGTGGCGACAGTTTCACAGATCGCAGCCCCCCAGGGATGGCGAGGTCCATTTGAATCCGCCGCGGGTGCACACTGTGCTGGGCCCCCCAGCGGCCTCGAAAAGACAGTTTCACAGATCGCAGCCCCCCAGGGACGGTGTCCTCATTTGTCCGCGCCACACTGTGGGCCCCCCCCCCCAGCAGCCCTCGAAAGTGGCGACAGCTTCGCAGATCGCAGCCCCCCAGGGATGGCGAGGTCAAAGGCAGAGGGGATGAGAGGGACGGGAAGGAAGGAAGGCGCGAGCAGTGCTCTATTCAAAACGAGAACGCAACGCAGGAGGGTTGGGAAAATTACCTTGTGACGTACCCAACCCATTTGTATCATGGGAAACGAGGGGTTGGCCGAAACTTGCACGGACAATCAAATTGCAGGATCCGTTGTTTGATATGTAAGCTACTTGGGACACGCGCCAATGGAATGATGCGCACGAGAACCATACAAGAACGAGGGGCGACAATTACAGGCTCGAAGAGGACATGGGGAATCGGGAACGAAGAGCAGGAGAAAGACGTGCGGAAGCCCACTGTGCTGGGCCCCCCCAGCAGGCCTCGAAAGTGGCGACAGTTTCACAGATCGCAGCCCCCCAGGGATGGCGAGGTCCCATTTGAATCCGCCGTGGGTGCCCACTGTGCTGGGCCCCCCAGAGCCTTCGAAAGTGGCGACAGTTTCACAGATCGCAGCCCCCCAGGGATGGCGAGGTCCCATTTGAATCCGCCGTGGGTACCCACTGTGCTGGGCCCCCCAGCAGCCCTCGAAAGTGGCGACAGTTTCACAGATCGCAGCCCCCCAGGGATGGCGAGGTCCCATTTGAGTGGACTGTGCTGGGCCCCCCAGCAGGCCTCGAAAGTGGCGACAGTTTCACAGATCGCAGCCCCCCAGGGATGGCGAGGTCTAATTTGAATCCGCCGTGGGTACCCACTGTGCTGGGCCCCCCAGCAGCCCTCGAAAGTGGCGACAGTTTCACAGATCGCAGCCCCCCAGGGATGGCGAGGTCCCATTTGAATCCGCCGCGGGTGCCCACTGTGCTGGGCCCCCCAGCAGCCTCTGGCGACAGTTTCACAGATCGGCCCCCCCCCAGCAGCCCCCAGCCTCGAAAGTGGCGACAGTTTCACAGATCGCAGCCCCCCAGGGATGGCGAGGTCCCATTTGAATCCGCCGCGGGTGCCCACTGCGCTGGCGCTGGGCCCCCCAGCAGCCCTCGAAAGTGGCGACAGTTTCACAGATCGCAGCCCCCAGCAGCCCTCGAAACGCAGCGAGCCAGGTAAAAGGCAGGGGGGAAGAGAGGGACGGGAGGGGGTGGGAAGGCGCGAGCAGTGCTCTATTCAAAACGAGAACCCAACGCAGGAGGGTTGGGAAATTATGTGAAGGGGCGAGGGCGGTGTGCAAGGAGTGCTTACAGAAGGGATTCACTGCGAGGTACCGGGAAGCTCTTCGGAGTTCAGGCACCTGCAGGGAAAGATTGCCACGGGGTGCATGTGCAGAACGAGGCAGCCACTTCGCTTTCATCGCTCTGCAAGACAAGCTGGCGCGCAAAAAGTGCTGCAACGCGTGAATGTCTAAAATGATCGCGACATAGGTGCGCGACCACGTTGTGCAGTGCAGGTGTCTTCCCCCGGACTCTGTCGGACTCTGTCGGGGCGTCTTGGAAGCTTCGGGGCCCGTCGTGGCGCCATCGCGGGCGCGCGTGGATCCGAAGGCACGTGGCAGATCTCAGCTGCTGCCAGCTGCGAAGGAATCTCGGGCATCGTGGAGGCGTAAGGAGTGCAAGCGTCGAGCATCCCGGGACTTTGGCGAGGCCAGCAGGGGCGACGACGAAGCACGACAAAGCAACGAGGGGGAGAAGTTGCAGCGAGAAGGGGAGGGGGGGGGGGAATGCGGAGGAGGAGGAGGTGGAGAAAGGCGAGGACAAGTTGGGAGGTGGAGGGCGAGGAGGCGGGGCCGTTTCGGGGCTCTCTTCGGAGGTTTCTTCGGCTGCCCTGGATCGATCCGGGGGGTTTGCGGAGCAGTCATGGACGCTGCGAAGGCCCAGAAGGCGAGCACTCTGAAAAGATGCGTCCCCCAGGGATTGGGGCGTTTCTTGTTTCTTCGGGCCTTCGCGGAGGTCTTCTTGGAGCCCTGGAGGGGCGTCTTTGAGGCCGCGCGGGCGGTCTGGATGCCATTCTGGTCAGTTCTCAGCTCTCTTCGGCGCATCTGCGCCCAGATGGGGCGGCATCCCGCGCGCCTCGGAGGGCGCGGAATGTAGATGTGAAGCCCCGGAAACCCCAGGGCGCGTTGCCCCCCCCGCCCACACCCACCCACCCCACCCCTCAAACGCGCCTTTGGACTTTGGAGAGGGGGGAAGGGGGGGAGCCCCGGACACCTCACCCCTCAAACACACCCACCCCACCCACCCCACCCTTCAAACGCACCCCACCCCTCAAACCCACCAGAGGGGGGAAGGGGGAGGGGGAGGGGGACACCCAAAGGTCTCGCGCGCCTTTTCACACCTGGCAAGCGGGAGTCGGAGGATGCAGCGAGCCCGCCGAAGGCGCCGACGTTTCGTCAAAGCAGCGGGAGTGGGTAGCGGGTGGATCGCAAGTGGGCAATGGGCGGGTCGCGCGCGGGTCGCGGGCGAATCGCGGGCGCGTCGTGGGCGGGTCGCGCCCGAGGACGGCGACAACAACACACAACGAACAACAATAAGAATCCTCACCGCTGACGCAAGCCCACTTCAAACGCCCACCCACGGACGATGTGAAAGATTTCTGCCCCCTACTTCTGATATACATGCATGCATACGTGCAGAGAGAGAGCGGGAGAGAGAAGTAACGCATAGGTTTGCACATACACGTGTAAATAGACAGTCATCTGTTCATACATGTTTACAACCGTATGCTCATATCATCATATATACTTTTATAGTATATGCAGTCTTGGTCCTGCACGTCTACCATGCAGGCAGAACAAAATACAGGCAGATCAACCAATACAGCGATCGCTGTTGGGGGCAGTTTCCGCCGTCACCGAAATTATATTGGTGTTTCTTCTTCTTCTTCCCTCATATGTCCTATTCCTCTGCCTCGTTCTCGCCTTCATTGCCCCGCGAACTCTTCCCCGTCCTTCTCAGATTTGTTTGTGGAGGTTCCTCCGAGGTTAGCTTTTAGTTCCTCTGAGGTTAGTTGTTTAAGAGCTCCTTGGGAGCCTCTGGAGACGTCCCTGACGACATTTGGCTGTCTCTGGGGGGTTAATCGGGCCACCATGCCGCGAATCGCGGTTTCGAGTCACAGCTTGATTGCTTCTGGAGGGCGTATTGAGGCAATTTTGGCCCGTCATGGGGAACTCTGTGGGCAGTGTCTGGGCCATCTCGGGCCGTCTTGGGGCTCTCTTGGACTGTGAGGAACCCTTTTCGTGGTCGTCGTGGAGGTGCTGATCGGGCGTTTGCGGGCTCCCAGAAGACCGAATAATCGAATAGCCCAGAATCACACAAAAACCACTTGAAATCAACCTCTCCTGCGTTTCGAAAGCCTTTGGGAGGTCACATGTGCGCCGTCTTCGGGCGTCTGGCGGGGGTGCGGGGCCGCTGGGGGCCATCTTGGACCATCTTGGGCGCCTCGTGGAGCCGCCGCTGGCCAATCTGCACAGCTCGGCGAGTCCCGGACGTCCCTCGGGACCCCTTCCAGGCGCGTCCAGGAAGGCCCTGGGGCCTGTGACCCCGGGGTTCCCGTTTAAGGGAAGGGGCAAGGGTTCCGCAGAGTCCAGATTGATGAGCATGAATGCAAAAAGAAGGAGAGAGAGAGAGAGAGGATCCAAAGAAAGAGAGAGAGAGTATGTATGTATATATATATATATATATACACACCTATATATATATATATATATATATACGAGACTGCAGTGGCGCTTCGCGCCATGCACCTTGGTCCTTGAAGTTTGGCATGCAGGCGGAATAGCAGGAAGGTCAAGCCGACAAATTAGCGATAATTCCTTGTTGCCTTTTCCGGCATCGCCGCTACAATAATGTTATTCGTTATCCTTCCTCCATGCCTCTTTTTCTTCATTTTCGCCATACCCTGCACATTCTCCCCATCCTCAGCTCATCTTTGCGGAGGCTCCTCCTTGGAGAGCCTCTGGGGGCCTCACAAAAGTTGTTTCAGGCGTTCTTAAGGCCTTCTGGAGGCCTTCTGGGCGTATTCTAGGGGCCTCTGGGGGCTTCCTCGGGCCACCCTGCCTCCAACCGCGGTCTCCCTGAACGACCGGGTCACGATATGGAATGCTTCGGAGGGTGTCTTGGGGCCATTTTGGGTCGCCACGGGGCTCTCTGAGGGCCATCTTGGACCCGTGTTGTGCCATTTTGGGGCTCTCTTGGACTGCCTGGAAGCCTTTTCGGATGGTTGCGGGGCGATTTTGGAGCCTCCCAGGCGGCTTCGGACTCCCAGAAGACCGCCGTCTTGGAGCGTCGGGAAGCCGAAAAGAGGAGAACCCCAAAATTCACCAAAAAACCAAAGAAAATAAATGATTTTTGCCTCTTCGGGCCTTCATGGGAGTGCTCTTGGAGGCCTCTTTGGGGCCGTCCTGGAGGCCTCTTGGGCCATCTTGAGGTCACGTCGGTCACTCTTGGAGCGCTCTTGTGCTGTCTTGGGGGTCTCTGGGACGTCTCCGATGACCCCCCTGATCGCCCTAGATGTGCTGGGAAGGCTTGGCAAAGCGCCCTGCGAGGCCCGGTGGCCGCTTCGAGGCCCGTCCGGAGGGTCCCAAAGCCCCAGATCCCGAGAGTCCGGTTTTGGGGGGGGGGTCCCCCCGCCCGGGCTTATTAAAATATAGGAAGAGGAATAGGTGCTTGTGTGGAGATCCCGCGTCTGGGGCTCCGCGCAGGCGCCACCCTTAGACACAGGTAGTAACCCTTTCGACGGCTCCCCAGGGGGTCCTTGAGCCACGAAGCCGGCGCTTCCAAGATGTTCCAGAAGGATTCCCCCAGATTACAAGACGGCCCAAGAGCATTTCAAAAGCACGTCCAAGAAGCCTTTACCATGTAAAAAGTCATGACTCCCCATGTTATTTTTGACGGTTGTCCGCATACTCGTTTCTTCAGTCTTCGGAAATTTTCGAGTGGCGGAGGGCCTTCGGAAGGCCTCTGGAGACCTCTGGAGACCTCCGGGGGTCTACCCGCAGGAATTCGCTTCACTACGCCATCTCCCGAAGAGCGGCACACACACACGCACACATAAACTTCCAGAGGCTTGCACGGGCGGACTGTATGGGGCCCCAAGAGCATGTGGCACCATCTTGTGGTTCTCTTGGGATCTCTTGGAACACGACGGAGGCCAATTTTCAGGAGGGAAAAAACACAGACACAATTAATCGTCGATTCCCCAGAAAAAATGGGAAAATATGGGAAGTGGGGGGGAGGACAAAAAAACCCAGAAAATATGGGAAAATAGGGGGAATCCTTTTGTTTGTGTGTATTTATTTGTGTGTCCTCGGCCCCCTTCAAATCTGAGCTATCCTCGGATCTCTTGAGCTGTCCGGGACGCCATGCTCGGAGCACCCGTGGCCCTTTGGGGGCCACCTTGGGCCACGAGGGACCCTCCGTCACAGCGTGGGGGGGTCCAGAACAACCCGAGCGGAGGGGGGGCGCCCCTCCCCGAAGGGAAGAGAGGTTCAAAGAGAGAGAAGAAGAAGAAGAAGAAGAAGAAGAAGAAGAAGAAGAAGAAAAATAATCAGATCATTAGACTTCCTACGCCCAGAGGGCTGGTGAGAGTCTTGCTCCTCCTCCTCCTCCTCGCCCTACTCATCCTCCTTGTCCTCATCCTCCTTGCATCCCGCCTCCTGTTTCATCCTCCTCTTCCAAGTCGCCCCCACTCCTTCAGGATTGGTCGTGAATCTGCTTGGAAGCTGGGAGCCCAGGTGTTTCATGGTGGCCTTCTGTCGCATTGCTGCTCTCCGTCACACGGACCAGTGCTTGGCTTGGTCGACGAATCGAAAATTTGAAGAAGTCATCCAGGTATCTCAACTGGGGACCTATTTGCAAAGGCCTAAGTCCGAAGAGGCTCGATGTCACAGTGGAGCGTTGCCTGGGGAATTTGCATCCAGGCTCATGCTATCACATGTGATGTTGATGTCCGTCGCCCACCTCCTCCTGTTCCCTCAGCACCGTGTCCTGGCTGCGTCGCAAAGTCGTGTTGTTTTCTATTGCGTTTCGCCCCTGCCTCTTCCCTTCCTGGACCTGCCTCCTTGGAAGCAGGCCAATCCAGCTTCCAGTTTCCTCCCCCCCTCCATCCTTCGCAGGCGCCCTGCGGTCTTGCCCTGCGCAGCACCAGCAGCAGTTTCCGGGCACGGACAGGTGCCACCCGAACGTGAATCCAAACCGTGAGTGGAAATTGGCTTAACCGTGAGTGGAAAATCGCTTAATCGTGAGTGGAAATTCGCTTAACCGTGAGTGATTGAGTGCACGCTGTGAGTGCACGCTGTGAGTGCACGCTGTGTTGAGTGCACGCTGTGTTGAGTGCACGCTGGGTTGAGTGCACGCTGTGAGCGCACGCTGTGTTGAGTGTACGCTGTCTACTCTCGTGCCATCCACTCCGCGCTGGAGCAGCAGGATCCCACCCTGGTTCCCTGCGCGCCCTGCCGCCCAGCTTCCCGCTCCGCTCCTCCCCTCCTTCGCCCGCCGCTTCTTGCTCTTCGTCGTCTTCGCCACCGTCCCTCCCCCTCCTCCTCCGCGAGCTCTCGCGCCCGTGAAGCACACAGAGGTCCCGAGTGTATCCCGGGCTCCGGCCCAACCGCCGTGCTCTCGCAGGGCCGTCCTTCTGCACGCATGCCGGCGCGACGCCGCGCCTCCCCACCGGCGCCCGCCGCCCCCTGCCCCGTGCGCCAGGGCGAGCAGCGGCCGCGCATCTTCTGCAACCCTCACACGATGCCCGCGCAGCTGTGCCCCGGGGGAGCCTGCCCGCCACCTCCTCGCCCACAGGTCTCCGCTGCCCTCGGTTTCGCTCGGGGCCCGGGACCAGCACAGATCGAAGTGGCTCGAAGGCTGCAGCAGCAAGGCCGGCTCTAGGGCTCTGGCCATGATTCGGCACGATGTCGCATGTTTGTTCGCAGCGTCGGATCTCAGGGTGCTTGTCGTGGGGGTTCGCAGGCGTGCGTTGGCCGCTAAGGGTTTTCTCACCTCGAGGTGTTTGCCGGCAGCTGTGCCCCGCCAAGAGCGCTCCCGAGGCGCCCGGGTCTTCTCGAACGGCCGGCGAAGGTGAAGGGTTTGTCCGAAGGGCTTAGGCGACCTGTCCTCTTTCCTCCTCCTCCTCCTCCTCCTCCTCCTCTTCCCCTCCCCTGCTCCACCTCCTCTTCCTCCTCCTCCTCCTCCTCCCCTTCTTCGGGTCGCCTCCGGCCCCGGGGGAAACCGTGCAGGCGGAGGCCCAAGTTGTGGCACGAGAGCCAGGACCTCCAACGCATGGAACGAAAACAGCTCGAAGGTGTTTCGCCGCTTGTTCGCCCCGTGAGTGCCCTCGCCGCCTTCCCTGGATCTCTCCTCGTCGTGGTGGTGGTGGAGGAGGAAGAGGAGGGAGGAGGGAGGAGGGAGGAGGAAGGAGGGAGGAGATGGAAGTAGTAGTAGTAGTAGTAGTAGTAGTAGTAGTCGTCGTCGTCGTCGTCGTCGTCGTCGTCGTCGTCGTCGTCGTCGTCGTCGTCGTCGTCGTCGTCGTCGTCGTCGTCGTCGTCGTCGTCGTCGTAGTAGTAGTAGTAGTAGTAGTAGTAGTAGTAGTAGTAGTAGTAGTAGTAGTAGTAGTAGTAGTAGTAGTAGTAGTAGTAGTAGTAGTAGTAGTAGTAGTAGTAGTAGTAGTAGTAGTAGTAGTAGTAGTAGTAGTAGTAGTAGTAGTAGTAGTAGTAGTAGTAGTAGTAGTAGTAGTAGTAGTAGTAGTAGTAGTAGTAGTAGTAGTAGTAGTAGTAGTAGTAGTAGTAGTAGTAGTAGTAGTAGTAGTAGTAGTAGTAGTAGTAGTAGTAGTAGTAGTAGTAGTAGTAGTAGTAGTAGTAGTAGTAGTAGTAGTCCCCCCAAGGCTCTGGGGAGCCTGTGGGCGGGGGGGCTACTGCTGCCCTCAAACCGCGGGTGGCAGCCACCCTTCCTTTTCTCGTGCCCTTACCGTTACGCACATTCTTCCTTGCCCTGAAGGGAGGTCCCGGGATGGCGGCGGCCGCTGGCGGCGCTGCGGACGCAGGTGCAGGGGCTCGAGTGGCTGGGAGTAACGACGCGGCGGCCCGAGGTGAAGGCGGTGCGCTGGCAGCCGCAGCGGGCAGCGGAGGTGCCGGGGCCGCCCCGTGCGCCTCCGCTGCCGCACTCGCATCGGCCGATGCAAGCGCTCCAGAAGTCCCAGTGGACGGCGGCACCGACGTCCACATGCGGGACAGTGAAGGTCAGCCGGCGCAGCGACGGCGCCGCATGACGGGAGGACGTATCACTCGCTGGTGCGTCAGCGCCCAGGCGACCCGCGGCAAGCAAGCCCATTGCACCCGCTGCATGGGAGGCTTCGAGGCGGGCGAGTGGCGTGTGGCAGGCGTCGTGACGCCCCCCGTGGGCCCCCAGGCGCACGCGGGCAAGAAGTGGTTCCACATGACCTGCGTGGACGGCCCCATGCCACCAGCGACGGCGATGGAGGGCTACACGCAGCTCCCCGAGGGCGACAGGGAACGCCTCACAGCTGCTCTGGAGGCCCGAGGCGGCCCCATCTTGCCCCTGCTGGAGACGGTCGAAGGCCAGGTGCCCACTCCTCCCTCCCAGGGAGACGGCGCGGCAGGGGGTGCTGGGGTCGCCCCGAGGCCCCCTGCCGCCGCCGCGCCAGGGGCGCATGGCCCAGGCTCCCGCGGGGCTCCCCCGGTGGCAGGCGAGGCGGAAGCGCCGTCTCCCGCGGACATCCTACAGCCGCCCCTTGACGCCCCCGCGGCCGCGGACGACGACGGGGGGCTCGAAGCAGGGGTCTACGATGACTACCTGGACGACCAGGTGGCTGACGAAGATGCGTACCATGAGATTCGGTTCGTCAACCCGGACTGGTGGGACACCATCGGGTGGGACCGCATCCTGCTACAGGGCGCGCCTACCACGGCCATGATCCCTGACAGCATGGCTGCCGCGGTTAGCCACGTGAAGGTGCGGCTGCGCCTGGCGATCGAGCAGGCCCGCCAGGGCGGTGACGGCCTGGCGTCGCGCACGCTGACGCGTTTGTGGAAGGTGTTCTTAGCTCTGGACGGGCTGCTCTTCAGCGAGAGCGCGACCCCGACCCTGACGACGCGACGAGAACGCCCCCAGGAGCGTTCGCAGTGGATCCAGGACGGCCAATGGGACGTCGCCTGGCTCTCCATGGAGGACCAGACGCGCACCTCGGTCACCACGAAGGGCCGCGAAGACCACGTCGCGGCCCGCGTTCGCCGTGTCACTGAGCTCGCGCGAGGGGGCGAAATGTCTCGGGCGGCAGCGGCAGTGTGGCCCCAGGGTGATATGGCTGATGCGGCGGCGGTGGTTCGGAAGTTTAGCACCGCCCAGCAGCCTGCGGCGCCTCGCCCAGGCGAATGGGGCCCTCCCCCCGGCACTGGGGCCGCCCCGCGTGGGCCAGGGGGGGGCCCCCTGCGGCGGGGGCCGACGCGGCGACGCCGCCAGCCACGCCCCCTCACGAGCTCCTTGGCGCGGCAGAGCTACACCACCGCGTGGCCAACCACCTCAAGCGCCAGTTTGGTCGCTTCCCCCGCCGTGGCGGTGCGGGACCTGGAGGCGGACGCTACGAGCACTGGGCCCCGCTCAAGCACGACGAAGACGGAGCGGAGGCGGTAGCCAACACGCTGGCGCGCCTGGCCATCGGTGACCTTCCTCCCGAAGCTCTAGCCGCCCTGACCGCGGCGCGCCTCGCAGGCATCCCCAAGGCCACCCCTGGGGACGTGCGAGTCCTGGGCTGTGGGAATGTCACCCGCCGCATGGTGGGCCGCAGCGCGGCCAAGGTCCATCACGCGGACATGCGGCGGCGGTGGGGGACCAACAGTTCGGCCTGGCTAAGGACGGCTGCGGTGCCCTCCACCGACGCCTCTGTACGATGGCCAATTCGAGCCCTGGCAAGTGGGTGGTGGCGGTGGACCTCGGGGATGCGTTCAGCAACATCCCCCGTGACCTCGTTAAGGAGGCCGTGCGCTCCAAGGTGCCCGCCCTGGCGCCGCTGGCGGAGGCCTGGCTCCCTGCTCACACACGCCACGCGGCGGGTGGTGGGTCCCAACCTGCCCAGCTGGTCGACCAGATCCGCGGCCTCGACCAGGGCTGCCCTATGAGCCCTGGCTTCTACGCGGTCGGCACTGCGGATGACCTCAGCATCGTTCGCATGGCCGCGCGCGCGGTGGACGCCGAGGGGGACTGCCTGGCGTTCTTGGACGACACGTACTTCGTGGGCACCGCGGCTGCTGTGTTCCGCGGCTTGGATGCCTGGCGAGCCCGCGTCGAAGCCCATGGGATGAAGCTGAAGCTGTCCAAGACCCAGATCTGGCCCCCGGACCCTCACGCTGTCCTGCCGCCGGAGTTCGCGGAGTACGCCCAGTACCGCGTCCCGAAGCTCAAGGCGGTGGGGTCTACTCTGGCCTACACAAACCACGACGTGGATGCTGACTGGCGGGACGTCCCGCTCACGGACTTTGCCGCCCCGGAGGACCTCGACGCGGGCGGCCTCGCGCCGGCTGGCGGTGCCGGGGTCGCCCCGGGCGCCGCCATGCCACTCCCCTGCGGCGAGGCCTTCCTCCAGAAGCAGGACCGCTACTTCCGGGAACTCCTGGCGCTCCGCACGCACGGGTTGTCTGCCTTTGACGCCTTCCAGTTGATGCGGATCTGGTATCCAGCGCGCTTCCGTCCACGGCGGCGTGGGGCCGCCGGGTGGATGACGGAGTGGTCGCCTTCGCCAACGCCCTTCTGGGGGTCACGGCCGCCCCCCGAGAGCAGATCTTCATGCAGGTCAGCGACGGAGGTTTGGGCTGTGGCAGCGCCGAACAGCGCGGCCCCGCTGCCCTCCTGGCGCCCTGGGAAGCCGGGATCCACGCGGCTGCCCAGGAGCTCCGCGAGACGACAACGGTTGGCTTCTGGCGGCGGTGGCCGGGCCTTGGCCGCGCCTTCTCGGCGGCGGACGCGGAGCAGCGACGGTTGGCAGGAGGCCGTCGCCCCCAGGGCGACCGCACGTTGGCAGGGCCTCTTGGAAGGGCGGAAGGGCAAGGACCAGAAGACGCACACCCAGCATGTACGGGACCATGCCACCAAGACGTTCTTGGCCGCGCTGCCGGCGACGGCGGCGGCGGCGGTGCATAGCGCCTCGGGCAGCTCAGCGGGCGCCTGGTTGGATAACTTCGAGGGGGTTTCGCCCCTCGCCGGCCACGCGTTCTGCATCGCGGCCAAGAGGCGCATGCATTTGCCGCTACTGCAGTCCGAGTGCACGTGCCAGAACCGGCCGGCGGCGCCCACTCGCGCGGTGGCGCAGGCCGGCCCGGCGCGTGGCCGCACGGTGGACGTCCGCTGCGTTCGCGCGCTCAACTGCCCCCGGGGAGGTGGCCCGGTGCGCCGCCACAACGCCATCCGAGATGCTGTGGCGCTCTGGTTGCGCGGGGTGGGCCATCACGCCCTGGTGGAGCAGGTCATCCCAGAGTGGCACACGGAAGAACAGGGCGCGGCCACACTGGACGTCGTCTACCATCGAGGCCTCCACGGCCGGGTGTGTCTCGACATCAGCCTGGTGGACGCGGTGGCCGTGGCCCAGACGGGGCGGCCGCATCAGGCACCCCTGCAGCGCAGAGAGAAAGTGAAGCACCGTATATACCCGTTTTCTGGCCTGGTGCCCGTTGTTCTCGATGTCAATGGCCGCTGGGGCGCGGAGGCGGAGACGCGGCTGCGCCGCGCCGTAGGGGAATTGCCCGAGGCCGAGCGGCCCGCAGCGCGCTCGCCCCTGCGCTCGGCAGTGGCCAACGCCCTGCAGGGCCAAATCGCTGAGCAGGTCGCCCTGGCGACGGAAGACGTAGTCGGGCTGGACGCCGGGGTAGCCCCGAGTGTCCGGTCTTGACTAGATGTGGCTCCCTCCCACACGTGTGTGCGCCCTACTCCCTCCCCCCTCCTTGCCTGCCTGCTGCCCTGATCAGTTGTAAAGCCTTGGTCACATCAGCTGTGTGTACTGTACTGTGTAGTTCCTTCATAGTGTGCACGATGCGCTCCTGCTTTGTCATGTCAGCTTTACATGCCGCGTTGTGCAGTTACCCAGTTTTGTGCGCGTCGTGCTCCCGCCATGCCACCTTCGTTGGGCTCATAGTCCTGAGCTGGTCTCTCAAACCATCCGTGATGTGCCTGCGTTCTGCCAGCAGCATTAGCTCAAGGTCACATGCAAAAGAGGCGTCAAGAGGCGTTCAAGATCGGGGGCGCCCCGCGGGTCCTGGGACCGTCGGCGGCCCGCCGTCCGCTTTGTCGCCCGCCCGCGACGTGTTTTCCTCGCCCCCCTTCCCCCTCTCCTGCCCGTCCAGGGTCCCGAACGGGGGTCAGGCCGTTTTCAGCTTTCTCAAGGATCGGTCTCTGCTCACCTGGAGCCGCTGGTTTCAACCTTTAGTTCCCCTGTTCCATGTGTGCTCCGCCTTTGCAGTCGGCCGCCCCACATTTGTTCGGTGTACAGCCTCTCTCCTTCCCCTTCCTCCCTCGGCAGCTGTTTGGCTCTTGAAGTTTCGCTTCGCACGATCTCTCGAGCTGCACCCCCCGTGCCATCCTCCCGCCCAAATGATGGCGCCCGGGTTCTCGAAGCCCGCGCCGATGCCGTGGCCTGCGGCGACGCATACCGACTCGGCCAGTCACGATGCGGCGCCCCTTCGCGAGGCGCTGGCGGCGAAGGCTAAGGCGAAGTCCGAGGCACGCGCGAAGGCCAGCGGCTTGACCGCGGCCGACGCGCCGACTCCCAAAGCGGGGCCTGCGCCGCGCCCTGGCCAGCAGGTGAGCGCGTCGGAGAGCAGCGACATCTCGGACGCGGAGTTCGACGTGATGTCGGAGGCGGCGACCTTTCGGACGGCGCCGACACTGCCTACGGAGTCGGCGACGCCTGCTGAGGGGGCCGACGGAGGCAGCGGCACGGGGGCCGCCCCCAGTGCCGCTGCCCCTGACGGTGCCTCTGACGGTGCCCCCACGGCGACGGCCAAGGCGCCCGCTGAGCCCTCGGCGATGCCCCCGTCGGCGGTGGTGCCAGTGACGAAGGCGGCCCTGGCGGCGACGGCCACCTACTCCAACTTCACCGCGGAGCAGCGCCGCGGGTTGGACGCGATCACCCTCGCGCCCCACAACCTCCAGCTGCGGGGGCAGTCTGTGAGCGGCCACGGCGGGCGAGGCGCGCGCAGCGACGCCGACGGCTGCCGCCTCATGGACGATGAAACTGCCAGTGAGGCCCCGAGTGCGGCGACCACGGGCGCCCGCAGCGAGCACGGCGGCAAACGCCACCGCCGTCGCAGCAACAAGGCGGCCTACGGCAAAGCCCCCCCGCCGAGCGGCGGCACGGCCGCTGAGCTCGAGGACGCTGAGGTGATGACGGACGTAGACTACCTCGCGGCGGGCTACGTGCACTGCATGGGTGCGCACTGGCCCCCGCCGAAGCGCCTGGGCTGGTGTCGTAAGCGCGCAGCGCTGGATGACTGGAAGGTCATGATGGTGGAGTATGTGGACGAGCTCAACCGTGGCGAAATGCGCCGCTACACCGAAGCTTCAGAGCACAACCCGCAGTGCCCCGAGCTGCGGAAGGGTGATCAAGGCCAATACAAGCTGTACACGTGCTCGCGCTGCGTGGCGGCGGAGCAGGGCATCCCCGAGCACGAGGCCGTGACGCGCGCGGCGCGCCAGAACAAGGGAGCTGGCTCCATTGACCACGCCGCCAAGCGCGCGGCGAAGTTCCGCGCGAGCTTCGACCACATCAAGGAGGGCATGGACGTGCTCGTGGGTTACGCGCTCTCCAACGACGGCTTGCTAGCCCTGCGGAGGGCGACGGAAGGCGTCGGGGTGGGCATCGCTCCCGAGAGCGTGGGCGCCCCTCCGGCCACGGAGACGGCGGCGCAGGAGGTCGGTCGCCCGATGGCGGTGGAGGTGGTGCCGGGGCCGCCCCGCGCGCCACCTCCACCCCTCGAGGATGGACCTGGCGCCGCAGACCCTCCCCGTGGTGATGATAGCGACCCCCTGCTCGACAACGACGTTGAGTGCCAGGAGCGCCAGCTGGTCGACGCCAAGACTGTGGAGGAGGTCGCGGACGTCGAGCCCCTGCTGCGGCTCGGCCTCTCCAAGAAATCGCTGAAGCGTATGGCGCGGGCCTACGGTGTCTTCAAATTCGAGACCATGCGCACCCACATGCTGGGAGGCATGGGGCCCATCCTGGAGAGGAAAGGGGACATGATGAAGGGCGCGGCGGCGCAGGACGGAGTCCAGAAGTGGCTCGACGCGCTGGATGCGGAGGCAGAGGCTGATGTGGTAGGGCTGAAGAAGGGCCTCCTGGAGGCCTCGGAGGTCGTGGACGCGCACCTGGGACACAAGCGTGCGTGGAAGGAGGAGCGCCAGGGGAACGCCATGGCGCAGGAGGCCCACCGACGGATGGGCGACTACACGGACCAGCTCTACCTTGGCAAGGGCTTTACGTTCAACATGTACTACAAGTGCTCGGCCAACAAGACCTGGGACAATCCCAGGGGATGCTGCCCGGTGATCCGTTCGGATCGCTGGACGCAACTGCCCACCTGCGCGCAGGAGGCGGCGGGGGAGTCTGGCCAGCGCTGGCACTGCCATTGCGGCGCGCGCTACGCGACTTCCTACGGCGTCTGCATCGAGATGATAGAGGAAGAGCTGAGCCCGCCCCGCGCGTACTACATGCACGCGGACTTCCCTCGGGAGGACATCCGCGACTTGAAGGCCCTGCTGCGTCACGACAAGCTCAAGAGGGAGGGGGTAGTGGTGCTCAGCGCTGTGGACCTCCTGCAGCACCTGCCCAAGGTCGAGCCGCTGGCGGCGGGCACCGCCTTGAAGCGCTACGCTCCGCTGCAGCCGCAGCGGGAGGGCCACTACGTGCTAATGGACGGGCTCTCCTGGGACGACCTGCCTGAGTTCCAGTGGTCCGACTTGCACTCGCAGGTTGCCTGGGGGCTGAACGATCCAGCCTGGGCGGGCTACAGCAAGAACCAGCGGAAGAAGGCCAAGAGGGAGCGCCTGGCGACCGCGCACGCGGAACTGGAGGCTTATGAGCGCAGCCACAACCTCCGGGAGGGCAGCCTCACGGGTGGCGGGGGTGGTACCGGGGTCGCCCCGCGTGCCACTCCCGTCCGCACCGCCAGTGCCCCCCCCGCTGGCTCGGCCCGCGGCGGCCAGGTCCCGCCACCGCCGCCTGCTGGAGCCCCGCAGGCGGCCATCATGACCCCGCCGCCGCCGCCGCTGACGGCGCCCCCTGCGGCGCCGCCACCGCCGGCTGGCCCGCTCCCGCAGCAGATCCCCAATGTCGCCGCCCTGAACGTGGCCCTCGGTGAGGATCTCGAGCGCCAGATCTTTGGGCCCCCAGGGCAGGCTGGCGGGAGCGGTCACCTCGGGGGAGAGGTGCAGGCGCTGCCGTCGCAGGTCTTCGCAGCCATTGCGCAGGGGACAGGCCAGTCCGCCTGAACGCTGAGACTCTGCAGGCCCCCAGCATCGTTCACTTCTGAGCCCTCGGGGGGGCTACGTGAGTTCCTGTGTTAAGATCCCGAGCCTGCCAATCTCAATGACGCTGCGCCCGCGTGCTCGCTTACGCTCCAGCTTTAGCAACGCCGCCGTGCCAGCTTGCGCGGGTGCGCCCACAGTGGCGCCCCCACTCGCGCCGCGGGCCCTGTTGCTTAGTTCTTCGCTCTTCGCACGGTCAACTGTGCGCCTAACCATGTTGGCTTGCCATCCTGGCCTCTACTCGCGCCTACTTGCGTTCGCTGGCCTCGCTGGCGGTACTGGGGTCGCCCCGTGTGCTGCTGTGCCGCCGCTGTGCGCCTAGCCATTTTGGCTTGCCATCCTGGCCTCTTCTCGCGCCTACTTGCGCTCGTTGGCCTCGCTGGCGGTACTGGGGTCGCCCCGTGTGCTGCTGTGCCGCCGCTGTCGCTTTACTCTGGGCCGTAGGGGCCAGTTGCCCTCGGACAAGCGCCCGCCGCTGCATGCACGTCAGACCCGCCATTTCACCCAGAAGAGGTGCTCGCTATATACTGGAAAAGAGGCAGCCACAAGGACGCTCATCCTCAGGCGGTTGAGCCGTGGTGATGTGGTGCACGTGTCCGAGTAGTAGTAGTAGTAGTAGTAGTAGTAGTAGTAGTAGTAGTAGTAGTCGTAGTCGTAGTAGTAGTAGTTGTAGAAGTAGTAGTAGTAGTAGTAGTAGTAGTAGTAGTAGTAGTACTACTAGTAGTAGTAGTAGTAGTAGTAGTAGTAGTAGTAGTAGTAGTCGTAGTCGTAGTCGTAGGAGTAGGAGTAGGAGTAGGAGTAGGAGTAGGAGTAGGAGTAGGAGTAGGAGTAGGAGTAGAAGTAGTAGTAGTCGTAGTCGTAGTCGTAGTCGTAGTCGTAGTCGTAGTCGTAGTCGTAGTCGTAGTCGCAGTCGCAGTCGCAATCGCAGTCGTAGTAGTAGTAGTAGTAGTAGTAGTAGTAGTAGTAGTCGTCGTAGTCGTAGTAGTCGTCGTAGTCGTCGTAGTCGTAGTAGTCGTAGTAGTCGTAGTAGTCGTAGTAGTCGTAGTAGTCGTAGCAGTCGTAGTCGAAGTAAAAGTATTTGTAGTAGTAGTACTAGTACGAGTACTAGTAGTAGTAGTAGTAGTAGTAGCAGCAGTAGTAGTAGTAGTAGTAGTAGTGGTGGTAGTAGTAGTAGTAGTAGTAGAAGTAGTAGTGGTAGTAGTAGTAGTAGTAGTAGTAGTAACTAGTAGTAGTAGTAGTAGTAGTACTAGTGCTAGTACTAGTACTGGTACTAGTACTACTCGTAGTAGTAGTAGTAGAAGTAGTAGTAGTAGTAGTAGTACTAGTAGTAGTAGTGATAGTAGTAGAAGTAGTAGTCGTCGTAGTCGCAGTCGTAGTCGTAGTCGTAGTCGTAGTCGTAGTCGTAGTCGTAGTCGTAGTCGTAGTCGTAGTAGTAGTAGTAGTAGTAGTAGTAGTAGTAGTAGTAGTGGTAGTAGTAATGGTAGGAGTAGTAGGAGTAGTAGGAGTAGCAGGAGTAGTAGGAGTAGTAGGAGTAGTAGGAGTAGTAGGAGTGGTAGTAGTAGTAGTAGTAGTAGTAGTAGTCGTCGTGGTAGCTGTAGTAGTAGTAGCAGTCGTAGTAGTCGTAGTAGTCGTAGTAGTCGTAATAGTAACAGTAGTAGTAGTAGTAGTAGTAGTAGTAGCAGCAGCAGCAGTGGTAGTAGGAGTAGGAGTAGTAGGAGTAGGAGTAGGAGTAGGAGTCAAGCTAGCCAGCTCGAGCGAGTCAAGCATGGCATGCCCAGTCCCACCCGCCCTCCCACAACATAAGAAGCAAACCTGGCACAACTGGGGGCCGAAGTCACACCGGCCAGCCGGTTTGGTACAGCTGATGCGGCCTCGATGGCGGTTGCCGACGGGAACTGGCGAGCGCGTGTTGAATGCCGCGCACGCATTGCCAGACGAGTCGAGAATGGCCCGGTACACCGCAGGAAGCCAGAGGTGGCCGGAGGAAGCCCGACGGTCTGACAGGACACCCCAAAGCATGTTTGTGAAAAAGCATTGGGTTTTGATGTTTTTATGTTGAAATGCTTGCAAACACACGGTGTTCGGTAGGATTCTGACATGAACGCGCGAGTGTGCTCTTTGTGGTATTTTTTGCACAGGATTCGCGGCCTGGGTGCATGACAGAGCATCGCGAGTGCACCGCGCGATGACGTGAAATCGCTGGATTTGACCGAATTCTTAAGATTCCTATGGTTTTCCTATGATTTCAGCAAGAGAGCCCGGGCGGGAAATTTGTACAATTTTTGTGAAAAAGCATTGGGTTTTTGATGTTTTTATGTTGAAATGCTTGCAAACACACGGTGTTCGGTAGGATTCTGACATGAACGCGCGCGTGTGCTCTTTGTGGTATTTTTTGCAATGGATTATCGCCGTGGACGACAGGACGTCCATGTCGAGAGGAAAAAATAAGAAACATGTTGATTTTGTATTGTTTTTTACAGGTTAGGATGGGACCACCCGGATGCGCCCGCTATCTGCCGGCCTGAGGGGGGAGTAGGAGTATATTCTAATAAGGAATAAGGATAGGAGTAGGTAGTAGGTAGTAGGAGTAAGCCGTAGTTCGTAGTCGTAGTATAGGAGAGTAGTTAGTAGTATCGTAGCGTACTCGTAGTAGGAGTAGTAGGTAGTAGTAGTAGTGTAAGTAGTAGTAGTAGTAGTAGTAGAGTAGTAGTAGTAGTAATGTAGTAATAGTAGTAGTAGTAGTAGTAGTAGTAGTAGTAGTAGTAGTAGTAGTAGTAGTAGTAGTAGTAGTAGTAGGTAGTAGTAGTAGTAGTAGTAGTAGTAGTAGTAGTAGTGTAGTAGTAGTAGTAGTAGTAGTAGTAGTAGTAGTAGTAGTAGTAGTAGAAGTAGTAGTAGAAGTAGTAGTTAGTGGTAGTAGTAGTAGTAGTAGTAGTAGTAGTAGTAGTAGTAGTAGTAGTAGTAGTAGTAGTAGTAGTAGTAGTAGTAGTAGTGCCCAGCAGGCTCCAGGGCCCTGGCAGGCCGCGTGAGTACATGCCAAATTGTCTACTTGCGGCTTTCTGTAGTGCGGCGGGCCCATAGCGGCGCCCCCACCCGCGTGGCGTCACATGTAGCCTGTGCCTAGGCTAGGCAATTGGCTACCTGTGCACTCTGCAACCTTGGCTCGCCAACTGGCTTGCCATCTCGGCCTCCTCACGTTCATTTGCGCTCGTTGGCCTCGCTGGCGGTGCTGGGGCAAACCCGTGTATTGCAGCGTCGCCGTCGGGCGCCTGGCCATTTTGGCCTGCCATCCTGGCCTCATCTCGCGCCTTCTTGCGCTTGTAGGCTTGGGTGGCGGTACTGGGGTCGCCCCGTGTGCTGCTATGCTGCCGCCTGCGCCTTACTTTTTGCTGTAGGGACCAGCTGCCCTCGGCCAGGCGCCAGTTGCTGCATGCACGTCAGACCTGCCCTTGGCTTGCCATTCAGGCCTAGCCTCGCGTCTTCCCGCGCTAGTCGGCCTGGGTGGCGGTACTGGGGTCGCCCCGTGTGCTGCTGTGCCGTTGCTGGCGCTTCACCTTGGGCTGTTGGCCCAACTGCCCACGGTGCGAGCGCCTGACGTTGCAAGCATGTCAGACCCGCCCTTTCACCCAGAAGAGGTGCGCGCTACATACTGGTAATGAGGCAGCCACAAGGACGCTCTTCCCTAGGTGGTTGAGCCGTGGTGATGTGGTGCACGAGACCGCCAGTAGTAGTAGTAGTAGTAGTAGTAGTAGTAGTAGTAGTAGTAGTAGTAGTAGTAGTAGTAGTAGTAGTAGTAGTAGTAGTAGTAGTAGTAGTAGTAGTAGTAGTAGTAGTAGTAGTAGTAGTAGTAGTAGTAGTAGTAGTAGTAGTAGTAGTAGTAGTAGTAGTAGTAGTAGTAGTAGTAGTAGTAGTAGTAGTAGTAGTAGTAGTAGTAGTACTGGTAGTAGTAGTCGTAGTAGTTGTTGTTGTTGTGGTAGTACTAGTAGGAGGAGGAGGAGGAGGAGGAGGAGGAGGATAAGTAGTAGTAGTAGCAGCAGCAGTAGTAGGAGTAGGAGTAGGAGTAGGAGTAGGAGTAGGAGTAGGAGTCAAGCTAGCCAGCTCGAGCGAGTCAAGCATGGCATGCCCAGTCCCACCCGCCCTCCCACAACATAAGAAGCAAAGCTGGCACAACTGGGGGCCGAAGTCACACCGGCCAGCCGGTTTGGTACAGCTGATGCGGCCGCGATGGCGGTTGCCGACGGGAACTGGCGAGCGCGTGTTGAACGCCGCGCACGCATTGCCAGACGAGTCGAGAATGGCCCGGCACTCCGCAGGAAGCCAGAGGTGGCCGTGTCGAGAACGGCCCGGTAAGCCGGGTCCCATTCCTGCCATGCATTTTGCGACGTGGACGACAGGACGTCCATGCGACGGTGCCAATGACGGCGACGACTTTAGAAGGATTTGAGCATGCGCTCGCGGCGACGCGCGCGCATGTCGCCCGCGTGGTATTTTTTGCACAGGATTCGCGGCCTGGGTGCATGACAGAGCATCGCGAGTGCACCGCGCGATGACGTGAAATCGCTGGATTTGACCGAATTCTTAAGATTCCTATGGTTTTCCTATGATTTCAGCAAGAGAGCCCGGGCAGGAAATTTGTAGAATTTTTGTGAAAAAGCATTGGGTTTTTGATGTTTTTATGTTGAAATGCTTGCAAAACACAGTGTTCGGTAGGATTCTGACATGAACGCGCGCGTGTGCTCTTTGTGGTATTTTTTGCAATGGATTATCGCCGTGGACGACAGGACGTCCATGTCGAGAGGAAAAAATAAGAAAAATGTTGATTTTGTATTGTTTTTTACAGGTTAGGATGGGACCACCCGGATGGGCCCCTATCTGCCGGCCTGAGGGGGGAGTAGGAGTATATTCTATAAGGAATAAGGATAGGAGTAGGAGTAGGAGTAGGAGTAGGAGTAGGAGTAGGAGTAGGAGTCAAGCTAGCCAGCTCGAGCGAGTCAAGCATGGCATGCCCAGTCCCACCCGCCACTCCCACAACATAAGAAGCAAAGCTGGCACAACTGGGGGCCGAAGTCACACCGGCCAGCCGGTTTGGTACAGCTGATGCGGCCGCGATGGCGGTTGCCGACGGGAACTGGCGAGCGCGTGTTGAATGCCGCGCACGCATTGCCAGACGAGTCGAGAATGGCCCGGTACACCGCAGGAAGCCAGAGGTGGCCCGAGGAAGCCCGACGGTCTGACAGGACACCCCAAAGCATTTTTGTGAAAAAGCATTGGGTTTTTGATGTTTTTATGTTGAAATGCTTGCAAACACACGGTGTTCGGTAGGATTCTGACATGAACGCGCGAGTGTGCTCTTTGTGGTATTTTTTGCACAGGATTCGCGGCCTGGGTGCATGACAGAGCATCGCGAGTGCACCGCGCGATGACGTGAAATCGCTGGATTTGACAGAATTCTTAAGATTCCTATGGTTTTCCTATGATTTCAGCAAGAGAGCCCGGGCGGGAAATTTGTACAATTTTTGTGAAAAAGCATTGGGTTTTTGATGTTTTTATGTTGAAATGCTTGCAAACACACGGTGTTCGGTAGGATTCTGACATGAACGCGCGCGTGTGCTCTTTGTGGTATTTTTTTGCAATGGATTATCGCCGTGGACGACAGGACGTCCATGTCGAGAGGAAAAAATAAGAAAGATGTTGATTTTGTATTGATTTTTTACAGGTTAGGATGGGACCCCCCGGATGCGGCCCCTAAGGGCCGGCCTGAGGGGGGAGTAGGAGTATATTCTAATAAG
>CAUYUJ010008779.1:715000-716020 GCA_963575745.1 Prorocentrum cordatum | reverse complement strand
CCCACCACGGTTCCACTCTCCCCACTGTCTCCACGGCCCCAACCACTGCCCGACTATCCCCACTGTCCCCGCTGTCCCACTGACTCCTCCGCTGTCCCACTGAGCTTTCCCACTGTTCCCACCACTGTCCCCACTGTCCCCACCACTGTCCCCACTGTACCTCTGTCCCATTGTCCCACCGCCTTCACCACTGTCCCCACCACCACTGTACCCTTCACTGTCCCATTGTTTCCACCACATTCCCATTGTCCCCACACCACTGTCCCCACCACCACCGTCCCCACCCACCACTGTCCCACTGTCCCCACTGTTCCCACCATTGTCCTCACCACTGTCCCCACCACTACCGTCCCCACCACTGTCCCACTGTCCCCACCGCTCTCCCGCTGTCCCCTCACCAATGTCCCCACCACCACCACCGTCCCCACCACTGTCCGCACCCCCCCTCGGTTTTTGAGGGGGGGGGGGGTTCGAACCGGTAGTGACCCCCCCCTTCTCATGATGGACTGGGGGAAAAGGAGGGAAAGGGGCCGAACCGGTAATGACCTCCCCCGGTTTTCCGAATGGGGGGGGGAGGGGTTCGAACCGGTAATGATCCCCCCCCGGGTTTTCCGCCAGCAGCGGCAGAACACGCTCTTTCAGTGGTAATAATGGAAGTCAGGGTAATAGCAATAGTGGTAATAGTCATGGTAGTAGTAGTAGTAGTAGTAGTAGTAGTAGTAGTAGTAGTAGTAGTAGTAGTAGTAGTAGTGCGAGTATTAGTAGTAAGTAGTAGTAGTAGTAGTAGTATAGTAGTAGTGTGTAGTAGTATCCTGAAGTCAGTAGTAGTAGTGAACAGTAGTAGTCGTATAGGGGGGATCTAGGGGGGGGATTATAGGAGTAGTTACGTAGTAGTATTAGTAGTGTAGTATTAGGAGTAGGGATAAGTAGTAGTAGTAGTAGTCGCCGTAGTAGTAGTAATAGTAGTAGTAGTAGTAGTAGTAGTAGTAGTATATAGCAGCAGTAGTAGTAGTCGCAGTA
>CAUYUJ010008779.1:702500-707500 GCA_963575745.1 Prorocentrum cordatum | reverse complement strand
GGAGGAGGAGGAGGAGGAGGAGGAGGAGGAGGAGGAGGAGCGGAGTGAGGTTTAGAAGGGGTGGATGTCGGGAGGATGACTGCGGCCCCGCATCGGCCACCCAGGAATCGCGTGCCCCGACTGCGGCGGCAAGAGGTGCGCCTGCCCAGATGCGGACGCGGCTCCGAGCGGCGCCGGGCCACAGGACGGGGGGAGCGCGACCACCCACCGTGTGTGTTGCATGTCCTTTTCCCGCTGCATCCGCACTGTGTGTTGCTTAGTTTGTTGTGATGCTCCTCCGTTGTCGCGCTCGCTGCTGGCAGCTTCTCGCGTGGCGTTCCCAGCCCTGCGTGGCCCTTTTCCGTCCCACGCCGTGATGCCAATTACGCGGTCATTGCAGCTGGAGGCACAAACCACCGTGGCCCCAGCCAGTTGATGCTTCCATCCGTCGCGGGTAGCAGACTATTTGTTCCTCTCTCTTTTGTTCCCCCTTCGTCTTCTTACAACAAGGCACCCCAGAGAGCTGGACCACTTCCCAAATAGTGGTTTCTCATCCTGGGCCGGTTTTTGATGGGCCCCGGGGCCCAGCGAGGGCCCCCAGAGGCCGACAAGTGCACAAGAAGATGCCGTCGTGAGCCTCTCACGGGCAGGGCCAGGACGAGGAGAAAACGCTTCCAGAGCGTGCGGGGACGCTCTCGGCGCGTTCCACAACGCTCTGAGGAGAAGGCCGCGGCGCCCGAGACATCCTCCAGAGCCGCCGGACCTCGGAGATTCTCTATTTATCCTCACCCGACTTCGTCCTCGTCCTGGCTTCGTCTTATCTTCACGAGGACACGAGGTGGGGTTCCTCTTCCTCCCTGGCGGCCCCGAGGAAGAGGAGAAGGAAAAGGATTAGGACGAGGAGGAGGAGGAGGACGAGGAGGAGGAGGAGGGGGAGGAGGGGGTGGGAGAAGGAGGGGGTCAAGCTAGGTGCGCTCGCGTCATATCTGACATCCTACCCCTCCCTCCCATCCCTTGCCCCTTACCATGGCGTAGATCCCCTCTCTACTCGCACAGTGGGATGTCGAGCAGTGCAATGATCCCGAAAGGGTACGCGATGCATTGTAGAGCACGGCATGGCATGGCGTAGACGAGCACCGCAAAGCGTAGTATCAACCTAGCATTGCATTGTATGCCGTGGCATGGCACGTGAAATGACGCCAGCGCTGCAGCGGGAGCACGAGTCGGAACGAGCGGAAGCGCGGAAATGAGGCCAGCGCTGCAGCGGGAGCACGATTCGGAACGAGCGGAAGCACGGAAATGAGGCCAGCGCTGCAGCGGGAACACGATTCGGAACGAGCGGGGCCCGAGAATGAGGCTGGCACCTCAGCGAGAGCAGCATTTTGCGAAAAAAATGCAAGCGGAAACCCAACTCCGGGGAATCCTGTGTAAAAAACCAAAAAAAAACGTACGCAGGGAGGGTCAACATTTTTAAGCCGTCATCAGGGGAAGAGGGAGAGTAGTATTCATATTGAGTAACTGTGGAGGAGGACGGAGGAGGAGGTGGTGGGAGGAGGAGGAGGAGGAGGAGGAGGAGGAGGAGGAGGAGGAGAAGGTACGGTACGAACCTCCTCGAAGGCATGAGTCAAGCTCACAACTGCCAGGCGGGTGCCACATTCATGGATGTTACAGCCGAAGAAGGCGGACGAGGAGGAGGAGGAGGAGGAGGAGGAACGCGGAGGGGGTGTGAGGATGATGATGATGATGAGGAGGAGGGAGGGAGGAGGAGGAGGAGGAGGAGGAGGAGGAGGAGAAGGACGTGCGAGAGGAGGAGGAGAAGGAGAGAGGAAGGGAGGGAGGACGAGGAGGAGGGAGGAGGAGGAGAAACCGAGGAAGAGGGAAACCCGAGGAGGAGGGAAGGAAGAGGAGGAGGAGGACCCGGGAGGAGGGAGGAGGGAGAAGGAGGAGGAGGAGGAGGAGGAGGAGGAGGACCCCCCTTCCCCCCGGCCCCGAGCCGCCGGAGCCCATCGCGCAGCAGCCCGGCGCGGGAGGCGGCCCCGGGCTGCCCGGCTGCCGCGCGCTGCCCAACAGCACCGTGCTGCTGCCGGCGACCCCGCCGACCCTGCCCTGCTCACCCCCCCTCGGGCAGGGAGAGGAGCCCAGCCAGCCCACCCACGAAACCACCCCAACCCAACCCGAAGGCCCCAGTTTGCCCCCCATTTCCAGTGGGGTGGGGGGGGGGACGGGGAACACTGGGGAAACACGTATGGAACCCGTACCCCCCCCCCCCCCCAACCCGACATTCGGGCTTTCGGGTTGGGTTGGGGTGGTCTGGCAGGCAGTCAGGACACGATCGCGTCGCACAGACATCAGGACGGAGACTTCTCACCGTTTTCGGCCTCGGCGACCCCGCCGGTCCTGCCCTCCTCACCCCCCTCGGGGAGGGGGAGGAGCACAGGCTCATGACGTTCCAGTCCAGGGGAGAGTGAGACTCCAGTGGAGGAGGGAGGCGAGGTGAGAGAGATGAGACTCCAGGGGAGGAGGGAGGCGGGAGGAAGGAGGAGGGAGGAGGGAGGAGGGAAGAGGGAGGAGACGACGACGACGACGACGACGACGACGACGACGACGACGACGACGACGACGACGACGACGACGAAGAAGGCGTCCACCTCGACAAAGCCTTGATCACCAGAAAGAATTTTCGAGCACCGAGAAAGCACGCACTGGAGCTGGAGGGCCTTCACGTGTCGCGCGCCCTGGGTGGCGGCATTCTCTCGGCACCTCGCCAGCGTGTCGGGCAGACACTACTTTTAAGTCGGGCCTGTCCCTCTAAGGAGTATTCAAAAACAGTTCGACCATTCTTGATCATTTTGGTGTATTTCTGGCTATGTGTAATCCAGAATCAGCCTGTAGGGGGGCATGTCCGACCTAACACTGATTCGATAAGTTCCGGGGTGCTCGAAGTCATATCTGGGACGCGGCCCTTAAGTTCGATGGGAGCAGCACAAGCCCAGGCATGATCGCGTCGCAACGTAAAAAAGTATGTTTAATATATGTATGTTTATATATATAAAATGAAAACATAATGTTGCTTTTTATTGTTTTTATTTTTATACAAAAAAGAAAGAGGGAAAAAATAAAACAACAACCAAAAAAAACGGAGTTGTCTCACCGTTTTCGGCCTCTGGTGGCCCTCGCTGGACCCCGGGACCGCCAAAAAACGACTCGGGCAGAAGAAGCCGGTCCAGGGGACGGGGTCGGGATTTTCGAGGACGCCGCACTGAACAATCAGGACGTCGCACGTCTGGGATTTCTACAGCGAGCGGCTTGAATAAGGAACACTTACTTTTCAAAAGGGGCTCGGTCGTTCCTTAGGCTTGCATGCGTTATTTACAGCTCCTTATGCGTTATGTATTATTTATCGTTCCTTATGCGTGATTCCTTGGGATAAAAAGGGGCTTCGTTCCTTATTTATTGTTCGTTAGGTCAGGCCGATGACTGTATTTGCTCGCCGGACAATTCGCTAGTTGGTGCCCCTATCTAGCTTCTCGCTGGAGCGGAGTTCGCCGCCTCGCCGCTGACGAAAGAAATGTCTGGGGGGGAAGTCGCCCTGAAGGAAACGGCTCTTGAGAGAAACGGGCCCTGAGGTTGTTCACCTTTCTTGGGGCTCTCTTACCCTCATCGAGGAGAGAGAGGATCGGATCGACCATCCGCGGAAGTGCCCGTCCAGGGGCAATCAGCCGGGTGGCGGTAGCACTGATTAGCGAGGGAGAGGAGGGGGAAGTCGCCCAGCAGGAAGCGGGTCCTGAGAGAGAGACGGGTCCTGAGGGTTTTCACCGTTTGGGGGGGCTCTCGCATGACGAGCTGGTCCAGGGGAAAGGCCCCAGGATCCAGGACCCGTTTCCCTCAGGACCCGTTTCTTTCCATGCTTAGGGAAGGCGACCGCTGCCGCGTGCCAAGACATTGGGGAACGGAACCAGAGCCACATGCGCCACTTGGTCGGGGAAGGCATCACGAGACAAGACCGGGCTACCCTTCCACCCGCCTTCGCCGTAAAAAAACACGGCGGACGGTTCTGGCCGGTTTCGGTTCTCGGGGACCTTCTTCGGGCCCCAGGAGTTCTCGGCCACGACAGGACAGTGAAAAAACAATGCGGGACGCGATTCTGATCCTTGGCAGGGAGAGTTCAGACCTCTTCCTCCTCCTCCACCTCCTCGTTCTCCTCCTCCTCCTCCTCCTCTTCCTCCTCCTCCTCCTCCTCCTCCTCCTTCTCCTCCTTCTCATCCTCCTCCTCCTCCTCCTCCTCCTCCTCCTCCTCCTCCTCCTCCTCCCTCCTCCTCCTTCTCCTCCTCCTCCGCCTCCGCCTTCTCCTCCTCGGTGCAGCCAACTCTGCCTCACTGCCGACGGAAAAACTTTGGGGTGCATTCAGGATGTCCGGACCCAGCCACGTGTCCCAACGCAAGTGCGTGCTCACTGGATGGCTCACTGGATGCGTTTGCATATGTAGCCAAGCACGCTTACATCTGAGCTCGAGCACGCTTACTCCTGAGGCGCTTGCACCAGGTGCGGCTGCATCCGAACAGAGGTGCACTGGCACCTGGCCCCCGCCGCTCTTGGGGCACATTGCTAACATGGAATCCTCCGTTGAGTTCGAACCTTCACGATCACCTTCGGCCAGCTTAGATTCGTCGACAGATTGGCTCAAGCCATCGTGGCTGAAGCCACTCCTTACGATGTGTCGCAGATGTGTGTTTACAACTTGCTACATCATCACACTGGGCTTTAAGCAAGCATAGTCAGTTTGCATGATTGGCATCGGAAGCGACGGTCGTGGGCGCCTTGTCGACGAGGAAGCTTCGTGGCAGGTGTCCATTCCCTCGGGCTGGGATGAGGCACTTGACAAGGCGGAGAAGAGTATCTCCATCCCGGACATTGCAGCGCAATCAAGTAAGGATTACCGTGGATTGAAGCGCGCATCCAAGCATCATTATGAAGATTTGTTCGACCAGCGGCGCGATCGAATCCTTGGTGACTATGGCAAG
>CAUYUJ010008779.1:647500-695000 GCA_963575745.1 Prorocentrum cordatum | reverse complement strand
ACAAATACGATCACAGCGCCATTTTGGACCCGATCGTGACCAGCACCGCCGCCGCTGGCCCGTGCGGCACCGGGCTGCTGGGCGCCCCCGCGAGCGCCTGGCCTGAGCAGCACCAGGGGCCCTGCCCCACGCGCTGCCCCCCTGGGACTTCGACGGCTACTACTATGCCTACGCCGAGTACCAGCACGTCTCCTACGAGCACGCCCTCGTCAACTACGACACATGCATCGCAGTCGACCGCCCATTTTGCCGCAGCTGAGCTGACCCCTGCGTCCTTCGGCCACGCCTCGCACCGCATGCAAGTTCAGCTACGAGGGCTACCATCACTCAATACGACGCCTGCGGTCGACCGTCGTACAGCATATCCTCGATGGCACACTGTCTTCAGCTTGTCCTCGACCGTCGTGCAGCATATCCTCGACAGGGCCGCTGGCAAGGCCCAGGCACGCAGTGGCGGCTTCAGCCCCGCTGCAGTGCCCTGGCAGCCACCGCCCCCGCATGAGGCAACGCACGCCGCGCACGACCACCTGCGAGAGTTACCACCGACCACGACGCCTGCCGCCGTACGTCGCACCGTGTACCCTCAGAGTGTCGCACCCCCACAGCGTGCCGACCTGACAGCTTCGACATTACTGACAGCGGTGGGCCGTGCCACGCTGGAAACCACGCCGCTGAGCCAGCGCCGCAGACAGCTCCACCGTGGCCCCCACAGACCACAGGCGCCTCGCTGCGAGCCATCTGGCTCCTCGTGCCCTACCTGTGCATCACCGTGGAGCCCAACGCGCTATGTGGGCTGCTAATTATGGCCGTGCTTAGCACCCACGCACACGGCCTGACTACCAGCAACACCGCGAGTCCCGCTTCCCCTCTGTGCGCCAGGGGTGAACCTGATGAGGACCCCGCCTTCTGGCACCTGATGAACATCCGAGCACGGCTCATCCCGTGCGCCGCGGCGTGGGCACCAGGTGAGGACCATCAGGACGTTTACTGGGCATGGCTCGAGGACTGCGTCCCGCACGTCCTGGCGACGCTCCATCTGCCACAGTACGACACCTTTTCCAGGAGGACTCCGCGGAGAAAAACGACGCCCTGCGTCACCGCACCGCGGTCGACATGTGCGAGGATATCTGGCACAGAGCGGGCCCCGACAGACAGCGCACCAACCGCAACCTCACTCGCATTCAGGGCAGCCACGAGTACCCCACCCGTTACCTTGGCCTCCTTCTGGAATACCAGTGCGCGCGTGCCCAGCTCGTCGGCCCTGAAGCTTTCGCGGCACCACTGCCGCCATACCTCTCACGGGCCCACGCCTTGCTGCCAAGAGGCCTCCCTCCGCCCGACCAAGACGCCCTGGCGTATCTCGTGGATGCGATCCCGCACCACCCGCCAGACCTGCAGCCGCTTGTCGAGGCGGAGCTCGCCGCGGCATCGATGGAACCGCTAAACCTACCACCGCCCGCTGGCCCCCCCGCCCAAAACGCCGCGTGTGACCAGCCCGCGGACGACGCTGATCCGCTTCTGCTCCAGCACACAGCTGCCAGCGATATCAGCAACATATCCCTGGACTCGTTCCACGTGTCGGACGATAGCCCGAACGACTCCATCCACGACACGGAAACCCAGGACCCCGACGGCACGCCACCGCCAAGTGACGCTGCCCAGCGCGACCGTGACAGCGATCCCCACACAGGGCGCTCCCGGTCGCGCAGCAGTGCGCCCAACAACTCGGCCCATGCCGACCCCAGCGCACAGCTCAGCGACGCCGAAGGTGCCACCGCCGCCGACGAGCCAGGCCATGCCACCGCACCGCCAGCTCCCACCAGCCCGCGCAGTGGCGGCTTCAGCCCCGCTGCAGCATTGGCTGGACCTGGGCGTCTTCAGACCTCAGGTGGCAGGACCCCGTCCCGCACCCTTGTCCGCCGAGCTAACTCGACTGACTCCAACTCCAGCGCCGTCGTCCACTGGCAGGCTGGCCTCGACAACGATCCCATCGAGGACGCGGACCCCGACGCCAGCGGCTCCCATGAGGCCCCGCACAGCGCAGCGGCCTCTCGACGCTGCGGCTGTCTCATCTGCCTCTTCGTGGTCACGTACGCCATCTTGGTAGCCATGCCGTACCTGGACCAGATCGACGGGTACCTGCCGACACCGAGCCGAGAGGACGAGGACCCCACGCTACCGGGACGAGCGACCAGCGACCGACGCCGGGAATGGAAGGGAAGGGGAAGCTTGATATCTTCTTTTGTTTTTTGTCTTTGTTTTGTTTGTTATTTTTTTTTTTTGTCATTTCTTTTGTTTGCGATGCGTTTGTTGTGTTTTGGATTGTTTTTTCGCCTGTTTTGTGTTTTTTACGCGTTGCCGGGGCACCCACCAGACCCAGCCGTGTCCCACTACGCCCCCCCCCCGACGCACAATAGCATTACGACGCCTCGACGCCCTGTGGGTGGTCTTTTCAGTTTGGACCAGCGCCCAAACTCAGAGGACACGGCCTCGGGCGGAGCAGCCGGCCGAGTCGGGTCTGGCCTCTGGGTGCCCCTGAAATGGGCCAGCGGCAAAACCTCGGAAGCTATCGCCACAGGCGGACTGGGGTTTGCGGCCTTCCCCCCCTTTTTGTTTTTTTTCTCTTTTTACTTTTTTCTTCTGGTCGGCGCCAAGCTTCTCGCTCAAGGAGCCGTTGGACACGTAGGAGCCCGCATCTGTGCGCGCGTCCTGGACTCACCCACGGCCCAGTGGTGCCTCCGCTGTCGCCAACCGACCAGGAGCCCGCGCGATGAGGCCCCACACACGCTTCCGCGCACGCATCCCGACGACCCAGAGAGCCAGCACGTGCATCCCCTCCGACACCCGCTGCTACAGGAGCACTACGCCGCTGTAGTTGCCGCCGCAGTCGCCGATGTCACCACCGCCACCACCGCCGCCATCGCTGAAGTCACTGCCGCGGTATCGCGAGCCTCGTCTGTCACGCCACGGTCGACCAGCCCGCCCCCGCGAGACGGCCCCACAAGCGGCGCGGCCTCTGGCAACCCGCCGACTCACGAAGCCGCCTCAGCTCAGGCCACCGACGCCGAGGCAAGTGAAACACGTGAGCGCACCCTCGACGGCGACGGCGTGCACGGAGCGCCCGACGACGAAGCGGATGCAAGCAACGCCCGTGGTTCCTCTCCCGACATGGACACCCAACCACCACGACGGCGAGCACGCCACGCATCACCCGCCAGGCCCCAGGCGCCTTCAGGCCCTGGTACGCCCCACCCAGCCCTCTGGCCACCGACGCGCAACTTACGCAGCACCATCCAGCGCGACCCAGCGGTTCCCGTGCCGCCGACGAGCATCCTCACCTCCCTGTACCAGAACGGCTTTGCGCTTGGTAACAGTGGCGTGACCACGGAGGACATCGAAGACGCCCTGCGACTCTACGACCATCCTCGATTCACCCATGACCAAACGCTCCAAGCGTTGGCGCCGTGGACTGACATCATGCAGAGGCCCCCGAACCGACTCACTTGGGTGCTGGAAGACTCGGGTGGGAACTCAGGCGAGACGATTTTCCCCTACCTCACGTGGGACCTCCGTCAACCCACCACTGACACGCCCACGGTCTTCTGGCACGGGACCCGCGGCGACCTTGCGGCTCGTCTCGCTTTCAACGGAGGTCACCTCCTGCCGGGCCCCCGCCGTGAAGCGAAGGGTCGAACCGCCACAAATGTCGACCGCACGTACGTGAGTGTGCACCCGTCGCTGGCCGCGTGGTACGCGGTGCCGCCTCGCCCGCCCTGCAGCCTCGAAGACGACGCCCTCGCCTGGGGACCCATCGCGCTCTGGATGTGCGAGGCTACCAAACCGCCGCGCGGTGAGAACTGGCACAACTTCGTGAAAGGGGGGGCTCACGGAGCGCGCCTCATCTACCCACGGGTCCTGGGCCTCCTCATCCGCATGGACTGGTGTGCCCCCACCGAAGCTGCCTCCAGGTGCCGTGCCCTCCCGCACACCTGTGGCTTGGGCGACTGCACGCACGCCCTCCACATTGCCGGCTTCGATCACCCAGACCTCCGCGAGGCGGCTGAAGCCCGCGACCAGGAGGCAAAGATCTGGCGCCGGCTGGACACCGTGGCAGCGTGGCCACCGCCACAGGCACTATACTGGCCAGCGGCAGCGCGAGCATGGGCTACACAGCACTACGACACCGAAGCAGCCACCAGGGCCGACCCAAACCAGCCCCGTCCGCGTGCCTCGCTTCGCAAGCTCCAGCTGGACCCGCAGCCACTGATCGACCTGGTGTACACTGGCTTGCAAGCCGTCCCCGTGCGGGGGCAGTCCGACGCACGAGAGCCGCGCCCCGGCGGCTCCAGCCCTGGGGCCGCGTCTGGCCCACCGCGCACCTACCAGTCAGGTGCCGCCCTGGGACACAGTCCAGACCGCTCATCGACGACATCGGGGGCCGACGACCGCCGTGCGCCGTCCCTCATCAGCGCGGCCGCCGCCCTCGCCCGAGGCCATGCCCGCCCACGGCGATCCGCCTCGCGTTCGTCATGGCAGAGCGGCGGAAACTCCACCTCGGACAACAGCGACATCGAGACGTGGGAGCACATCGAGACGGAAGAGGAGCCGACCGCCTACCACGTCCTCGCCTTCCACGTCCGCGATGTGCGGTCCCGTGTGAACGCCCCTGGCGTCGAGGTCTGGCTCGACCCAGGCGAGCATCACGATGGCGCCTACCTACCGTGGGGGACGACCGTTGTTGGCCACCGCGTCACTGACCCTGCGGTTGCGGGTCGCGATGGCTGGGTCATCCTTCACCACGACACGGCGACACCACCACCAGGCTCTGGGCACCGACCCAAGTCCACGTCAAGGCGGACGACACTTGGCGCACGGTCATGATCGCAGCGGACCTGGGGCCCCAGTGGATCCAGCGCCATGCTGACGACGCTCGCCTCCCCGCGGAGGCGGTCCGCACTACAGGCCAGTCCTGGTTCGCCGACGTCTGGCCCTTGTGGGATCGACCCCGACCCCACCCAGACGACGCAGTCACCGACGAGCAAGCGCTCCCGCCCCTACCAGGACGCAGGACTTGCCTACAGTGCCGATTCCAATGCTGTCAGTATTGTGCTGCCCGCCGCAACACGCAGCTCGGCACCTCGGGCCATCCCACGTGCCCGGACTGCTCCCTCAGCGGACTGCGTGCACCTATGGACTGGTCCACGGACTTCTCTTGCAACAGCTGGACGTGCGTGTACAGCACCGACGACAGGGCCGCCGACACATGCTGCCTCTCCAGCAGATGCCCGCACCCGCCTCGTCCGCACAGCCTGCTCGACGTCCGTGCCACAGGGATGCCTCCGCACATCCTCGCCCGCCAATACGGCAACGCGCCAGCCCAGCACGACCTCATGGAGCCCCCCCGAGCGCCTTCAGGCCCCGGTGGGGAGCCTCCGCAACCAGGCCAAGCAGGATACCAGGGCCAATGGTATCTACCACCGAGGCCGCGTCGCGCCCCCAAGCAGGGATTGCCCGACGGCACGAGGCGGCCACCAGGGTTCACAGGGACGGGGATGCCTGAAGACCCGTCTCCCGACCAACCGCTGTGGAAGGAAGGCTACGTGCTCTTCGGCCCGCACCAGGCCCTCAAGGAGGATTTCATCTTCAACAAAGCGGTGCGCCGACTTTACTCCCTAGCCATCACCAACATGTACAGGGATCGTGTCACAGTCAGGACCGTCTGCGAGTCTATCGCCGAGCGCATCCACACTACCCCCACGCGCTGGCGGGATGTGGTACTGTACTGGGATGCCGAGGGCGGCCCTGGGCCTCAAGCTCTCGACTACGACATGCGCCTCTGTGACGCCATGGTGAGTCGTGCCACGACCGAAGCCGAGTTGAACCACGACCGCAACAACCGTGGTAGCTTCTGTCTCTATGGACCAGCGCACCAGCGGGCTGTGAACATCACGGTGCTCCCCGAGCCGCAGAACATGGACTTTGTGGAGCATGTACGGCGCTACTCACCTGACGGGGAGACTTACCCAGACCATGCCTTCGAGCACGTCTACCAGGGCTGGCGGCGGCCCGACGTGCCGCCCATCCTCCCCGACGCCCGCCCGCTCTCGAGAGCCGACCAGCAGCGCTACCAGCGGCACCAGCAGCGCACCCAGCAGCGCGACCAACGCGACGCAGGTCAGCCGAGCACGCCACGCAACCGCTCTCCTGCGCGCGTCCCGACAGGCGACAGAGCGGTGTACGGCGGAGGCGCCGCCTACCACCGCGGCCCCATTGGTGCCAGGCCCGCGGCGGCAGGGGCAGCCGCGTCCAGCTACGACCACGTCCCCCACGCCAGGGTGCACCCAGCGGTCGTCGGCTACCCGCGCGCACTCGCGCAGGCTCCCCCACGGGCCATCTCGCCCGCGCCAGGGTCCACGCGTGCCTGGGGCCATTACCCAGGCCGCCACGACAGCACCGCCAGCAACCAGTCCGCAGCGGCACCCCCTGCGGCTCCAGCCCAGGGGGCTGCATCAAGCCGCGGCAGGACAGGGCGCCCCGAAGGATGGCGCGAGGCGAACGTGCGCGCCTGGCAACCGCGCCAACACACGCCCCCGCCAAACGTGGCCGCAGCGCAGCGCCCTGCCCAGGCAACGCCCGCCCCCCCTGAGCGCGAGCGGCAGCCGCTCGTCCCGCTCGTCCTCACGCACACCCAGGCACACCACAGCGCCTCCCCGCGGCACAGCGAGGGTAGTGGCCACCGCGTCAGCCCCCGGCCTGACGCCGCCGACCCTGACCAGGCTGCAGCCTCGGAGGCGGGCGGCACAGGCGGCTCCCGCCCGCCCAGCCCAGCACCCAGCGCAGCGCCGATCCGCTCCCCGAGCAGGGCGGACTCTGCGCGCGCCAACGCCCAGGCGGCCTCGCCACGTGACCGCCACACGGGCGGGCGCGTCCCGTGCAGCCGGCCCAGCAGCCGCCGCCACCGCTCGCGCAAGCCCCCTGGGAGTTCCACGAGCTCGCCGCCCCGCGAGACTCAGGCTTACGCCCAAGCCCCCGAGGTGGTGCCACGTTTCGGTGCCGGCGCCAAAGACCCTAACGAGGTCGACCTCGAGCCGACGCCGTCCACGGATCAGGAGCTGCCACCGCCCACCCGCGTCGCCCCCCCCGACGAGGCGCCGACCTTCGACCCCTTCAAGAACAAGTACTCCGTCAAGGACCTCGCGGCGGGCTTCGGCGGCGGCTCACCGCTGTCTCCTCAGAGCCATGGCGGCGCCCCCGCCACCTCTGCCGCTGCCGCGGCAGCGGCGGCCCCGCGTGGAGTCAGCCCTGTCCGCAACGCGAGCCTCACGGCAGCGGGCATGGACGAGGCTCAGCGCCAGGCCACCGACCGCGCCGCTCGCCACGCCCAGCTAGTGGCTGACGCGCTGGCAGGGCGTGCACCGCCGCAGCCACAGGGCCCACCGCCCGAGGCGAGCGCGGAGGGCGCACATGAACAAGCTGTTCCAGCTGATGCTGCTCATCACGGCACTGACGGGGCGGGCGCGCCGCCGCAGGACGGACCAACGGTGTCGCGTGCGCAGTATTCGCGCGCGCGCTGCGCCGCTGCCGCGCCACGCTGCCGCCGCTGGTTTGCTTTTGCTCTTGCGCTCGGCAGGATGGATCGAGGAGTCGCCTCCCTCTCCCCCTGCTGCCGTCTCACCTTTCCTCCCTCCGCCCCCCACGGTACAGGAGTGAGGAGTTTTTTTCGAGGCAGTTTTACCGATGTTTATGAACCCCCCCCGGCGCAGCGTCGACCATGCCTTGCCTACACTTTTGGCCCGACGGCGGCTTCAGCCCCTTCCAAGCCAATCTGCTGTGACGCTATGAGCTCCTACTGTGGCCAAGCCTCCTACCTGGGTGATGGCCAGGCCGCCCTCCACCGTGCGGGGCGTGCTAACCCCAGCTCCACCGACGGAGATGGGCCAGGGCGCTCCATCCACCTCGTCAGCCTCAACATCACGAGTCTTCCAGCGAACTGGCCAACCATTACCGCCCTAGGTGTCGACACAACGCCGCAGTCATAGCGCTGCAGGAGACCCGTCATGCCAAGCCTACCAGGCAAGCCATCGTCACCAACGCCGCCAATCCACACCACGGAGGATACCAGGCCAGTCTGGGACCTGACCTGGACCTGGCGCGTGCCCAGCGCAAAGCTGCTCACGGTGGCACGGACCACACGGTCGAGGGCAACACTGGCGCCTCGGGCGGGGTTGCCATCCTCTCTAAGGACGCCATCGTCGACTCCACCGTCGACGACATTGCGACCTGTATCGCCACCCTCAAGGCCAAGAAACGATGGCACGAGGTCTTCCTCCCGCTCTGCACCCAGCGCCGCCGCAGGCGGCGACGAAACAACCACGGTCCCGCTGGGATCTACATTGCGAGCCTCTACGGGGTCGCTGGAGGGGACAGCACCGATATATTTCGGCTTGCTGATTGCGCCGCCGCGAGGGTCGGCTCAGCCCCGTATTTCATTTGTATGGACGCCAACACGAACATCGACGACAATCCACACCTGCTGCACATGATGCAGCACGGATGGTCCAACGTCGCTGAAGGCACACCAGACCACACCATGCACACATATGGCAATATCCCTGACTGGGACCGCGTCACCAAGTGCCCCCGCACTTCGCGCATCGACTATGTCATCGCCAACCAAGCTGCGCGATCCCTTGTCACCGACTTCTGCTATCTGCGTGACTTGCCAGCGAAGTCCCACGTTGGCCTGCAGGTCACACTCGACCTAAGCCGCCTCGATCACACGGCCCCACGCCTTTTGGCCCCCACGCCATACCCTCCAAACGACGGAGCTCATTAGGACCACGAACTCCAGGCACTAGGGACCCACATCGCCGGACGATACCACGACCGCATGGAGCAGGCTGACGCACGCGACGATGTGGAACGCATGTTCGCCCTGGCAAACGAGGCCAGCCATGAGTACCATCTCACCCGGCTGCGGGACCTGCCGCCCCCACCGCCAGACCACCCAAAAAAGAAGGCCCCTACATGCACGGGCTCACACCCACGTTCGAGGAGCGACCCGCTGTCCCCCGCGCCTTTCCCACCTACGGAGCTTCCACGATTCACATGAACCGCCTTCGCAAGCTCCATCGGCAACTTTGCGAGCTTCGCTTCATCGGACTGCACCATAATATAGACTGCCGTGCTATCCCGCCGCACCTGGCGCAACGCATCGACTGCACGTGGGCCGCGGCCCGCCTTCTCTGCCACAAGCTGCGCCCCACGGCCCTCCTGGCTTTTCCTGACGCCTGGACCCCCGACGTACCAGCGCCACGCGGAGAGCAGCTCGATCGTCTGATCCAAAATCTAGACTCGGAGCTGGCGCGACGTGCAAACCGAGCCAAAGCTGAACGCATCAAGATCTGGTCTGAGGGCGTCCGCGAGCCAAGCGGGCGCAAGGCGGCCATATACGCACGGGCTGCCGACTGCTCGCCCACGGCGTATCTCCGCACGCCTACAACTCCCGACGATGCACAGCTCCACTGCGACATCACCGCCTTCCACCCTGACCAAGCTAGCACGGACGACAGTGATGCCGACACCGACGCCGGCGGCTTCAGCCCCGGCGACGGTAGCTCGCCCGACACGGACAACGACGATGGCCCCATCCGTGGCCCACTACCAGCCCAGGTTCCCCACGCCCTCCCCGCCAACGCTATCGTTGCCAACACCAAAGACATGCTCAAGCTCATGGTCCTCGACACCGGGGAACAAAAATAAACAAACAAAAGAGAAAAAAAAAAAAAAGAAGAAAAAAAAAATAAAAAAAAAAAATTAAAAAAAAAAAAAAAAAAAAAAAACAAAACGGAAAAAGGAAAAAGACCAAAAACAAACAAAAAAATCATTGAAAAAGCCCATGTCCTGGCCCCGTACCA
The DNA here is from genome assembly GCA_963575745.1 of Prorocentrum cordatum. Classification (NCBI taxonomy): domain Eukaryota; class Dinophyceae; order Prorocentrales; family Prorocentraceae; genus Prorocentrum; species Prorocentrum cordatum. The sequence continues at coordinate 685,083 of CAUYUJ010008779.1, read as the reverse complement.
CCGCGCTCGCGCGGGCCATGACGCCGAAGCTATGCCGACGTGGGCGGACTTCTACGACGAATACCGCCAATAGCTGCCTACGCCATCACCAGCAGCCCCCTTCCACCTTACCGACGACCAACTCATCCACTTCATTCGCACCCGTTCACCGCGCCGCGCGGGGGGACTCGACGGCTGGACGACCAAGGAGGCAAAGGAGTTACCCGACGACATCCTTCGCCTCTTCGCCAGCGTCCTACGTGCTATGCAACGCACTGGCACCATCCCCGAGCCCCTCCTGCACGTGCCAAACCCGTGCCTCCGAAAAGGCCGAAGGGAACTCCCGACGGACCAACGGCTTCTCTCGGTTCTTTCCGTGTGGATGTATGCGTGGGAGGCGCCGGCCTACCGTAGCCTCACGACCTGGCGGCAAGGATGGACCATGCCACGAGCTTCGGCGCCGTTCCCAAAGCCACCATTGGGGATGTCAGCACTTCTCTCGCCCTGCGCATCGAACACGCCAGGACTTTACTCCTCCCCTTAGCTGGAGCAGCCCTTGACCGACAGAAGTGCTTCGACTACCTCATCACGGACATCTGTCTAAACCTTGCGCTGCACGCGGGGTGCCACAAGACATCGTTACTGTCCGCCGAAACTTCTACAGACACCACAAACGCTACATCCGCATGAACGGAGCGTACTCCAGGGACCTGGCCAGGACAAACGGTCACCTCCAGGGCAGCTCGTGGTCCCTGATGACATCAAGCTGCTCATGTGCGTGTGGACAAAGAGGCAGCACCGATACGTTCCTCGATCACTCAGCACTACCTTCGTTGACGACAGCAACTCCACTACCCACACCGCTCCTGAGCTGCAGAAATCTCTCGACGAAACCGCCAAGTTTGACCGATTCTCCGGTCAACGCATTCACCCTTGTAAAGTGGCAGGGTGGGCGCTCACCGATGAGCTGCACGCCGCCGTCACCCAGCTCACACTGGCGGATCGCCCCCTCCGAGTGGTCGATTCCTTCAAGCTCGTCGGGAGTTACATCAACGCCGAGGCAGCGCCGGCTCCAGCCGCGCTTAACCTCACGGCCACCGCAGACGCCCGTGTTCGGAGGGCGACTATCCGCCTGCCGCGCATTGGCAAGCTCCCGTCGCCGATGCTTATCAAGGCGCGGCACGCCCGATCCCTGGCCGCCAGCGTCTGCACCACGGGCACCGACATCCAAGCACCATCAGGCCCAGCCAAGACTGCCTACAACCACGCCCTCAAGGCGGCTATACGCCCCAAGGGGAACAAGTGGGTCGAGTTCTGGACTCTCATGGCCGTGTGCGTGCCGGGACACGCCCTTGAGATCGACGCCATCACGCAGCGTGAAGCATTCCTGTGCCTGCGGCGTCAGGTTAACCGCGACGTCACACTCTGCGGGCTCGCCAGAGACCTCGAACACCACGTCCAGACCCTGTTTGGCGGAGGACCCGTCGGGCGACTCGCCCAGTCGCTCCAGCAGCTCCGATGGACCTGGCCCACATTCGGCATCATGTACGATGACTGGGGCTGCCCGATCAGCTGGCTGAATCTACCCCAAAACGCCTTCCTGCACATGCTGCGGGCCTCACAACGCAGGGCATTTCTGCGCAAGATCAAGCCACGGCGACACGACCTTGGCTACCTCGCCTCGGTCAGACAGGGCCTTGACCTCTTCGCCAGCACGTGGCTCGCCCGAACCAAAGGAGCAGCCAAATGCACTGCCTGGCAGCTGGCGCTCCTCCTAAACTACCTGTCGGGCGGGGACCGCACCCAACAGCGACGATCCCGATCCAACACGTCGGCAGACTTCAGCCCCATGTGCCGCTACTGCGACGAGGAAGAGGAAACTCCGGAGCACACTGTCCGCGACTGTAAGTGCTGGGCCCGAGAAAGAGTTCCTCTCACCACCCTCATCAGTGACGACCAGTGGGCCCGTCTTCCGCCGCACACAAGACACTGCGGGCTCTTCGACGAAGACCCAGCCCTCCCTCGACCTGCAGGCCGACCTCGCGAGGGACCCGCTGCCACAGCCCATCCCGCGGCCCCCCCCTGAGGGTGATCCTGCGGCTTCAGCCCAGGACACCTACACCACCTACCTTGACAACGACACTGGATGGACATGGGTCTATGCTGCCACGGACGGTGCGTGCACCAACCAAGCCATCCCACTCCTAGCACGAGCGGGCTACGGCGTCTACTACGGCATCGACCACCGCATGAACTACAGTGCACGCGTTCACGGTCTAACGCAGAACGCCCAGGTTGCGGAGACCCTTGCCATCGTCCACCTGACGGCGTGTGCCGAACGGCCCGTGCGCGTCTTCGTGGACAACCAGGCGGTGGTCGACGGGTTCCAAAGCATCATCGACGGACATCCAGCGCCGCAGGGCACGCACCTGGAGCTCTGGGCAAGGATTCACAGATGTGTCATGGCCAAGCCCGACATGTTTCGCGTCGAAAAAGTCGCCAGCCACCTGGGAGACCTGGGCATCGACCGTGGGCTCATCGGGCCCATCGCGGAGGAGTTCAACCGTCAGGCCGATGCCCTTGCCACAGCGGCGGCACGCACACAACCTCTCCGACGACATCGTTGAAGCTGCCAAAACACGACATCGCCAAGCGACCGTGCTCCACGGGGTCGCTGTCGCCATCTACGAGCGCAGACACCGTACTCTGCCGCTCCCACACCGCAGGGCTGGGTTTACAGCGGCTGAACTCAGCAAAATGGAACCAAACCCCCTGCTGTCGGACCTGGCACCACCTGCGGCTGGACCAGACATCCCGCAGAACCCTGACGGGCTCTGGGCCGAGGCACAACGGGCGATGTACGACGAACAGGAGGACGACCCGTTCGGCTTCGGCGGGGGACTAGACTTCCTGGACGACGGGCCAGCCAGCGCCAACCCTGCCCCGTCGGGCATCCGCACGACGCCCACCTCGACTCCGCCACCGAGAGCGGCACCGCACCCACATGATGACGTCGCTCACCTCCAAGACGCCGACGAGGACTTTTATGACCCCCTCGGATTGGGTGGCAGCATAGACGACGTCCCGCCGACACCCCACGCTGCCGACGATGCCGCTTCATCGAGTCGCCACCCGGTCACGCGGCCGACCTCTGAGCCCTCGCACGGCATCATGATTGGCCCCTCCGTGCCACCAACCCCGTCCCCCCACCAGCGCCAGCCCGCGGGGGCGGCTTCAGCCCCCCCGCAGGGCACTGAGCCAGTCAGGCCGTCGCGCCCCGTCCACGCTCCTACTGTTGCAGGCTGCGAGGCTGCGGCTCCTCCGTCCTCAGGGGGCGTGGCCCCAGCGGCTTCAGCCCTGGGACCGCGCGACACCCTCCAGTCGCCTCGCCACGGCGACGGCCGCCAGCGCACGGACCGCCGCACTGCGCTGGTCCACCACCTGGCCAGGCGCACCGATGACCTCGTCCCCGCCGCGAGGCCTGCGGCCGCGGGCACAGAGCAGCCGCCCCGCACCGACCGCGAAGCCGAGCTGTCCCAGTCTATGGCCGCTCTCCAGCAGAGGTGCGCAGCTCTCGCCGCCGACCTTGCCGCTGCCCAAGCCCGTCAAGGCCCTTTGCTCCAGCGCCTCCACCGCGCCGGTCGTGCCTTCGCCGAGCTGCTTACACCCCCGCCCGATGGTGCTGCGCCGCCACTCACCCTCCATGCTATGCTGTCATCGCTCCGCGGCGCTCCGCCTGGAGCCCCGCGCTAATCTCCGCCATTCTGCCTGCCCGTGTGCACGCGTGGCCACGCGTCCACGGTGTCAGGGCGTGGGGGCGGGGGGTGCCCCGTCCCTGCGCGCCGCGCTGCGGCCAAGCGCCCAACTGGCGGTCTGCCAAGCCGCCTAGCCACGTGTCCGCACGTCGCCTTTCTTGTTGGGGCCTTCTTCGTCACGCGGTCTGACACGTGAGATCTTCACAGTCTGTCCGCCGTCCGTAGCTTCAGACGCAATGCGCCGGGGGAGGGGGTCTCTGCCCGCCCTCGTATCCTAAGGCTGCACCGCCGCCAATAGTGTTTTGCGGGTTGTCGCACCGCAGTGCGCCTCGCGGACGGACCCTGGTCCGCCTACTTGTCCGGTCTCTCTCTCTCTCTCTCTCTCTCTCTCTCTCTCTCTCTCTCTCTCTCTCTCTCTCTCTCTCTCTCTCACTCTCTCTCTCTCTCTCTCTCTCTCTTCTCTTCCTCTCTCTCTCTCTCGTCTCTCTCTCTCTCTCTCTCTCTCTCTCTCTCTCTCTCTCTCTCTCTCTCTCTCTCTCTCTCTCTCTCTCTCTCTCTCTCTCTCTCTCTCTCTTCTCTCTTCTCTCTTTCTCTCGCCTGTCTCCTCTCTCAACTCTCTCCTCTCTCTCTCTCTCTCTCTCGAGTCTCGGCTCGAGAGTGCCCTGCACTCAGACCGCAGCCGCGACGCGAAGCGCCCCGCCTCGGAGTCAGACTCCCAGGCCTCGCGAGACCGGAGGGGTCCCAGCAGGACCCTACTGATTCGCGTCACCTCTCTCCCCACCAGAGCGCCCGCCGCAATGGCCCCCGGTAAGCCGGAGCGCCGGCGCTCTTCCAAGCAGCCGCCGAGCTCACGTCCTGCTGCTGAAGGGTCTCTCCTCCAACGCAAGCAGGACTGCATTGCAGCTTTCAAGCAAGCGGGGTCTGACCGCCCCACGGCCGCATACAACGGGCTCGCCGAGCTGAACGCGGACGAGCTGCAGGCCACGTACGACATGCACAAGACCAACACAAAGAAGCTCGGCAGTGCCTTGATCCGCATGTGTGCCGCCAACCAGATCAGCTACACGCTGGATCACCACCAGCGCAGCAAGCCTAAGCGCATTGGTGGTGACACATCACACCCACCAGCTGCGTCCGCACGTCTTCAGGCTGCGGACGCCCAATTCATTGCCTTGGACCCGGCCTTCTGGAAGGTCCCAGTCCTGGCCGAACCCACATCACTTGACGACGGCAAGACGTACAAGCCCAGTATCAGCCTCCACGACTACGAGAGCGGTGAACGGCTGCTGCAACACCACCTCGAGCAGGGTAAGCGTACCACGGGTCAGCTTGCGATTGCTGTCATGGGCCCAAAAAACGATAACTACGTCGGTACCGAGCTCGCCGTCCCCGTGCTGAAGCGTCACCCCAAGGCGCCCAAAGTGGTCCACACGCACGTCCCCGTGACCGTGTACCAGCTGGGCACCAAGGAAGTCGCCTGCACGGAAAAAGTAGCCGTCGCCACCATCGATCCTGCCGACCACGTATGCTGGATTCGGGTGACCATACATGAAACCGAGGCCATCGCCGCAGTCCCGTCCATGCATCAGGCCTTCGAGGATCAGTTCTCGGGAGGTGCCCCCGTGAACGGTGGTCCACGCGCCAAGGGTCCTTTCCGAAGGGACTCCGCTCCACAGGACAAGGCGCGCCAAAACCAAAAGCACAGGGAGTCCAAGAAAGACGCTCGCCGCCAGGAGCTCGATAGTCAGCTCCAGGACACCTTCAAGGCCCTCTTCCACGGCAACTTTAAAGCCGTCACCATCCTCGAACCCTGCAAAAGCCTAGGCAGGTATGGATCGGGCGTCGGAAAGAGGTCCCTGGCTGCCACCTTCGGCGTCAGTCTTCAAGCGGTTGACAAGGTCTTGGCGGGTTCAGGGCAACTCGGCGCCACCTACGACCTCAGCAACGTAGGTGCAGACGAGCCCACTGCAGACAAGTACCAGACCGTGTGGTTCCCTGAGGACCAGCCCATCACGATGGCAGATGCGTTCCAGAAGTCGGTGGACTTCAAGGCCCTAGGAGTCGTCAGGCACGGCAAGTCAGGCTTATTGGGGATCCGTGTTGCACGAGGGTCAGACGCCGCCAAGGCTGCTGCCGTCAGCATCCGTGGCTGTGAAGCCACCCTCGCCAAGACGCGATACCGCATCACTGGCATTGCGGCACGCCACGCCACGCTGACCCAGCTTGCTAAGACTCTCACGGGCCCGTCCGTCAAATGGGACTGTGAGGTCTACCACACCGCCTGGGACCCAGCCACTTCGGCTCAGTTTGCCTTAGTGCGCGCCCATCGTCCCCCACCCACATATACGGTACAGGTCGCAGGGTGCCCCATCCCGTGGAGCATCACCGAGGCCCCGTTGGCTGAGGTGGTGCCGAAGAGGGACAACGTTACCATTGTCACCCCTACCACTATCACAGAGCCTGTGACGCCGCCAGCCCGTGGTGGCGGCTTCAGCCCCGCCACGGGCACACTCCTAACCAAAGCGGCCCAGAGCCCTTACCTCCACGACCTCATGACTGCCACGCCCAAAGGCAAGGGCGTCGCACCGCTCCCGATCCCCAAGGAGGAGCCTCTAGCCAAGCGCCACCGATCCTCCAGTGGGAAACGCGACGCCACGCCGCACGCAAGATCACACGGCGCCCCAGGCCGCAGCTCCTCTGCACCCCCGCACGGCACGGATGGAGCTGCCGAGCAGACGGCCGTCCAAGGACCAGGTGGTCATGACCCGCAACTTGGCACGGTGGCGGCTGAAGGCGGGGGCCACACGGAAGGGGACGCTGCCACAGCCGCCGAGGTACCAGGCGACGCTGACGACGTCGAGATCCTCTCATCAGGGGATGAATTCAGCGTGGCATCTCGCGAACTGAACACCCTCGGCGAACGCTTCGCAACGGCCCCTAAACTGTCAGATGCCGCCACGACCCGCATCCAACACATGGAACAACAGCACGAGCTGCTTGCCAACACGGTGGATAACATGCAGGTTCAGCTTGCGGGCGTTCTCTCATCCCAGGCCACACTCACGGAGCACGTTTCAGGTTTGGAACGAGGGCTTGCCACCGTCGTCACTCAGCAACAGACGGCAACTACCGAAGCTGCTGCACTGCGTGGCGACATCCAGGCCCTCCTCGGGCACCTCACGGGGGGCACCATCCACCTGCCACAGGTGGCCACCCTCGAAACAAAAAAGGAGGAAGCTGCATCAGTTGCCGATCCCGTGGCTGTCTGCGGGTGGATTGACCAGCCAGGCCAGGTCACCCCAGGGACGGGGCCCCCAGGGGCTGACAAAGGCAAAGACAAGGGTCGGGCCACTCAGGAACCCTATTGAAGGTGCCTCAGAGAGCCTGCCTCAGCCCTCCGAGGAAGCGCCTTCAGAGGCATCTCTTCTCTCTTCGCGTCGTATCTCTTTCTTGTCATATCATGTCAGTTTTGGCAGCAGCACGAGCAAGCTATCTGGTGTAGGGACACCTGTCATCTTGCTGTGGGTGTGTTTGTTGCAATGTACATGAGCATGCAGGGGTATCTGAGGATGCGTGCTGACATGCAGCTTTTGGCTCATCGCTCGCGCCGCCCGCCAGGCCTCGCCATCATGTGGCGCCTTGCCTGCAGCCTGGCCCTCCCCTCGCTCGCTGGAGCACACCCGTCTTCAGGCGGTGCGCCCCAGCATGGAGGTGAGGTTCTCCTGCGACACGCTGAACGTGGGACCCTTTTCTACCTCTACGATGACAGCATCTACAAGTACGATCACTGCACCATTTTGGACCCGATCGTGAACAGCACCGTTGCCGCGGGTCCGTGCGGCATAGGCCAGGCACACAGTGGCGGCTTCAGCCCCGCTGTTGTGCCCCGCTATTGCCCTACGGGTCTCACCACCCCCCTGTGCGCTAGGGGCGAACCCGAGGAGGACCCTGCTTTCTGGCACCTGATGATGATCCGCGCCCGGCTCATACCGTGTGCTGCGGCGTGGGCACCAGGTGAGGACAACCAGGACATGTTCTGGGCATGGCTCGAGGACTGCGTCCCGTACATCCTGGCGACGCTTCATCTGCCACAGTACGATCACCTCTTTCAGGAGGATTCTGAGGACACAACCGACGCCCTGCGTCAGCGCACCGCGGTCGACATGTGCGAGGACATCTGGCACAGAGCGGGCCCCGACAGGCAGCGCACCAACCGCAACCTCACTCGTATCCAGAGCAGCCGCGAGTACGCCACCCGCTACTTTGGCCTCCTTCTGGAATACCAGGGCGCTCGTGCCACGCTCGTCGGTCCTGAGGCTTTCACGGCACCTTTGCCGCCATACCTCTCACGGGCCCATGCTCTGCTGCCAAGAGGCCTCCCTCCACCCGACCAAGACGCCATGGCGTACCTCGCCGACGTGATTCTGCACCAACCGCCAGACATGCTGCCGCTCGTCGAGGCGGAGCTCGCCGCGGCGCCGATGGACGGCACCGATCAGGCCGCAGATGATCCCGTATCATGGCTGCTACAGCACATCGCGGCCAGCGATATCGGCAACATATCCATGGACTCGTTCCACGCGTCGGACGATAGCCAGGACGGCATCGATACCCAGGATCGAGACGGCACGACACCACCAGGCGACTCGGCCCAGCGTGACCGCGACAGTGAACCCTACTTTGGGCACACCTCGTTGCACAGCAGTCCGCCCCACAACTCAGCTCAGGCCGACCCCGGCGCACAGCTCAACGACGCTGAAGGCGTCACTGCCGCTGACGCGACAAGCCATTCCACTGCATCGCCAGCTCATGCCAGCCCGTGCAGTGGCGGCTTCAGCCCCGCTGCACCACTGGCTAGACCTGGACATCCCCAGACCGCAGGTGGCAGCACCACGCCCTTCACCTCTGTACACCGTGACAACGTGACTGACTCCAACCCCAGTGCCATTGACCACTGGCAGGCCGACATCGACAACGACCCCATCGATGATGAGTACCCAGATGCCAGCGGTTCCCATGAGCCCCAGCACAGCGCAGCGGCATCACGACATTGTGGCTGCCTCATCTGCCTCTTTGTGGCCACGTACGCCATCGCGATAGCAATGCCGTACAAGGACCAGATCGATGGGTACTTGCCGACACCGAGCCGAGACCCCAGCTACCGACAACGACGACGACGCAAAGCGACGGCACCAGGCCCATCGGTGTCCACCACATCCCGACGCAAAACGACATACAATGTCACGTCCACATTGTGGGCCACTCTCAAATGGACCAGCGTCAAACTCAGAGATAGCGTCTCGGGCGGAGCCACTGCAGTCGGGGTCGGCCTCGGGGGTGTCCTGAAATGGGCCAGCGGCAAGCTAGGGGCTATTGCCACGGGTGGAGTCGTGTGTGGTCTTCTACTCGTCGGTGCCAAACTTCTTGCCCAGGGAGCTGTCGGACACGTAGGAGCCCGCATCTGTGCGCGGGCCCTGGACTCATCCACAGCCCAGTGGTGCCTCCGCTGTTGCCAACCGAGCAGGAGGCCGCGGGACGAGGCCACATACAAAATGCCGTGCACGCTCGCCGACGAACACGACGACCAGCATGTGCACGCACTCCGACATCCGCTGCTACAGGAACACTACGCCGCAGCAGTTGCCGCCGCAGTCGCCGATGTCACTACCGCCACCACCGCCGCCATCGTCGAAGTCACTGCCGCCGTATCGCGAGCCTCGTCTGTCACACCAAGATCGACCAGCCCGTCTCCACGAGACGGCTCCAAGAGCGGCGCGGCATTCGGTAACCTACCGACTAACGAGGATGCCACAGCACACGGCAGCGACACCGAGGCAAGGGAAACGCGTGAGCGCACCCACGATAGCCCGTGGTCCATCTTCCGACATGCTGATGCTCGTGGTTCCTCCCCCGACGCGGACACCCAACCACCACGACGGCGAGCACGCTATGCATCACCCGACAGGCCCCAGGCGCCTTCAGGCCCTGGTATGCCTTACACAGCCCTCAAGCCACCGACACGCAACTTACGCAACACCATCCAGCGCGACCCAGCGGTCCCCGTGCCGCCGAAGAGCATACTTAACGCCCTGTATCAAAACGGCTTTGCGCTAGGAAACAGTGGCGTGTCTACAGAGGACATCAAAGACGCTCTGCGACTCCACGACCATCCTCGATTTACTCATGATCCAACACTCCAAGCGCTGGGGCCGTGGACGGACATCATGCAGAGGCCACCGAACCGCCTCACTTGGGTGCTGGAAGACTCGGGCGGGAACTCAGGCGAGACAATCTTCCCATACCTCACGTGGGACCTCCGCCAACCCACCACCGACGCGCCCACTGTCTTCTGGCATGGGACCCGCGGCGACCTTGCGGCCCGTCTTGCTGCCAGTGGAGGGCACCTCTTGCCAGGTCCCCGCCGTGAAGCGAAGGGCCGAACTGGCGCCAACGTTGGCCGCACGTACGCGAGCGTGCACCCTTCGCTGGCCGCGTGGTACGCAATGCCGCCCCACCCGCCCTACAGTCTTGAAGACGACACCCTCGCGTGGGGACCCATCGCACTCTGGATGTGCGAGGCCACCCAACCACCGCGCGGGGAAAACAGGCACAACTACGTGAAAGGGGAGGCCCACGGAGCGCGCCTCATTTACCCTCGGGTCCTGAGCCTCCTCATCCGCATGGACTGGTGCGCCCCCACAGAAGCTGCTTCCAGGTGCCGTGCCCTTCCACACGCCTATGGCATGGGCGACTGCGCGCACGCCCTCCACATCGCTGGCTACGATCATCCAGATCTCCGTGAGGCGGCTGAAGCTCACGACCAGGAAGCTAGCACCAGGCGCAGACCAGCCATCGCGGCAGCATGGCCACCGCCGCAGGCACTATACTCGCCAGAGGCAGCGCGAGTATGGGCCAAACAGCACTACGACACGGAAGCAGCCACCAGGGATGACCCTAACCAGCCCCGCCCACGCGTCTCGCTTCACATGCTCCAGCTGGACCCGAAACCACTCATCGACCTGGTGTACACTGGCTTGCAAGCTGTCCCCGTGCGGGGGCACCCTGACGCACGCGGGTCGCGCCCCAGCGGCTCCAGCCCTGGGGCCGCGTCGGGCCCACCACGCACGTACAAGTCAGGCACAGCCCTGGCGCACAGTCCAGACCGCTCATCGACGTCATCTGGAGCCGACGAACGCCGTACGCCTTCCCTCATCAGCGCGGCCGCCGCCCTCGCCCGAGGCCGTGCCCGCCCACGACGATCTGCCTCTCGCTCGTCACGACAGAGTGACGGGAACTCCACCTCAGACAACAGTGGCATCGAGACGTGGGAGCACATTGTGACGGAAGAGGAGCCGACTGCCTACCACGTCCTCGCCTACCACGTCCGTGATGTGCGGACCCGTGTCAATGCCCCTGGCATCGAGGTCTGGCTTGACCCTGGTGATCACCACGATGGTGCCTACTTACCGTGGGGGACGACAGTCATGGGCCACCGCGTTATTGACCCTGCGGTGGCGGGGCGGGACGGCTGGGTCATCCTCCACCACGACCACGGCGACACCACTACTAAGCTCTGGGCACCGACCCAAGTCCACGTCAAAGCGGACGACACCTGGCGCACCGTCATGGTACCAGCGGACATGGGGCCCCAGTGGATCAGGTGCCATGCCGAGGACGCTCGCCTCCCCGCCGAGGTTGTCCGCACTACAGGCCAATCCTGGTTTGCTGACGTCTGGCCCTTGTGGGATCGCCCGCGACCCCACCCAGACGACCCAGGCACAAATGAGCATGCGCTCCCGCCTTTACCAGGACGCTGGTCTTGCCTACAGTGTCGATTCCAATGCTGTCAGTACTGTGCGGCTCGCCGCAACACGCAGCTCGGCACCTCGGGCCAACCAACGTGCCCAGACTGCGGCCGCAGCGGACTGCGTACACTCATGGACTGGTCCACGGACTACTCGTGCAACAGTTGGACGTGTGCATACAGCACCAACAACAGGGACTCCGACACATGCTGCCTGTCCAGCAGGTGCCCCCATCCCCCCAGGCCACACAACCTGCTCGACGTCCGTGCCACAGGGATGCCGCCGCACATCCTTGCCCGCCAATTCGGCAACGCGCCAGCCCTCCACGACCTTAAGGAACCCCCCCGAGCGCCTTCAGGCCCCGGGGGGGAACCTCCACAACCAGGGCAAGCAGGCTACCAGGGTCAATGGTACTTCCCACCGCAGCCGCGGCGCGTCCCCAGGCAGGGACTGCCTGACGGCACAAGGCGGCCACCTGGATTCACAGGAACGGGGATGCCCGAAGAACCTTCCCCCGACCAACCGCTTTGGAGGGAAGGCTACGTGCTCTTCAGTCCCCACCAGGCCCTCAAGGAGGAATTCACCTTCAACAAGACGGTCCGCCGACCCTACTCCCTAGCCATTACCAACATGTACAGGGATCGTGTCACGGTCAGGACCGTCTGCGAGTCGATCGCCGAGCGCATCCACACTACCCGCACCCGCTGGCGAGATGTGGTACTGTACTGGGACGCCGAGGGTGGTCCTGGGCCTCAAGCCCTCGACTACGACATGCGACTCTGCGACGCCATGGTGAGCCGTGCCACGACCGAAGCCGAGCTAAACCACGACCGCAGCAACCGTGGTAGTTTCTGCCTCTATGGACCAGCGCACCAGCGAGCCGTCAACATCACGGCGATCTCCGAGCCGCAGAACATCGACTACATGGAGCATGTGCGGCGATACTCACCCGTAGGGGGGACCTACCCTGACCACGCCTTCGAGCACGTCTATCGGGGCTGGCAGCGGCCCGACGTGCCCACCATCCTCCCCGACACCCGTCCCCTCTCGAGAGCCGACTGGCAGCGTCACCAACAGCACCAGCAGCGCATCCAGCAGCGGGACCAACGTGACGCAGGACAGCAGGGCACGCCACGCTACCGCTCCCCCGCGCGAGTCCCGACAGGCGGTAACACGGCCTACGACGGGGTTGCCGCCTACTACCGTGGCCCCATAGGTGCCAGGCCCGCGGCTGCTGGAGCAGCCGCCTCCAGCTACGGCCACGCCCCCCACGCCAGGGTACACCCAGCGGTCATCGGCTACCCGCGTGCACCCGTGCAGGCCCTAAGGGCCACCTCGCCAGTGCCAGGGTCCACGCGCGCCTGGGGCCTTTACTCAGGCCGACATGATGGCACCTCCAGCAACCAGCCCGCAGTGATAACCCCTGCGGCTTCAGCCCAGGGGGCTGCAACAAACCGTGGCAGGGCTGGGCGCCCCGAAGGATGGCGTGATGCGAACGTGCGCGCTTGGCAACCGCGCCAGCACACGCCCCCGCCAAACGTGGCTGCAGCACTGCGCCCTGCCCAGGCAAAACCTGCCCCACCTGAGCGGGAGAGGCAGCCGCTTACCCCGCTCGTCCTCACGCACATCCAGGCGCATCACAGCGCCTCCCCGCGGCACAGCGAGGGAAGCGCCCACCACGTCAGCCCCCGCCCCGACGCTGTCGACCCGACCAGGCCACAGCCACGGCGGAGGGCGGCACAAGCGCCTCTCGCCAGCCCAGCCCATCACCCTGCGCGGCGCCGATCCGATCCCCGAGCAGGGCGGATTCCGAGCGCGCTAATGCCCAGGCGACCTCGCCACGCGACCGCCACACGGGCGGGCGCGTCCCGCGCAGCAGGACCTGCAGCCGCCACAGTTCACGCAAGGCCCCAGGGAGCTCCACGAGCTCGCCGCCTCGCGAGACTCAGGCTGATGGCCGAGCCCCCGAAGTGGTGCCACGCTTCGGAGCCAGCGTCATCGAACCTGGCCAGGTCGACCTCGAGCCGACGCCGTCCACGGACCACGAGCCGCCGCTGCCCACCCGCGTGATCGTCCCCATCGACGAGGCGCCAACCTTCGACCCGTTCAAGAACAAGTACCGTGTCAAGAACCTTGTGGCGGGTTTCGGCGGTGGCTCACCGCTCTCACCTCAGAGTCGGGGCGGAGCCCCCGCCACCTCAGCTGCTGCCGCGGCAGCGGCGGCCCCGCGGGGAATCAGCCCTGTCCGCAACGTGGGCCTCACGGCAGCGGGCATGGACGAGGCCCAGCGCCAGGCCTCCGACCGTGCTGCTGGAGCTGTTCCACCAGATGCTGCTCATCAAGATACTGACGGGGCGGGCGCGCCACCGCAGGAGGGACCAGCGGTGTCGCGTGCGCAGTATATGCGCGTGCGTTGTGCCGCCGCCGCGCCTAGCCGCCGCCGCTGGTTCGCTTTTGTTTTTGTGTTCGGCAGGACGGATCGAGGAGTCGCCTCCCTCTCCCTCTGCTGCCGTCTCACCTCTCCTCCCCTCGTCCCCTACGGTACTGGAGTGAGGAGGATTTTTCGTGACATTTTTACTGACGTTTATGAACCCCCCCTGGCGCAGTGCCGACCGTGTCCCGCCTATACTTCTGGCCTGACGGCGGCTTCAGCCCCGGTCAAGCTAATCCATAGGAACGCCATGAGCTCCTACTGTGGCCAAGCCTCCTACCTGGGCGAGGGTCAGGCTGACCTTCACCGTGCGGGGCGTGCAAACCCCAGTTCCACCGATGGAGACGGGCCAGGTCGCTCCATACACCTCGTCAGCCTTAACATCACCAGTCTCTCAGCGAATTGGCCAACCATCACCGCCCTTGGTGTCGACCACAACGCCGCAGTCATAGCACTGCAGGAGACCCGACATGCCAAGCCGACTAGACAAGCCATCGCTACCAGCGCCGCCAATCCACTCCACGGAGGATACCACGCCAGTCTTGGACCTGACCTAGATCTGGCGCGAGCCCAGCGCAGAGCTGCCCACGGCGGCACAGACCACACCGTTGTGGGCAACACTGGCGCCTCGGGAGGGGTCGCCATCCTCTCTAAGGATGCCATTGTCGACTCCACTGTCGACGACAATGCGCCCTGTATCGTCGCCCTCAAGGCCAAGAAAAGATGGCACGAGGTCTTTCTCCCGCTCTGCACTCAACACCGCCGCAGGCGGCGACGAAACAACCACGGGCCCGCGGGGATCTACATAGCGAGCCTCTACGGGATTGCTGGAGGAGACAGCACAGCTCTTTTTCGGCTCGCTGACTGCGCCGCCGCTAGGGTCGGCTCAGCCCCCTACTTCATCTGCATGGACGCCAATACGAACATCGACGACAATCCACACCTTCTGCACATGTTGCAGCACGGATGGTTCAACGTTGCTGAGGGCACACCAGACCACACCATGCACACATACGGCAATATCCCTGACTGGGACCGCGTCACCAAGTGCCCCCGCACTTCGCGCATCGATTATATCATTGCCAACCAAGCGGCGCGATCCCTTGTCACCGACTTCTGCTACCTTCGCGACCTGCCAGCGAAGTCTCATGTTGGCCTGCAGGTCACGCTAGACCTCAGTCGCCTCGACCATGCGGCCCGACGTCTTCTTGCCCCCACGCCCTACCCTCCCGACGATGGAGCTCATGAGGGTCACGAGCTGCAGGCACTAGGGACCCTCATCGCTGGGCGATATCAGGACCGCATGGAACAGGCCGACACACGCGACGACGTGGAGCGCATGTTCGCCCTGGCTAACGAGGCCAGTCATGAGTACCATCTCACCCGTCTGCGCGACCTGCCACCTCCACCGCCCGACCACCCAAAAAAGAAGCCCCCCACCATGCACGGGCTCACGCCCACGTTCGAAGATCGACCAGTTGTCCCCCGCGCCTTCCCCACCTACGGAGCTTCCACGATACACATGAACCGACTGCGCAAGCTCCATCGGCAACTCTGTGAGCTCCGTTTCATCGGACAGCACCATCATTTGGATTGCCGTGCTATCCCGCCGTACCTCGCGCAGCGCATCGACTGCACGTGGACCGCGGCCCGCCTCTTATGCCACAAGCTGCGCCCCACGGTTCTCCTAGACTTCCCCGAGGCCTGGACCCCCGACGAGCCAGTGCCTCACGGAGAGCACCTTGACGTTTTGATCCAACACCTCGACTTGGAGCTGGCGCGACGTGCGAACCGTGCCAAAGCTGAACGCATCAAGATATGGGCTGAGGGCGTCCGCGAGCCAAGCGGGCGAAAGGCGGCCATATACGCACGGGCTGCTGACAGCTCGCCCACGGCGTATCTCCGCACGCCTACCACACCTGACGATACGCAACTCCACTGCGACACCAACGCCTTTAAACCTGACGAAGCTTGCACGGACGACAGCGACGCTGACACCGAAGCTGGCGGCTTCAGCCCCAGCGACGGTAGTTCGCCCGACACGGACAGCGACGAAGACCACACTCGTGAACCACCACCTGCGCAAGTCCCCGACATCCTCCCTGCCAACGCCATTGTTGCTAACACCAAGGACATGCTGAAGCTCATGGTCGACACCTGGGAGCCCATCTTGGGCAGGTACCGTGCACGTGCGGGACATGACGCCGAAGCCATGCCGACGTGGGCCGACTTCTACGACGAGTACCGACAGGAGCTGCCTACGCCATCACCAGCTACCCCTTTCCACCTCACCGACGACCAACTCATCCACTTCATTCGCACCCGTTCACCGCGCCGCGCGGGGGGACTGGACGGCTGGACTACTAAGGAGGCTAAGGAGTTACCCGACGACATTCTTCGCCTCTTCGCCAGCGTCCTACGCGCTATGCAACGCACTGGCACCATCCCAGAACCCCTCCTCCACGTGCCAAACCCGTGCCTCCGAAAAGGCCGAGGCGAACTCCCAACGGACCAACGACTTCTCTCGGTGCTTTCCGTTTGGATGTATGCGTGGGAAGCGCCAGCTTACCGCAGCCTCACGGACTGGCGGAAAGGATGGACCCACGCCACGAGTTTTGGCGCTGTCCCCAAAGCTACCATTGGGGACGTCAGCACCTCTCTTGCCCTGCGCATCGAACACGCCAGGGCCTTACTCCTTCCCTTAGCTGGAGCTGCCCTGGACCGACAGAAGTGTTTCGACTACCTCATCACGGACATCTGCCTTAACCTTGCGCTTCACGCGGGGTGTCCCCAAGACATCGTTACTGTCCGCAGAAACTTCTACAGTCGCCACAAACGCTACATCCGCATGAACGGTGCGTACTCTAAGGAACTGGCCAGGACTAACGGTCACCTCCAGGGAAGCTCTTGGTCCCTGGACGACATTAAGCTGCTCATGTGTGTGTGGACCAAGAGACAGCATCGATACGTTCCGCGATCACTCAGCACTACCTTTGTTGACGACAGCAACTCCACTACCCACACCGCGCCTGAGTTGCAGAAATCTCTTGATGAAACCGCCAAGTTTGATCGATTTTCTGGTCAACGCATTCACCCTGGCAAAGTGGCGGGGTGGGCGCTCACCGACGAGCTTCACACCGCCGTTACCCAGCTCACTCTGGCGGAACGGCCCTTACGCGTGGTCGACTCCTTTAAGCTCGTCGGGAGTTACATCAACGCCGAGGCAGCGCCGGCTCCAGCCGCGCTTAACCTCACGGCCACCGCTGACGCCCGTGTTCGCAGGGCGACTAGTCGCCTGCCGCGCATTGGCAAGCTCCCATCACCGATGCTTATTAAGGCGCGGCACGCCCGTTCCCTTGCTGCCAGCGTCTGTACCACGGGCACCGACATTCAAGCCCCATCAGGCCCCGTCAAAACTGCCTACAACCATGCCCTTAAGGCGGCTATCCGCCCCAAGGGAAACAGGTGGGTCGAGTTTTGGACTCTCATGGCCGTGTGCGTCCCAGGACACGCCCTGGAGATTGACGCCATTATGCAGCGTGAAGTCTTCCTGTGTCTGCGGCGACAGGTTAACCGCGACGCTACTCTCTGCGGTCTCGTCAGGGATCTCCAACACCATGTCCAGACCCTTTTCGGGGGAGGACCTGTAGGACGACTTGTCCAGACGCTTCAGCAGCTCCGTTGGACCTGGCCCACATTTGGCATCATGTACGACGACTGGGGCTGTCAGATCAGTTGGCTGAACCTACCCCAAAACGCCTTCCTTCACATGCTGCGAGCCTCACAACGCAGAGCCTTTCTGAGAAAAATCAAGCCACGGCGTCATGACCTTGGACACCTGGCCTCTGTCAGACAGGGCCTCGACCTCTTCGCCAGCACGTGGCTCGCCCGAACGAAAGGAGCAGCCAAATGCAACGCATGGCAGCTGGCGCTCCTCCTTAACTACCTGTCGGGCGGGGACCACACCCAACAGCGACGATCCCGATCAAACACGTCCGCTGACCCCAGCCCCATCTGCCGATACTGCGACGAGGAAGAGGAAACTCAGGAGCACACTGTTCGCGACTGCAAGTGCTGGGCCCGAGAAAGAGTCCCTCTTACCACCCTCATCAGTGACGAGCAGTGGGCCCGTCTTCCGCCGCACACAAGACACTGCGGGCTCTTCGATGAAGACCCAGCCCTCCTCGACCTGCAGGCCGACCTCGCGAGGGACCCGCTACCTCAGCCCATACCGCGGCCCCCACCTGAGGGAGATCCTGCGGCTTCAGCCCAGGACTCCTACACCACCTACCTTGACCATGACACTGGTTGGACATGGGTCTACGCTGCCACGGACGGTGCATGCACCAACCAAGCCATCCCATTGCTTGCACGAGCGGGCTACGGCGTCTACTACGGCATCGACCACCGCATGAACTACAGTGCACGCGTTCACGGCATCACGCAGAACGCACAGCTTGCGGAGACCCTCGCCATTGTCCACCTCACGGCATGTGCCGAACGGCCCGTACACGTTTTCGTGGACAACCAGGCGGTGGTTGACGGTCTCCAAAGGATCATCGACGGACACTCACCACCGCAGGGCACGCACGTGGAGCTCTGGGAAAAGATCCACCGATGCGTCATGGCCAAGCCCAACATGTTCCGCGTCGAGAAAGTCGCTAGCCACCAGGGCGACATGGGCATCGACCTCGGGCTCATCGGGCCCATCGCGGAGGAGTTCAATCGTCAGGCTGACGCCCTCGCCACAACGGCGGCACGTACTCATAACCTTCCAGACGACATTGTCGAAGCTGCCAAATCACGACATCGCCAAGCGACCGTGCTTCATGGAGTCGCTGTCGCCATCTACGAGCGTAGACACCGTACACTCCCCCTCCCACACCGCAGGGCTGGGTTCACAGCTGCGGAACTAAACAAAATGGAACCAAATCCCCTGCTGTCTGACCAGGCACCACCCGCGGCTGGACCAGACATCCCACAGAACCCGGACGAGCTCTGGGCCGAGGCCCAACGGGCGATATTCGACGAACAGGAGGACGACCCGTTCGGCTTTGGTGGGGGCCTGGACTTCCTGGGCGACGGGCCAGCCAGCGCCAACCCTGCCCCGTCGGGTACCCGCACGGCGCCCCCGACTCCGCCATTGAGAGCGGCAGCGCACCCACATGACAACGCCGCTCATTTTCAAGACGCTGACGAACAGGAGGATGACCTGTTCAGCTTCGGTGGGGGATCGGACGCTTTGGACGACGGACCAGCCAGCGAAAACCCCGCCCCGTCGGGAAACCTCTCGATCCCTACTGCGACTCCGTCCCCGAGAGCGATATCGCCCACATACGATGATATCGGCCACCGCCAAGACGCCGACCATGACCTGGGTGACCCCCGCGGACTGAGTGGCATGGAGGACGCACCGCCGATACCACACGCTGCCGACCATGCCGCCCTACCGAGACGCCAACCTTCTACGCGACCGACCTCAGAGCCCTTGCACGGCATCACGACTGGTCCCACCGCGCAAACCACTCCGCCCCCCCACCGCCGGCAGCCCGCGGGGGCGGCTTCAGCCCCCCCGCAGGGTACTAAACCAGACAGGCCCTCGTGCCCCATCCACGCTTCCATCGTTGCTGAGCGAGAGGAAGCGGCTCTCCCGACCTCTCGGGGCGTGGCCCTAGCGGCTCCAGCCCTGGGGTCGCGTCGGCCCCTCCAGTCACCCTTCAAGGGTGACGGACGTCAGCGTACAGGGTCCCGCACTACGCTAGTCCACCATTTGGACAGGCGTACCGAGGACCTCGCCTCTGTCTCGAGGCCCTCGGCTGCTGGCACTGAGCAGCCACCCCTCACCGACCGCGAAACCGAGCTGTCACAGGCTATGGCTGCCCTCCAGCAGAGGTGCTTAGCTCTCGCCGCGGACCTCGCCGCCGCCCAAGCTCGTCAAGGCCCTCTACTCCAGCGCCTCCACAGCGCTGGGCGAGCCTTTGCCGAGCTGCTCACGGCCTCGCCCGATGGTGCCGTGCCGTCACTCAACATCCAAGCTATGTTGTCATCGTTCCGCGGCGCTCCACCTGGTGCCCCGCGCTAATCTCCTCCTTTCTGCCTGCCCGTGTGTACGCGTGGCTCCGCGTCCACGGTGTCAGGGCGTGGGGGCGGGGGGTGCCCCGTCACTGCGCGCCGCTTAGCGGCCAAGCGCCCAACTGGCGGTCTGCCAAGCCGCCTAGCCACGTGTCAGCACGTCGCCTTTCTTGTTGGGGCCTTTTTCCTCACGCGGTCTGACAGGTGAGATCATCATCGTCTGTCCGCCGTCTGTAGCGTCTGTCGCACTGCGCCGGGGGAGGGGTTTTTTGTTGCCCGCCCTCGTATCTAAAGGCTGCACCGCCGCAAATAGTGCATGCGAGTTGTCGCACCGCAGTGCGCCTCGCGGACGGACCCTGGTCCGCCTACTTGTCCGATCTCTCTCTCTCTCTCTCTCTCTCTCTCTCTCTCTCTCTCTCTCTCTCTCTCTCTCTCTCTCTCTCTCTCTCTCTCTCTCTCTCTCTCTCTCTCTCTCTCTCTCTCTCTCTCTCTCTCTCTCTCTCTCTCTCTCTCTCTCTCTCTCTCTCTCTCTCTCTCTCTCTCTCTCTCTCTCTCTCTCTCTCTCTCTCTCTCTCTCTCTCGTCACGGGCTCGTGAGATCAGCCAGGGTGGCTCCCCCTTGGGGCTCCCAAATGATGCCCCTGGCAGCGTTTTGTGACCATGAGGCTCTCAAGAGATACATGTTGGGGAAGCCAAGCGGCAATTCTAGCTGAGGCGTCCCACCAAAATCGGCGCGAACGGGCTCGTGAGATCAGCCAGGGTGGCTCCCCCTTGGGGCTCCCAAATGATGCCCCTGGCAGCGTTTTGTGACCATGAGGCTCTCAAGAGATACATGTTGGGGGCGCCAAACGGCAATTCTAGCTGAGACGTCCCACCAAAATCGGCGCGAACGGGCTCGTGAGATCAGCCAGGGTGGCTCCCCCTTGGGGCTCCCAAATGATGCCCCTGGCAGCGTTTTGTGACCATGAGGCTCTCAAGAGATACATGTTGGGGGCGCCAAACGGCAATTCTAGCTGAGACGTCCCACCAAAATCGGCGCGAACGGGCTCGTGAGATCAGCCAGGGTGGCTCCCCCTTGGGGCTCCCAAATGATGCCCCTGGCAGCGTTTTGTGACCATGAGGCTCTCAAGAGATACATGTTGGGGGCGCCAAACGGCAATTCTAGCTGAGACGTCCCACCAAAATCGGCGCGAACGGGCTCGTGAGATCAGCCAGGGTGGCTCCCCCTTGGGGCTCCCAAATGATGCCCCTGGCAGCGTTTTGTGACCATGAGGCTCTCAAGAGATACATGTTGGGGGCGCCAAACGGCAATTCTAGCTGAGACGTCCCACCAAAATCGGCGCGAACGGGCTCGTGAGATCAGCCAGGGTGGCTCCCCCTTGGGGCTCCCAAATGATGCCCCTGGCAGCGTTTTGTGACCATGAGGCTCTCAAGAGATACATGTTGGGGGCGCCAAACGGCAATTCTAGCTGAGACGTCCCACCAAAATCGGCGCGAACGGGCTCGTGAGATCAGCCAGGGTGGCTCCCCCTTGGGGCTCCCAAATGATGCCCCTGGCAGCGTTTTGTGACCATGAGGCTCTCAAGAGATACATGTTGGGGGCGCCAAACGGCAATTCTAGCTGAGACGTCCCACCAAAATCGGCGCGAACGGGCTCGTGAGATCAGCCAGGGTGGCTCCCCCTTGGGGCTCCCAAATGATGCCCCTGGCAGCGTTTTGTGACCATGAGGCCTCTCAAGAGATACATGTTCGGGGCGCCAAACGGCAATTCTAGCTGAGACGTCCCACCAAAATCGGCG
This sequence comes from Prorocentrum cordatum, assembly GCA_963575745.1. Taxonomy (NCBI): domain Eukaryota; class Dinophyceae; order Prorocentrales; family Prorocentraceae; genus Prorocentrum; species Prorocentrum cordatum. The sequence continues at coordinate 663,243 of CAUYUJ010008779.1, read as the reverse complement.
CGAACGGGCTCGTGAGATCAGCCAGGGTGGCTCCCCCTTGGGGCTCCCAAATGATGCCCCTGGCAGCGTTTTGTGACCATGAGGCTCTCAAGAGATACATGTTGGGGGCGCCAAACGGCAATTCTAGCTGAGACGTCCCACCAAAATCGGCGCGAACGGGCTCGTGAGATCAGCCAGGGTGGCTCCCCCTTGGGGCTCCCAAATGATGTCCCTGGCAGCGTTTTGTGATCATGAGAGAGTGTGAGTGTGAGCTTATCTTATCTTATCTTATCTTGAAATCTCTTCTTATCATATCTTGTGCTATCTTATCTTATCTCGTAGTATATTATCTTGTCTTGTCTTATCTGGTGATTATCATTGGGAGGAGGGAGGCGCGAGCGGGAGGAAGAAGGAGGAGGAGGAGTGGGAGGCGTCAGAGTAATAACAAGAACCCCAATCCTTAGGATATGGGGAAAAATTGGAGCGACCAATTTGCTGTCACTGTTGGCCTCTGGGTGCCACTTTCAAGCATTCGGCGACGTCAAAAGTCGACGTAGGATGAAAAGCCGGCCCTGGGAAAAGGATCGAGAGGTTCCAAAGAGTGCGACGCATCGGAAAAAATCGAAGCGCCGGATGCCTGGGTCTGGCAAAGAGGGTGAGGGGTGTGAGGGGCGGCCTTCTGAGAAGGCGGGGGCCTTCTCAGCAGCTGGCGGGGGCTTCCTGAAAGGGCCCGGCGGCTTTTGGGAAGCCGCCTGCCAGAGTAGACCCCACCCTTTTAGACGGCCGCCCCCCTCGCGCCACACCCTGTGCGCGGCGCCCATCGTCCTTCCCCAGAAGTCAAGCAGCTCGAATAGGTCTAGGTTTGTAATTGGCGGATGAGGGGAGAGATGGGCTTTCTTAAAACGATTAATGTTCGGGCTTGTGTTCGGGCGGGGGGGAAGTTAGAAGTTCGAGTTCGGACGCTAAGGAAAAACAGAGTTCGAAACAAGTTCGAAAGTCCAGGGGGGGAAACGAAAAACGGTTCAAATGTTTTAACAGGGAGTTAGGAGAAAATCAGACAACAAGTTCGAACGAAGTTTCGAGTTCAAAAAAATCGATCTACGAAGAGTTCGGAAGGTGTTCGAAACCAATTCGGAAATTCACTCAAAATTCACGCGCGCTCTGGACATGTGGAACGTGCTCTGTCGTAAGACTGCGGATTTACATGGATGATCTCCGCTGCCCGATCTCTATCCCCTTTTTGCATGCTATTCTGGCTCTCTCTCTCTCTCTCCCTCTCTCTCTCTCTTTTCCCTCTCTCGCCTGCTGCTGCCGGCTCGGCCCGAGCCGGTTGGAGACAATCTGGTGGTCCGGGAGAAAGAGCGCCCTACCTCGATCCCTGTCGGGATTCGCCGCCGTCCCCGCCGCCGCTGCGGGCTGGGAGATAGGCCGCTGGAGGCTGCCCGGTTCCGCAGTGGTAGCGGAGCGGGCACGCGTGCGATCGCCACAGCAGCAGGGTGACCAAGATTGACGAGGCTGGAGTTCGAGCGAGCAGCAGCTCAACGACAGCAACAAGAAGGACGTGTACACGGAGGCTCGGATGCAGCCAGCATCGAGCGCGACGTCGTGAGAGCGGCCGGCCATGGGTGGAGGAGTCCTCAGCCCCGAGTCGCTTCCTCGGCGTGATGGACAAGGAGGTTCGCGAGAGTGGCGTGGACGGTACTCGACCACCTCGTGGACGACGGCGCCACAGGGGGCGAGCCGCGACCTGGAAGGCATCCCGACGTGGGACGGCTCGGCGTCGAGGTGGCGGCGCTACAAGAAGGACGTGGCCCTGTAGACAGAAGGCATCAACCTGGACGTGAGTTGGAGCTGGGCGGCCCGGATGGTTCGGTGCCTGACGGGCCTGGCGAAGACGCTCGGCGAGTCGATACCTATGGTGGAGCTGCGCGCGAAGCCGTGGACGTGGGTGCCCGACGTCAGCGACGCTGAAGTGGCTGAAGTGGCCCTGGACGACGGCACGGAGAACGACGAGGACCGCGGCCACTGGGAGGAGCCCGACGCCATGGCGGGCATCAACAGGCTCATGGAGGTGCTGGCGACGATGGGTGTAGACGATCCGACTCGCAGAGGCCAGGTGATGACATACTTTTACCAGCAGCTGCTTCGAAGGGCCGGCGAGGATTTGAATGCGTAGATGATCAGGTTCGGAGACGCTCGGAGCCAATTGGATGAGGATGACATGACGCTGCTGGCTCGGACGGAAGGCTGGTGGCTCATCGAGAAGACGGACTTGACGCACGCGCAGAAAGAGTATGCTGATGACCTCGACTGGCCGTGGCATGGAGATACGTGATGTGGTGTCGGCCATGCTGCGAGTGTTCCCCATCTTGCACATGGCTGAGCGGCGAAACAATCCGTTCGAGCGACGACGGCCAATCACTTCCAACAATACGGGGACGACGCTACTGAGGAACAAAAATAATTCGGGAGTTCAAAGAAGCCAACGTGACGGAGGATCTCGACGGACTGAGCCAGCTCGAACAGGGCGAGCTCGAAACCCTGAACGCGGAGCTCGGCAGCTTCGACGGCGACGCCGATGACGAGACGGTCGAGATTTTGACGACGGAGCAGGACCAGGACATCGAGAGCATCCTCGCCGTGGAGCCGGAGGCGCTCTCGACGGTGCTCGAGGAGGCGGAGCGCGACCCCGAGCTGACCCAGGAGCTCGGGTACCTGGAAAGCGGCGTGGAGTCGATGATGGAGGGCCTCATCACGGTGCGCGAGATCAAGAAGCGGGTGAAGGAGCTGTGTAAGAATCGTGAGGTTGGCAAGGGCGGCCGCAGACGCTCAGGATCGAACGCTGCCAGCAGCGGCAAGAAATACACGACTGGGTTCGGCAAAGGCAGCAGCACGCCAGACACGAAGAACTCGGAGTGTCATGCCTGTGTTCAGACAGGCCACTGGGCGGGAGATGTTGGCTGCCCGAAGTTGAAGGAGTGGAATGGAAGGCCGAGCAGGCCAAGAAGAAACTGCAGCAGATAATTAAGCCACGCGACGCGCTGGTGGTCGACCTGCTGGACGCCAAGGAGGACTGCGAGGTGACGGCGGCGATGGCGCAGGAGGTGTTCGACGACGACAGAAATTGGCAACAAGGATGGCGAGGTCGACGAGGCAGGAGTTAAGGAGGTTCTGCTGTCGTCAATATCGATCGGCGGACAAGATGACGACGGTGTCCTGGACCCGGCTTGCAACAGTACTGTCTCGGGTGACACCTACGCCGCGAAGATCGAGTAACGCTGTAGGGAGCTGGGCATCGGGCGTCAGTTTTCGGGGTCGAGGCTGACCTGGCGTCCTCGGTCACCGAGGGCTCGGTGCTGTAGCTGCTGATTGGCAAGGACGCGCTGAGGGCGATGGGCGCATACATCAACTTCGCGGAGGACTCGCTCAAGTCGGAGAAGCTGGGCATCGCATCGAGGCGCTCGAACGAGACGGACGGCGGTCATTACTCTATGCCGATATTCCCGACAGATGTATGGAAGCCCCTGGCAGAACCCTCGACGACGACCGACGCAGCGTTCCGGGTGCGATCCAAGATCCTGGAGGCGCTCATGACAGTGAGATCCGAGATGGCCGCTCGTGAAGCAGACCCACGAAATGCTGAGGAGGAGCCCGCACCAGAAGACCAAGACGACTGCGACATGCCCGATCGCGAGCTCGACATCTCAGGTCTGGAGATGTGGGAACGCCAGGACGACAACACGAGGGCGCTCAAGACCTCGAACCGCGGAGGGCCCAACTGGAAACTGGTAAGGGCTCGCGAGACGATTTGCTCGGACACGGGCGACGTGATCGAGGAGCTGCAGTGGATCGAAGGTCTACCGCACGAGGAATTGCATGAGCAGCTCGACCCGCCGAGGAACACGATCACCGGACTCTACTGGGAGAGAGTACCACAAAAGCCGAGGACGATCATCGCCTGAGTTAGCCGCCCGCTGCTCTGCGACCAGGACCAGCTGATGCGCGTTCCCAGGGGCGTGCTGAAGGACATGGCGGAGGTGCTGGAGATCCCGATGGGCGAGGTACCTCAGCCTCAAGGTGCTGATCGACTGGCTGATGGCAGCAGAATCGAAGGCGAGGCGGAGGGCGAGGCACTCGCGGGTGTGGGCGCCCCGCCCGGAGCCTTGAATTCGACGGGCCCAGCGGGGGGCCCTGCGCCTGGGACCCCGGGCTCGGTGGCGTCGAGTGCGTCAACAAGGAGGCGCATGCGTGCACTGCCACCTCTGGGCCTCAAGAACAAGAGCGACCTGGTGGACTACGTTCGCGACCACGAAGTGCCGACGGACGGCGACCCGGAGCTGATGACTATGCCGGCACTGAAGGCCGCGGCACGCGCGCATGACGAGGCGCCGTTCACGCGGGGCCGGTCCATCTCGAGGGGTGCGCCGCCCAGCGGCGCGGGGCCACGACCCCGGCCGTTCGACCATCGAGCGCGGCCAGCTGCTCGAGGACCATCAACGCTCTCGAGGTGTCTGTTCGGCGCCGCGATGGGGGGGGGCGGTGATGCCCCTGAAGATCGAAAAGGAAGTGAATTTCACGGATCAGGTCAATCTGAACCCGACGCTAGAGAAGATGAAGAACGGGACCAAGACACTGGTGAAGGACCATCTGCGTTCTCTGAAGCGCGACCTGGAGACGATCGACGTCAAGCCTGAGGCCCACCTGACGGAGTTCGAAGCCAGCTTCGATTCGAGGGAGGCCGAGTGCGAGGCAGTGGTCAGCGAGAAGAGAGCGTTCCAGCCGTGGGTCACGGAGGTCTTCGCGACGAAGGAGGCGGTCCGCAAGGAGGCGGCCCGGCAGGGGCCCCCGACCCTGAGGAGCTACTCGCTGGAGTTTGGCGACCACCTCCGCCTGCCCTAGAAGCAAAGTTGGTGCTGATGGCCTGTCCCTGCGGGCCCTGGAGCAACCTGACCTCATTCCAGAAGGACCAAGTTAAGGTGCGAGAGCGGCAATTTCGAGATCACCCCCTTCTCAGGTTCGCGAAGGAAGAGGCGGATGCCGTGAAAGACTACGGAGGTGCATCGAGAATCCGAGGTGGTCGCGAGTCTGGAGTGAGCCCGAGCTTCGAGGACATACTCAACAAGGTTACGCTGCGGAGTCACCTCAGAGCGTGGAGGAGCACAGCGGAAGCCTACTCGGTTCCTGGCGTCGCATGAGGAGTTGCTCGTTGACTTCGATAGACAGTGCGACGGCTCCCATCGGCATGATCTCGTCATGGGAGGCTCGAGTGCGACGGCGCACACGGGCCAGTAACACGGCAAAGTTGGCGAGGGGCATCGCGAAGGGTATGCTGAACCTGTTCGGATCGAAGGAGGTGCTCAACGTTGACGAGGTCTCCGACGCGGACCCCGAGAAGGTGGACGATCGGGGATGCGTGGACCTGCTGGCCACTGAGGAACCTCAGGAGGATCAGCAGGAGCTGAAGAATGTGAAGGTGTCGAAGGAGGCGCGGAACGCCGTGCTCAGGATCCACAAGAACCGTCGGCACCCCTCGAAGGGCCAGCTGGTGCGGGCGTTCAGAGCTTGCGGGGCCAGCGACGAGGCTATCGCGGTAGCGGTGCAAATGGAGTGCCCGGCGAGCAATGAGATGAACCGGCCTGCCGTTGGGCATGCGCGTTTCCCGGCGAGGCTCAAGAAGGTGAAGGAGTTCGGGAAGCAGATCGCAATCGACCTGTTCTCGGCGCACACGAACTCCGGCGCCGCGCTGGAGATGCTGAGCATCGTGGACGTCAAGACGGGATTCCAGGTGGTGGCGCCGATCAAGAGCAAGCACCCTGGGATCGAGGCGCAGGCGCTGGAGCTGGTCTGGCTCAGCTGGGCCGGCGCGCCCAACTCGCTGGCGTGCGACAACGGAAGTGAGTTCTACAAGGAGGTGCTCCAATTGCTGGAGGGCTGCTGCGTGCAGGTCTGGTTCGCTGCAGTGGAGGCCATGTGGCAGAACGGCATGCGCGAACATGCTGGAGGCGAATGGAACGTGCTCTGGAGGGCTAGTGCCGCGGAGACGGAGATCGAAACCGAGCTGGAGGTGACGGCTGCCGCCGCGATGATCACCCGGGCAAAGAACCAGCGGATCAAAGAATTTGGGTTCTCGCCGGCACAGCTCGCGCTGGGGAGGTCCCAGCAGCTACCGCGGGGGCTGCTCAGCGAGCGCGAGCGCTCCCAGCTCGCGGCGCGCGATGCGGTGGACAACGGCCCCTACATGACGAAGCGCCTGCAAGTCTACAGCGCGGTAGCCCTGGAGAAGCCAGGCACCAGCAACCGACTGCGTCGAGCCCTGGTTGCTCGCAATAACCGCGAGCCGCCCAGCTCGAGCGCGAAGCTCGGCAATACGGTCTACTCCTACCGCGAGGGCAAGCGCAAGAACCGGCGGCGGATGGGCCCAGCCTTGATCTTCAAGGCCTGGCATGGCACAGCTGTGGCCATCGGCGTCGAGCCGGCGGCCATCCACGTCTCGCGCGAGGGGCTGTCGACCAAAGGCGATCCCGCGGCCGTCCGACGCGCGTCGCCGGACGAGGCGCCGGGCTTCAGCGCCGGGGAGCAGCCGGCCATCGTGGAGAAGGCGCTGCTCGACGCTCAGGGCGACGAGGAGCTCGGCGCGGAGGACGCGACGAAGGCGCGCGAGGAGGAGTTCGCAGATCAAGACGAAGAAGACGGCCCTCAGGCGCAGGAGGTGGACGCTCGACTTTCTCGCGCTGAGGAGGCCGCGAAGGATCACGAAAAACAGGAGGAGCAACAACCCCTGTCGGGAGAGATCAGCGCGGCCGGGTTGGCTGCCGCCGTTGCCGGTGCTGGTGGCGCGGGCAGTGACGAGTCCGACCCGACCCCGAGTGATGACGTAGCAGACCCGGAAAACGGACTTCCGGCACGAGGTGGCGAAGCGCCTTCGTGAACAAGGATCCGATCCAGAGAAGTCGAAGGCACTGCGCGTAACCGCGACCATCCAGAAGCGCGCCAGCGAGCTGAAGGAGAAGCTCCGACCTACGGAGACGAGAACCCCAACGGTGCCTCACGTGATTCCCAATGGCCAGTTCGGACCCCACGGCAACCTCGCAACGACCAGGCCGCCCATGCAAGATGCAGAGCTGGCGCAGGACCCGCCCCAGCCAGGACAGGAGGAGCCACATCAGCAATGATAGGAGCGTGACGCAGAAGAGGCGGAGGTACCAGAAGGAGGACGTGATGGACCACCACAGCCCAGGCTTGCAGACGACGTGCTGTGGGTCAAGAACGTGACGAAGAGGGCCGCTACCTGGCTCAAGAAGGCCCCCGATATCGACCGGTGGAGCGGACCGACCCGAGGTTCGAGGCGATGCTAGTGCACGGGCAAGCTCGGAAGGAGAAGGTCTGCAGCCGTATGGGTCCACCGACGAAGGCGAATTACAAGGGAGCAGCGGCGGCACGGTGGGCCAAGTGGATCGACACTGAGTCCGTGGAGGTGCTGCTGGAGAAGGAGTCCGCTGAGCTTGAGGAGCCGACGAAGCGCGAAGGCAACGGCAACTACATCATGAACACGCAGTGGGTGCTGACGGACAAGAACGACCCGTTGCGGACGGACAAGAACGACTTGCCGCTGAAGTCGAACGCGAGGCTCGTGGTCAACTGTGGAACCCGGGCGATCTGACGAGAAATCCAACGTGCGAGTGGACGCCCCATGTGCGACGACCCAGCCGGAGATGATCCTGACACAAGTGGCAGCGCCACATCTAGCGTGGAAGTTTGACTCCAAGGATGTGAGTGGTGCCTTCCTGAAAGGCGAGGTGGATGAGCGAGGCCTGGTAATCCGTGCACCCAGCCATGGACCTGCTCTGGCCGAGCTTCCACGAGGACGCCTGGCACGAGCTCCACAGGGCGTGTTCGGTCTGCCTACGGCGCCGAGGCTGTGGTATCTGAAGGTGCCTTCGGCGGCTCGCAAGTTGGGTCTTGAGGCTTGGCGCTCGGATCCTGCCTCCCTGGAGCTGCGCGACCCGAAGTCGAAGAAACGAGGCCCGAACAGCCTGTGGGGCTGTGTCTGTGTCCACGTGGACGAGTTCCTCTGGACGGGGAACGACAAGATGGCGAAGGTGATGGACGCACTAAGCCAGGAGTTCGGTTTCGGCAGTGAAGAGTATGACGTCGTGTTCTGTGGCCGACGCTTCAAGTGACAGCCTGGCGGAGCCATCCACATCGACATGATGGAATGTGCGGCCGGACTTGAGCCTGTGACTGTGCCCAGGAGCCAGCGCGTAGCAGCACACCTGCCCATGAACGCGATGGAATGGAACCAGTACCAGCAGGTGGTCGGCAATATCAACTGGGTTGTGACAAAACTGAAGGACTTCATGACCTGGCGGTGCTGCAACGCGAGAAAGGCCGCAAGACGGGCCCGAGAGTCTCGGAACTCATCAAGGCGAATCAGGTGCTGAGGGGGCTGAAGCGCGACGCGACCTTCAAGATCGTGATGAGGCCGATTGACTTCAAAAAGTTCGGCCTGGTGGGGGTGCCCAACAACTCGCTAGGGAACGCGATCAAGGACGGTTTGGCGTTGCAGTCGGACCCGTCGACGGAGAAAATTGGCACCCAGGGCGGCTACCTGATCTTGTTCGCGGACCGGGAGCTCGTGGACGGTGGTATCGGCCGTTTCTCGCTGCTGGAAGGGAAGAGTCACAAGTTGAAGCGTGCGGCGACAAGCTCCTATGCGGCGGAGGTGGTCTCTGTGGGTGATGCAATGGACGTAGCCCAGGGAGTGCGAGACCAACTCGCAGAGATGTTGCACGGCCCCGTGGCAAGGGGCGCTGGCATGAAACTACCGGGTTGACAGATCCCGATGACGATAGTGACGGACTCGAAGGACGGCCATGACAGGCTCAACTCGGACGCGGGTGTGGGCAGCTCAGCACAGAAGTCGGTGAGTCTGGAGTTGGCGAGCATCCGCGAGATCTTGGACAGACCGCAGACGACAATCAGACGGAAGAACGGAACCAACATGCTGAGCGACGTATTGACGAAGGCCATGCCGGCGGACCACCTTTGAGAAACCCTGGCACGGGGCACTTGGAGCATCGAGTTCAGAGAGGAGATGGTGAAGACGGCGAGACGTGTGGCTCGCGAGCGCTGGGAAGCGCGGGTGCGAGAATTGGCAAAGGACGGGAAGTTTGCACCTGGAGCGCTAACGTGACAAGTGACAAAAATCTCGTTTCTGTTTCTCCCCTGTTTGGATGCTATGCCGAGGCAGTCGTAATTTTACGCGCTTGCGTTTCAAAAACATTAGATTCCTCCCTCTTATCCCCTCGGAACACGACTATCCGATAGGGCTGTTGAGCCCGATACATGTTTTGCAGCGAGATATTACGAGACAGAGTTTGCTGCCAGTGATTTCTGCTTGAGAGCTCTCGACATGTTAAATGAAAGGACTCGCTCGCACGCTGGGGTTTCACGATCGCAGATAGCCACTGCGATTCCTTGTGTTTCAAGGAACTGTTTTTGTTTGCTCACATTGCGGCGGGGACAAATCCACAAAGATGAAAGATCCGTGTCGTAAGACTGCGGGCTCGTATGGGTTATCTCCCCTGCCCCATCTCTATCCCATTTTATGTTTGCTTTTCTGGCTCTCTCTCTCTCTCTCTTTCCCCTCTCTTCGACTACGCGTAGGAGTGACCCTAGGCTAGAGTGACCTTTGGTGCGCGGCTTCAGGGGCGCCCGTGGGGGCCCAACGCAATCGTGCAAGCCGGCGTTGCCGCGCAGCATCAAAGATTGGCGGGGCGCCACTCGAAAGATGTGTTGTGCCAGCTGGAAACCGCGGAATTTCGCCGATTGAATTCGAGCGCCCCGAATGGCGCTTCGAAGGCGCTGTGAAAACAGACGCTGCCGGGGGCCACCGCGATGAGGTCTGGCACTGGCAGGCTGTATCGCGATGGCGTCTGACCAGGCCCGGCGCCATGGTCAAAACCGGCCCCATCCGAGAGCCTGGAATATGTTTGAATATCTTTGGGTAACTGATAATAGTAAAGATCCCCATTGGTTCGAAAAAAGCATATTCAAACAGAGTCAAAGATATTCAAAAATATCCAAAAATATCAGAATATATTCAAACTCGACGTTTTGGGATTTGGGCTGGGATTCAGGACTGGTCCTGGGCCAGAAAACGCGCTGTCTGGTCGACCGGCAACCCCTCGGGTAACCAATGCAAACTGTAGGGTGCGACGCGTATGCGTTGCCGTCGATTGCAAGGGGTAGACCACAACCTGGCGCGCTCGGATGCGAGCGCAATCACGCGATGCGGGTGCCAACCCGATGTCAAGCTCATCCCACCAGAAAAATCACCCGACTCCCTTTGGGCCAGCACCAAAGGTCACTCCGGCGAAAGGTAACTCTTTCGTGTAGTCGATCTCTCGCCTGCTGCTGCCGACTCGGCCCGAGCCGGTTTGAGACAATCTGGCCACTGGAGCGAGGGTGAGGAAGAAAGAACGCCCTACCTCGATCCCTGTCGGGATCCGCCGCCGTCCCCGCCGCCGCTGCGGGCGCAAGGTAGGCCGCTGGAAGCTACCCGGTTCCGCATATTCGCCGCCGAACTTTATCGTCCGGACTCCTGGATCCTCGCAACTTTGAGTTTGAACGTTCCAGAAGCATTGGCCTCGAGTTTTTTCCGTACTTCGATTCGTTTAACATAGGGACCGTTTGCGCCCCTTCAGTCAATTACGAATCTAGGGGCCCGGCCTTTCTTCAACATTGTGGCCTTCTGGAGGTCTTGGAGGCCCGCGCATCCCTCAGAGCGTCAAGAGACGGCTCGGGGTGATAAGCCAGCCACGAGCCCTCGCGGCGGCCTGGCGTGTGGCGAGGGCCGCCGAGCCTCTCCCTACTCCTGTGGCGGATTCTGAAAACCGTGACCCCCCCCCCCACACACACACAGATCACCTCTTGGGAGCATACACGCATATGTAGTATTTCCGCCGACTTCCCCTTGTTGTCAGTGTTCTACCGCCCGTGTTCGCCAGCCTGCCGCCGAGGAAGTGAAGTCAACTTATCGATCCCTCTAAGACGAGGCCGTTTCGAGGCTCTCGCCTCTCGTCCGCTCTTGACGAGCAGCGCCTGACACGGACGCTTCCTCCTGGACTGGCCCCTCCTTTTCTTTGGGCATGTCATGTGGGCGCACCGCACGCGGCGTAAGCTCATCCTGTAGCTGTAACTGTTGGCTTTAGTGTTCGTCTGAACGCAGCCATCCCCCCCCCCAGGGTGCTCCCCTTCCTCTTCCTCCTCTTCCTCCTCCTCCTCCTCCTCCTCCTGCGTCTCTGCTCCCCATGCAACTGAGGCTCCGCCGCTGACCAACCCTGGGCACCCCCGCCGTCTCTGCTTCTCATGCAGCTGAGGCATATTTTGAAGTACCGCCCTGGGCGCCCAAGGAACGATGCATGTTGGTGTTTCCCCGCCCTCGGGCGCGGGCAAACGTCCACATCAAACACTCCTTGCGGTCCGGGAAACGGCTGCGCGGGGATGGAGGTCAAGGTCACGCCGCGTAGGGCACAGGTGGGCGGACCTTCTCGCTCATGCCACGTGCACGGCGTCAGTGGAGGAGGATGCGGGAGGGGATGCGGATGTATCCTCGGGCGGTGGAAGACAGCCGACCAGCCACAGTCGGGTGCTTTGTGTGCGTTGTGTCGACGATTTCTCTCGAAAGGGGCATCGGCATGGACACCTTGGGTCTTGGGGATCCATCGGCGACTCCGTCCTCACGTTACTTGAGTTGACACGCAACCACTCTAACTGACGCAGGCGGTCGATCCGGTCTACCGGAGACCTGCAACAATTCTCGTTGCCCTCCTGCTCGTCCTTGGGTCCGAAAATGAGAAGGATGTACTTCTCTTCTCATCTCGCCGCGCTGACAGATCTTCCTCCACCTGGTCCTCCCGCACCTAGAAGTCCAAAATCCCACCAACCCTCTGGGCGTAGGTGGTTCCGGGAGTTTCCTCTTCCAACCTCCTTCATCCCCTTCGGGGAGGGGTTTACCCCTCCCCCTTAACCCCTTCCCTTGGACTTGGACGGGGGGGGCCGCTGGTAGTTAGAGCGTCCAAAACGGCCTCGGCGAGGAAGCCAAAATCATCGGTTTCACTATGGTTTTGGCAGATGTTAGAGGCTCCCGAGGGGGGAGGCTAATCGAGGGACCCCCTTCCTTTGATCGATCACCTCCAAGATGGCCCCAAGAGCGCTTCCAAGGCTCCCAAGAGCGCCCAAAGAGGGCCTCAAGAGGCGCCCAGGAGGCCCCAAGAGGCGACCAGGAGGCTCCAAGAGGCCTCCAAGAGTCCTCCAAAATACCCCCAAGAGGCCCGCAAAAGGCCCCAAGAGGCCCCCCCGAGGCACCCGAGACGGTCCAAGAAGCTCCCGGGTCCGCCAAGAGGCCCCCAAGACGCCCCAAGAGACCTCAAAGAGTATCCCAAGAAACATCCCAAGAGACTCCGCGAGGCATTCAAGAGGCCTTTGACTCTTCTGATTGCCCTTATCCTCCTCCTCCTCCTCCCCCTCATCATCAACACCACCACCACCACCATCATCATCATCGTCATCATCATCATCATCATCACCATCATCATCATCATCATCATCATCACCATCACCATCGTCAAGAACACCACCATCATCGTCGTCATCATCATCATGATCATCATCATCAACAATGTCAACATCAACATCATCATCCGCCTATTCCTCCTCCTCCTCATTCCTCCCTCCCCACCCTCATCATCCTCCTCTTCTGCCTCCGACTCCTCCTCCTCCATCCCCCCCCTTGGGGTACGACGGCCTCCCCAGCCCCTTGTTCCTTTGAGTGTTGCCTCGCTTCCATGATCACCTCTACTCGCCTGGGCGTCGTTTCTGGATGGGTTGGTGGGGATACTTTTTTGATTTGCGACCCGCAAGGAAAAGTCCAGAGGGCGGTGCGAACGAGGCTGGGGCACAGAGCACGAGAATTAGCGCGAGAACGCGCGGAATGCACCTGCAAGACGATTAGGTAGAGAGGCGGCCACAGGTGGGCAACCACAGGCCAGACCCGCAGGTGGGGCCGGACCGAAACCCTGCCGGAGCGCAGCAGAGGCGAGTCGGCCACGGATGGGCAGACAGAATACAGGCCGGACCCTCACCTCAGCACCGCGGCCGACAACAGTCAGCAGAGCGCCGCACAGTGGCGCCAGCCCCAAACCGGGCGGCGAAGGACGGGGCGACAGCGGAGGGAGAGAGCGGGAGGGGCAGGCGGCGACGGGGAAAGAAGGGGGAACCAGGCCTCACTTACAGAACACCACACGAGTTCGACGCTCACCGCGAAGCCCTCCTGAGTACGAAGCTGAAGCCAATGCCTGAGGACCTGCGGGCGACGAGGGTATCCGAGCGTGGCCCGGGGCAAGCGACACTGGCGGCCGAGGACCCAACAGAATGATGATCACTTCCGTCGCCGACGATGGGGGAAGCCACTTATAGCATACAGCTGGACTTCAAAGGATGAAGCACGAGGGGGGCTTTCAGCCAGTTGCCTCTGCACCACGGCCCGCACTCAACGCGGGCAAAGAACCTGGGTGGGGTTACTTCAGCCGACCGCAGGAGCAGAATCCCACGGAACGTCGCGGGTATCTATGCGGACTGTAATGCCCCTCGAACCCAGGAGGTGGCACAAGTCCGTGGCCAGAACCATCCACTGCAGGCGGGGACAGATGGGGCGACGCCTTCAGCCAGTCGACCCGGCCCACCACGGGCCGCAACGCGGCCAAACACCGTGGGTGGGGTTATTTCAGCCGACCGCACGGGCTAGGAACCCACGAGGGCCGTGGGGGTCTAGCGCAATGTGGGGGGGTGTACCTCACTCCCAGGAGGTAGCACGGGAACCAAGGCCGCGGCCTGTTACTGCGGCGAAACAGTCCCCATCCCAGGGTGGGCCGTCAGTAACGTAGCCGCCCAGTGGGAATCCCACGTCCCAGGGGCCAGCCCCGACTGACACTGCCTGCGCGAGGCGGGACCCATGATAGCCGCGCCTCTCAGGCACCAGTGCTGTGGCGACGAGGAAAAGAGGGGGTAGCAGCCGATAGCCGCTGGAATTGTATGTAGCTGTGGCGACGAGCGGGGACAGATGGGGCGACGCCTTCAGCCAGTCGACCCCGTCCACCACGGGCCGCAACGCGGCCAAACACCGTGGGTGGGGTTATCTCAGCCGACCGCGCGGGCAAGGAGCCCACGAGGGCCGTGGGGGTCAAGCGCAGTGTGGGGGGGTGCACCTCACTCCCAGGAGGTAGCACGGGAACCAGGGCCGCGGCATGCCACTGCGGCGAAACAGTCCCCATCCCAGGGTGGGCCGTCAGTACGTAGCCGCCCAGTGGGAATCCCTCGTCCCAGGGGCCAGCCCCGACTGACACTGCCTGCGTGAGGCGGGACCCATGATAGCCGCGCCTCTCAGGCACCAGTGCTGTGGCGACGAGGAAAAAGGGGGGTTAGCAGCCGATAGCCGCTGGAATTGTATGTAGCAGTGGCGACGAGGAAAAGGGGGGGAGCATCCGATAGCCGCTGGTATGCTATGCACCAGGAGGGGGGAAAAGGGCGGAGAGAAGGGCCCGAGAGGCGGAGACCGAAGAGAACCCAACACGTGTAGATGCCACGACGGCGGGGGGGCAGCCGATAGCTGCAGAGCATTTGAATAAAGGACCCAACAGAATGATGATCACTTCCGTCGCCGACGATGGGGGGAAGCCACTTAGCAAACATCTGGACTTCAAAGGGTGAAGCACGAGGGGGGCCTTCAGCCAATGCCTCTGCACCACGGCCCGCACTCAACGCGGGCAAAGAACCTGGGTGGGGTTATTTTAGCCGACCGCAAGAGCAGGAACCCACGTCAACGTCGCGGGTATATATGCGCACTGTAGTGCCCGTCGAACCCAAGAAGTGGCACAAGTCCGTGGCCAGAGCCATCCACTGCAGGCGGGGACAGAAAATGGGGCGACGCCTTCAGCCAGTCGACCCGGCCCACCACGGGCCGCAACGCGGCCAAAAACCGTGGGTGGGGTTATTTCAGCCGGCCGCACGGGCCAGGAACCCACGAGGGCCGTGGGGGTCTAGCGCAGTGCGGGGGGGTGTACCTCACTCCCAGGAGGGTGCACGGGAACCAAGGCCGCGGCCTGTTACTGCGGTGAAACAGTCCCCATCCCAGGGTGGGCCGTCAGTAACGTAGCCGCCCAGTGGGAATCCCTCGTCCCAAGGGCCAGCCCCGACTGACACTGCCTGCGTGAGGCGGGACCCATGATAGCCGCGCCTCTCAGGCACCAGTGCTGTGGCGACGAGGAAAAGGGGGTGCTAGCAGCCGATAGCCGCAGGACTTGTATGTAGCTGTGGCGACGAGAAAAAAGGGGTAGCAGCCGACAGCCGCTGGACTTGTATGTAGCTGTGGCGACGAGGAAAAGGGAGCTAGCAGCCGATAGCCGCTGGACAGGTAAGCACTAGGAGGCGGAACCCTCGAGGACGACACCTCCCGGCCACGGGAAGAATTCCTGCCCGATGTACCCTATGGCGGCCCACATGGCGGCTCGGCTCTCCGGCCGCTGTCCGGGATGGGTTCGGGCACCCCCAGGACGCTCACGGCGAGGTGCCTCTCAGGCACCAATGCTGTGGCGACGAGAAAGGGGGGTAGTAGCCGATAGCCGCTGGACTTGTATGTAGCTGTGGCGACGAGGAAAAAGGGGGGGAGCAGCCGATAGCCGCAGGACGAAGTCCTGCACGATGTA
>CAUYUJ010008779.1:630000-642500 GCA_963575745.1 Prorocentrum cordatum | reverse complement strand
ACAGCGACAGCGGCTTCCAGTTCTGTGGCTAAATCTTCTCAGGCAGCTCAACCAGCGAGCACCTCGGCCACTTCCGAAGACGACGTTCGGAAAAGGGCGGCAAACGTTTCGGGGAATGCGACGGGTACAGGGGCTAAAGCAGAGAGCCAGACGGGCGAGCAACACCTTCAGCCACTCGACCTTCCCCACCAAATCGCATGATTTTTTTTTGCGCGGCAACATGTCACCAATTCGTGGCGAGGCTTCGCGTGACCAAACTGATCAACCTGGGTTCTTTCCAACTTCCGCACCCAAGGCCAGCCCGGGATATACACTGCTCAGCTTGAGTGATCAAACGGTAAACGCTTCTTCCTGGAGGTCCAACAATGACAGAAATTTCATGAAATGACTGCCTAACATTTACCGCGAACGTGCCCGTGATCCAGGAGCATTATCGGCTCGAGGCTGGCCTTGACGATGCTGCCATGGTCACGCAATATCTGCTCTCCCTACTCCTGCTGCTCAGGGTAAGGGCCACGGGACTTCAGGAGGAATCAACATCTTGATTCGTTCTGGTCTCAGCTGGCATCTTCCCCGGCTTCCTGGATCTCACGTTATCGAAGATCACCGAACTGTAGAAGCTATTATCAATATCCCAGGCGGCGAGAATTTCTTCGCGGCCGACACGTTCCCGAGGGACTCGGAGGATATTACAAAAGCGAACGTCTCAACTTTGGCGAAGGTTGGAGCCTTTGCGGAAGATGTCTCAATACCATCGGCGTTGGGATGTGACTATGACTGTAAACGTAAAGTGGTTGAACCCTCGGGCAGTTTCTTGTCAGGGAAGGCGCTGCCAAGGGCATCAACAACTTCTCAACGGTTACTACTTCCAACGACACCCCTCACCTCCCAATGCAGATGAAATTTCACGGCAAGTTTGGTCTACTTCACTGGCTCGTTTTTCGAAAGCCCCCCGCCGATTCCAGTAGAGCCAGCTGTGGGCCCTGCGCGTGGACCTCCCTCGCACGACCGCATTATCGCGGCCGTCCCTAACATCCAACAGCAGTTCAAGCAGGGCAAGGCTCATCCTGTGCAGCAAGCGGTTGATGTGTTGTATCAGCGGTGGGCGGGCGTTCCGGAGAAGAGCAGGAGCCAAACCACCCTTCCCCGTCTCGGTAGTCGTGGAAAGCCTCCCCTCAGATGCACTGGGCCAGTGTTTTGGCCCAAGACCAACAGGCTCCGCATCGTCAGCCTGAACTCGTCTCGATATGTTTGGTCACTATGTTCAGGCGCCTGCTCCAGTTGGCGGCTGCTCAAGCGGACTCTGCCCATGTCAACGAAAAGTCACAATTGCGCCAGGTGCCGCCCGGCTTCCTCGCAAAAAGGATGTAAACACATGTCTAGTGGCACGACAGAAACGGTGGTATCTTCCCCCTCCTTGGACATCCCGAGTGGTGAGGAGGCTGTGGATCCCCTCGACGTTCATCTGCAGGGGTATGCGTCCCAGGCCAAGGCTGAGGCCATCACGGATTGGACAACCTGGCCACCAGACTCTATGGACAGGGGGGCTCGCAGGGCTCATCAACATCGGGGTCATGGCCATTGGGAGCTTATCTCTACCCTCAGCTGTGAAGGTAACGTTGTGTCCGATCCCGTGGCGCTGTTAGATTTGGAGGCCCGTAGGCTGTGTAAGCCCTGGGTGGCCTTTATCACCCGCCCAACTTCTAACGAGTCGTTTGAATAAGTTGATCCTCTCCCTGAGTTCGATCCTGGCACTCTTAGGTCTGCTGGCAAGAGGTATTCGTCGAGGACTGCCACGGCCGTCGACGGATTCCATATGAGGCATTTCAGCAGCCTCAGCGACGGCTCTCTCATTGTTTCAGCGAATATCCCCAGCATCATGGAGTGCTCGGGCCTTTTTCCGATCCAACTCAACGTTGTGGTCATGGCGGTGATCTGCAACCCAGCTTGTAAATTTCGCCCGACCGGGGTGTTCAGCAATGTCCATCGCATGTGGGGACCGTGCTGAAGTCTTTTGAGCGTCCGTGCTCAGCTCTACTGTGGATGCCGCTTGGCGGCAAGGGCTTCGGAGTGAAACGGCAGTGACTTCTGGAGAAGTCTTGGCAACCCTGCTCTGGGACCTCTTTAAAAGCTTGTCGATTTGGGAACCCTTCTCGATCATTGAAGGCGTTTCGGTTCTCCCACCCAGCTTGACCGCCTCGCTGCCAGTGCTCATCGTCTTAGCAGATACGGTTGCATGCCTTGCGTGGTCATCGGTGGCTGTTTTGTGCAATGCGGTGTTGCTGCTGGGTGTTCTCTGGCCACGTCTCTGCGACGTGTCCACGCTATACCCGCGCTCAACAGTGCACTACTGCCGACGAGGGTCACCCTGGACGTCTACATGGACTACTACGGGATGAGCTCTTCAAGGAACGCCAAAGATGTGATCAAGCATCGTGGCTCCAGCGCCAAAGGCCTCCGGCAAGCCATCGATGACGATATGGGGGCATCATGTCGGAAGACAAAGCTGCCCTTGTCGCCTCGTCGTTCGTTGTGGCCTCGGAGATCCGTTCCCAGTTGGGGACCCTCTTGGGGCCCGTCTGTTCCTCGGGGGTCAACTTGGGGATCGACGACACCGCTGGGAAACCTTGCCGTGCGGCTGGACGCGACAATAAATTCTTGGTCAGCAAGCAAGCCCTTCAGATGCGCACCAAGCGGTTTGGTTGTTTCAAGCCTGCGTTGGGACATCACTGTAATAGGTTTCCACTGCGGGGCCCAAACCCAGCTACACCGACGGCGCGGAGGTGCACGGTCTCTCCAGCTCCGAATGGCGCCACTTGCAGATCTCGTTTGCCAACACGATGCAACCGTCGGCTGGCCCCCGCTCCCGCACTCCAGTGGTTTTACTATATGACGTACCCACGTGGTACGGCGGCGTTGCACTCATCGTGCGCTACGCCAAGGAGGTTCAGGCGAATAGAACTCGTTTGCGTCTGTTCATGATTCCATGGTACGAACTTCGGGGTTCCCTATATCCAACGCTGTTCTCCGGGAGGGGCCTTTGATTTGGAGGGGGTTCCTGGGACCCCTGAGTGCCATGAGACTCACCTTTCAGCGAATGGAGTGGCCCATGCCCTCCTACACCACCCTACTGGAAGACTTCGGGACCCAAGTTTCTCTAGCCGTCGTTTCTCTTGGGATGCTGTGTAAACTCTTGCGTGCTGCGGCCAAGCGCATGCACAACAAAGAATTGGAACCAAACTTCTCCCCAAAATCCAAACAACCCGTGTGTGTCACGGTTCCGTGTAAGTTGCAATGTTGTCCACCAAGCGAAACAAATGCAATGGAACATGCATCAAACCTGTATAATGTTCTGCTGTTTGGGCCCGTTCTCGCGCGCTCCTGGATGGCTATGGAGTCGATGACATCTACGAGATTTGTAAGGGAGCCCATGACACTCTGCTGCACAGACTGTGGTGGTGCCCAGCTGTTCCCGAATCGCTTGAATCCATCAAGGGCGGCTTCGACTTCTTCCACCCTCCCGACCTCAACGAATAGAATGAATAATGATGCCAGAGAAAACCCAATCCGAGCCTTTGATGTTCTACCAGGACATGATTTGATGTTGCGCCTATTGGGCGACGACGGCGACGGAGGTGAGGACACCAACGTAATGTGTTCAAATGTGTACGAGGTTTATTCGGTCTACTAGGCCTATTGGGGCTGCAAACAGATGGGCCTATAGGGCTATAAAGCTATAGGGCTGTAGGGCTATAGGGCTATGGGGGTATAGGGCTATAGGGCTATGGGGGTCTAGGGCTATAGGGCTAAAGTGCTATGTGGTTATGGCGCTATACGGCAATGGGGCTATAGGGCGACACATGGCTATAGAGCTATGGGGCTATGTGGTTATGGGGCTATATGGCTATTGGGCTGTAGGGCGCTATATGGCTGTGGTTATAAGGCTATGGGGCTATAGGGCTATGTATACAGGGCTATAGGGCTATAGGGCTATCGGGCTATATGGCTAAGGGGTATAAGGCTATAGGACAATGGAGATATATGGCGATAGGGGTGTAGCACTTTAGGGCTATTGGGCTATAGCGCTATAGGACTACAGGGCCATAGGGCTGCAGGGCTGTAGGGCCATGGGGCAATGAGGCTAGAAGGCTATAGGGCTATGGGGCTATGGGGCTGTAGGGCTAAAGGGCAATAAGGCTCTAGGGCTCTAGAGCTATAGGACCATAGAGCTATAGGTCTATTGGGCTATAGGGCTACAGAGCTATAGGGCTATGGGGGTCTAGGGCTATTGCGCTAGAGGGCTATGGGGCTATGGGGGTATAGGGCTATAGGGCTATGGTGTTTTAGGGCTATACGGCTATGGGGCTAGGGGGTCATAGGGCTATAGGGCTATGAGGCTATGGGGCACCTGGGCACCCGGGCACGCGGGCGAGCCGCCGAAATCGGCGCCGCAACTCCCGGGCACCCGGGCATCCGAGCTTGCCGCCGAAATCGGCGCCGCAGCTAACCTAACCATATGACAACAAAGAACAACCAGAAACAGAGTCTTAGTTGTCTTATCAGGACATGTGTTCATTGATGTTGCGCCTCTTGGACAACGACAACGACGGAGGTGAGGACACCAGCGTAATACTTCCAAACAGGCTATGAGGCCTATCCAGTCTACTAGGCCTATTGGGCCTGCACGGCTATGGGGCTATAGGGCTATAGAGCTATACGGCTGTGGGGCGTTTGGGCTATAAGGCTGGGGCTAGAGGGCTATGGGTGTATAGGGCTATTCGGCTATAGGGGTAGAGGGCTGTAGGGCTATAGGGCTATTGCACTATGGGGCTATAGGGCTTTAGGGCTATGGGGCTATAAGGCCATAGAGCTATATGGCTACAGGGCTATTGGGCTATGGGCTGTAGAGCTATAGGGATATAGGGCTATTGGGCTGTAGAGCTATAGGGCTATACGGCTATAGGGCCATAGGGAGGGCTATTGGCTCATAGGGTTATAGGTTATGGGGCTATAGAGTTATAGGGTTATAGAGCTATAGGGCTAAAGGGCTATAGAGCTATAGGACTAGAGGGCTATGGGGACTACATGGCTATAGGGCTACAAGAGTTACAGGGCTATAAGGCTACACGGCTATAGGGCTACAGGGCTATACGGCTATGGGACTATAGGGCTGTAGGGGAAGGCTATAGGGATATAAGGTTATCGGGCTATGGGGCCATAGGGTTATAAGGCTATGGGGCACCAGGGCATCCGGGCGGGCCACCGGAAGCGGCGACGCAGCTCCCGGGCAAACGGGCACGCGAGCACACAGGTGTGCCGCCGAAATCGGCGCCGCAGTTAAACCAACCATACGACACCAGAGAAAAAACCCTATTAGAGTCTTTGTTGTTTTACCAAGACATGGCTTGATGTTGCGCCTCTTGGACGACGACGGCGACGGAGATGAGGACACCAACGAAATACTTTCAAAGGTATATTAAGTCTGCAAGGCCTGTTGGGGCTGTAAAATTATCCTGGCGAGGGACCCAACCATGTGCAGTTGTGAGTGACGCAGTTGTGGGTATCGACCTCGGTGAACCTCTCTGGGGTCACGACGCGTGTGACGGGTGTGCCAAAATTGGCACGGGTACGCCATGCGGACGCTGCCACCAGAGCCGTCGGTGGAGCACCCTATGAGGCCGCGAAACGTGCAAGGGGTGCGCCGAAATGGGGGGGTGGAACTGCATGCGGACCCTGGCACTGGGGCCTTCGGCGGAGCACCCCATCGGGCCACGAAACTTGTGAGGGGTGTGCCGAAATGGGGGAGCGGATCCGCATGCGAACACAGCACTGTGGCTTTCGGTGGAGCTCGCTATGGGGGCCACGAAACGTGTGAGGGGTGCGCCGAAATAGAAGTGGAACCGCATGCGGGCGCTGCCGCTGGGGCCTTCGGTGGAGCACCCGATGGGGCCACGAAACGTTCGAGAGGGGTGCGCCAAAATTGAAGTGGAACTGCATGCGGACCCTGCCATCCTTGCCTTGGTGGATGGAAAAAAAAAAAAAGGAAAATAGAAAAACAAAAAAGAAAAGCAAGAAAAAAAAAAATAAAGAAAAAAAAAACAAAAAGCACCCTATAGGGCCACGAAACGTGTGAGAGGTGCGCCGAAGTGGGGGTGGAACTGCATGCGGACCCTGCCACTGGGGCCTTCGGCGGAGCACCCCATAGGGGCCACGAAACGTGTGAGCGGTGTGCCGAAATGGAGGTGGAACTGCATGCGGACCCTGCCACTGGGGACTTCGGTGGAGCACCCCATGGTCCACGAAACGTGCGAGAGGTGCGCCGAGATGGAGGTGGAACTGCATGCGGACCCTGCCACTGGGGCCTGGGTGGAGCACCCTATGGGGGCCACGAAACGTGAGAGGGGTGCGCCGAAATGGAGGTGGAACTGCATGCGGACCCTGCCACTGGGGCCTTCGGCGGAGCACCCTATGGGGCCACGAAACGTTGAGAGGTGTGCCGAAATGGGGGGTGGAACTGCAATTTCGACCCTGCCACTAGGGACTTTCGGTTCGGCGGGAATCTAGAAGAAGCCTTCCACGAAAACGTGTGAGAGTCGCGCCGAAGTGAAATGGAACTGCATGCGGACCCTGCCACTGGGTCTCTCCAGTGGAGCACCCCATGGGGCCACCAAACGTGTGGAGGGGTGTGGCCGAAATGGGGGTGCCTGGAAATGCAGCGCACCCTGGAGCAGGGGGCCTTCGGTGAAGCACCATTAGAAAATAGGGCCACGAAACATGTTGAGGGTTGCGACCGAAATGGGGGTCGAACTGCATGCGGACCCTGCTACTGGGGCTTTCGGCGGAGCACCCTATGGGGCCACGAAACGTGTGAGGGGTGTGCTGAAATGGGGGTGGAATTGCATGCGGACCCTACCACTGGGGCCTTCGGCGGAGCACCCTATGGGGCCACGAAACGTGTGAGGGGTGTGCTGAAATGGAGGGTGGGAACTGCATGGCGGACCCTCCACTGGGGGCCTTCGGCGGAGCACCCTATGGGCCCACGAAACTTGTGAGGGGGTGTGCCGAAATGGGGGCGGAACTGCATGCGACCCTGCACTGGGGCATTCGGCGGAGCAACCTATCGGGCCACGAACGTGTGAGGGGTGCGCCGAAATAGAGCCAGAACTGCAATGCGACCCCTGGTGGAGAGACGGGCTGGTGAGGCCACCCTATGGGGCCACGAAGCGCTGTACTAGGTGGGTGAAACGCAAGGAGGAGGGAGAAGGGGGAGGAGAGAGGGGGCAGCGGGAGGTGGGAACGCGGGGCGCTGTCTCTTCAAAACGAGGACCCAACACCACAGGATGGTTGGGAACTATGGGGCTTTAGGGCTATAGGGCTGGGGCTATAAGGCTATAGGGCTATGGGGCTGTATGGCTCTAGGGCTATAGGGCTATGGGGCTATATGGCTATGGGGCGCCATATGAATGTAGGGCTATAAAGTTGGGGCTACAAGGCGATATGGCTATACGGATATAGGGTTTTAGGGCTATATGCCTGTAGTGTTAAAAGGGCTATCGGGCTGTAGGGCTATGGGGCCTGTAGGGCCTGTAGGGCTATAAGGCTAGTTATCGGACTAGATGGCTATGGGGCTGTAGGGCTATGGGGCTACAGGAATATAGGGCTATAGGGCTATGTGGGTTCTTTTCTTTCTTCGCACTCGTGCCAAGCCTCATGAGGTGCACGTAAAAAGAAAATGTTACTACAACGCTAGTCCGGAAACTGGCATGCCAAGTGGCAGGAGGAAGCTACGAGAGGGACGGGGAAGATAATGTCTACCTGCGAACGACAGGAACGCCTCTAAGCCTTCATCGAGCGCTACAGCTTCAGCCTCGAGGGTGCTGCGACAGCAGCGCATGTGCGTGCCTCTGGTGCAAACAAGAACTTGCCTCTCGGTGGACAGATCAATGAAGCAACTCGGTGCAGCACCGCGTTCTGACGCAAAACCGCCGTCGGAACAAAGCCGGGGTCTAAGAGCCACCCTGGCTCGAGCGTGATCAGAAGGACGCCACCTCCATGATGCTTCTGTCTCTAAAATGTGATTGGCACCATGATCCGCTACGTGTTTGTATTCTCTACGCCTCCAACGGATGAGCGGGAGCTGCCCCCGCATCGGTAGCCAGCCGCGTTCGCTCAGAGCAGTAAGTTTCCTCAGAATGCGCACGAACAGTGGCCGAAACGGTTCGTCGACCAGAACCGCTCTCCCATTCACGAGGTCCGCCACTGTCTTGTTGTCAACCCGCACCTGCAGCCGGCGGCCTCCAGGGTCCCACATCTTGTCTTCGGGGTGCAGCTGTAGGTTCGGGATGTTATCCATGGTTTGCTCGCGGACATTGCCCGGGACCAGGTCTGGTGGACAGCGGGGGCTGTGCTCCAGTCGCGGGAGATGCCACGCAGTGCAAACAGTGTCCGTAAACGCCCCGTGGTGCCGCATCCATTGCGTCATGTTCTCGCACTTGTCACGAATGTACCTCCAGTGCAGTCCGAAAGCTAGGCAGAAGGGCGCTACCCACGGGGTGCGGCCAGCGCCCGACACACGGTGAGCGTAGCCTTCGCCACGGCGGCGCCGCTTTGGAAGGCGTGTGCTAATCGTCTCCCATTCCAGCGTGGTGCGATACAACCTCGCTCTCTGGGGCAACCAGGATTCGTTCGACCGTTCATGCAAGGCTGCCTTGAAGATTCTGATGTGCAGCGGCTCCAATGCGCAAGCTTCAAACCACTTGTACATTATCATCACAGTTCGCTGAAAGTAAGTCGGGCTGTAGGGTTATAGAGTTACAGGGCTATCGGGCTATGGGGCTGTAGGGCTATAGGGCTGTAGGGCTATAGGCCTATAGTGCCATAGGGCTCTAGGGCTGTAGGGCTGTAGGGCTGTAGGGATGCAGGACTATAGGGCTATTGGGCTATGGGGCTCTAGGGCTGTAGGGATATAGGGCTATACGGCTATTGGGCTATGGGTCTAGAGGGCTATGGGGCACCCAGGCACCCGGGCGGGCCGCCGAAATCGGCACCGCATCTAACCTCACCATATGGATCCGCTAGGACCATTACAGAGACAAGCTCTGATTGGGGAATGAATCCGCTAGGACCCATGCAGAGGCAAACTATGACTGGGGAAATACATATACCTCCTCTGTACTCGCGGCCTCTTCTGTCATCCTGGCGATGCGTTGCCCCGCACCGCTCGTGAGGAGACCTTTGAGCATGGTGTCGAGGTAGCTTGGCGCGGGTTCCCTAATAAAACAGACTCCTCAGGCCTCCAAGGACAGATATTCGCTGAAGGTTCCTGTGCCCCACATGATTCCCGAGCTGGCCGGGGTTTGTTTTGGTCGACGAAGAAGGCGTCGACATCGCCTCTTGTAGTGGAGCGGTTTGGGACCTGTGCCCCGAATTTGTTTTGACATCAGCGGCTGCAGCTACCCCCGTGCACCACTGGGTGGCGAGCGAGTCCTCCCCAGGGGAAATTATCCCGGCGAAGGGCCCAACCATGTGCAGCTGTGTGTAACGCAGGTGTGGGTATCGTCCTCGGTGAACCTCCCTCTGAGACCACGACGCGTGTGACGGGTGTGCCAACATTGGCACGGGTACGCCATGCGGACGCTGCCACAGGAGCCGTCAGTGCAGCCCCATCTGAGGCCACGAAACGCGTGAGGGGTGCGCCGAAATGCAGGGTGGAACCACGTGCGGGCGCTGCCATCAGGGCCTTTGGTGGCCGCGAAACGTGGAAGGGGTGCGCCGAAATGGAGGGGGAACTGCATGCGGAACCTGCCACTGGGGCCCTAAGTGGAACACTCCATGGGGCCACGAAACGTGTGAGGGGTGCGCCGACATGGAGGGGGAGCTGCATGCGGACTTGCCACGGGGGCCTTGAATGGAGCACCCTATGGGGTAACGAAACGTGTGAGGGGTGCGCCGAAATGGAGGTGGACCTGCATGTGGACCCTGCCACTGGAGCCTACGGCGGAGCACCGTATGGGGCCACGAAACGTGTGAGGGGTGCGCCGAAATGGGGATGGAACTGCATGCTGACCCTGCCACTGGGGCCTTCCGCGGAGCACCCTATGGGGCCACGAAACGTGTGAGGGGTGCGCCGAAATGGAGGTGGAACTGCATGCGGACCTTGCCACTGGGGCCTTCGGCGGAGCACCCTATGGGGCCACGAAACGTGTGAGGGGTGCGCCGAAATGGGGATGGAACTGCATGCGGGCCCTGCCACTGGGGTCATCGGCGGAACACAACATGGGGCCACGAAACGTGTGAAGGTGCGCCGACATGGGAGTGGAACTGCATGCGGACCCCGTCACGAGGGCCTTCGACGGAGCACCGTATGGGGCCACGAAACGTGTGAGAGGTGCGCCGAAATGGGGGTGGAACTGCATGCGGACCCTGCCACTGGGGCCTTTGCTGGAGCTCACTATGGAGCCACGAAGCGCTGTAATGGGTGGGTGAAACGCAAAGGGGAGGGAGGAGAGGGAGGAGGGGGGAGGAGAGGGAGGGGGGAGGGGGCAGCGGGAGGTGGGAACGCGGGGCGCTGTCTCTTCAAAACGAGGACCCAACACCATAGGATGGTTGGGAAAAAATACTTGAACGGGCAACGGCGCCACGAACACCTCCGAATCTGCTACCCCGAAGGGTGGGGCAGCAGTCGGCTTGATACTGACCAGTAGGCGACGGCGCCACACAAGACAGAAACAGGCCGCCACGACTCCGAATAGCCAGAATCCCCACACGGGGAGGCAAGTCGGACCAGCGGCTGCTCATCTTCATCCCGACCCTGTGGCATTGAAACGCAGCGCGACGGGTCGGGCTGAGCAACGGGAGGCGACGAAACGTCGCCGCAAAACGAAACAGCATCGTCTTTCTCCTCCTCCAGCATGCGCAGCGCCGAAGGCGAGAGTTGGCCAGGCCGAGCCCGTCCATATTCAATCGCACCTGCGGAGCAACTGCTGGCACCCAAGAGCCCAACGCCTGCTCCCGTCCCGCCCGCTCGACAGAGGCAGATTCCCCGCGCCATGCGCGGGGCCCCCAGGACACGTGGGCTCGAAAGCAGACAAGACAGGAACCGCTTCGTGTCCAGGGGAGGCGTAACAGGGACAGGCCGAATCAAGATCAACCGTGGCCATTTTCCACAAGGGATGGGGCCATCGTTGAAGCTTGGACCACGGGTTAAATTGGGACTTGCCAGGTGCGCGCTTCCTGGCGACATTTGTCAACCGCGCGCATGATGACGTGTGACTGCAAAGCCGGATCAGTCGGTGACGACGCAGCGATGCCCAAGGTCCTTGAGTGTCTGAGGCTGCGCTGGAAGGGGCCTCGAGCAACGCCCACTAGCAGGAGGTGAACTGAAATGGCCTTTACGGCCTCGGAGACAGTCATAACGCTGCCAAGCAAATCCGACCCAGTTCCACGTGTGAGTCGGCACTGAGACAGGGGGCTTGGGAGGGTCGACGGCCCTCTCCACTTCCGCCCCCATGTCGAGCCTCGGCCAGAGAGGTGCAATCTTAGCCGCTAAAACCCCGACAACTTCAGCAGCCAACAGATCCCGATCGATCTTCTCGGCCACAATAGGGTCGGGCGACGGGTGCAACTCTATTGCCTGCTTAGTAAGAACGTCCGCAACGCGGTTACCTTCAAAGCAATACCTAAACCAATTGCCTTCGCACGCACTCAGGTCCTGGTGAGCCCGAACCTTACGGGCCGAGCGCGCGTGCGAGGTAGGGCGGCAAGATTGTGCAACATCCGGATACCCACAGGGTCGGTGCGCCGGATGATACGGCGCATTCCAAACGCGCCAGTTCTTTGCGAAAATGCGCCAGTTCCCAGGCTGCCGCGCCTTTTCGCAAATAGCCGCGCCTTTTCTCGCATTGCGCCACACACGTACCAAACGCATGATTATACACGTTTACGCGCATGTTGACGTATGCTGATGTTGCTTACATACAAGCCTCTTAGCTTTAATACATGTGCATACATCGTGATTATATATATACATAGTATGTACAAATTCACACATACAAGTTATCTGAATATATATATATATATATACATATATATAACAACCACCCACACATGCACACCAACACAGACACCTATATCTAATTATATGTATACATGTTGTTGCGCATGCGTCTTTCTCAAAATAATGTTTTATGCGCGCTCGACCCATATCTGGCATCGCATACTTTTTCGGGGAAGCAGCAAGTTTTGCGACGTTTGCGCGTCCGCGAGGGAGGCTGGCAATTGGCTCGAAGCGTGTGTTTTCACATTTGGATGGTGGGGGCGGCGGCGTTGTTTTTCGTCGCTCCAATCGCCGCGCTGCATTGAGGGTGTTCTGTATGTGTATGTATATATAAATATGCATCAACAAACAAATCAAACCAACACAAATAACAAAAAAACGCGCAGGACCCCTTGGGCGCAAGGCCCGCATCCTCCATGACCGCGCCTTGGAGGCCCCGCCCCGA
>CAUYUJ010008779.1:612500-627500 GCA_963575745.1 Prorocentrum cordatum | reverse complement strand
GATGTGTAGTCATTCTACTCCTCCTCCTCCCTCCTCCTCCTCCTCCTCCTCCTCCTCATCATCATCATCATCATCCTCCTCCTCTTCCTCCTCCCCATCCTTCTCCACCTCCCCTCCTTTGTTCCCTCCGCTTCCCTCCTCCTCCTCTTCCTCCTCCTCGTGCACGATCTCGTCCTCGTCGTCCTCCTCCTCCTCCTCGCGTTCAAATCTTAAGGTCCGTCGGCGTCGCGTTTGGCTAAGACTGCAAAGGTCCGACCGACCCGTCCACGTTTCTTCCCCCGCCTCCTTCTCTTCTTCGCCATCCTCCTCCTCGCCATCATCTGCGTGGTCGTGTCATTTCTCGAGTGCGTACGGGTGAGTGTGGGCTATTGCTGTTGGCTGCTCTTCTACCTCCTCTTTCGTCTCCGCCTCCCCCTCCTCGAGTTTCCTCCTCCCGCCCCCCCTCCTCGTCCTCCTGCTCCGCGTCGTCGTATTCGTCGTCCTCGTCGTTGTCGTCTTCGTCGCCATCGGTTTCTATGACGGGGTGAACCCTAGACGCTTCGCGTAACCCCACCAGCCCATCCAGAAACGACGCCTATAGGAAGCGCATTGATCAGGGAAGTGGGCAGCACGCAGAGGAAGGGTCCCCCAGTGGAGGCTTCTTGGAGCGTCTCGGTGGCCTCTTGGCGGTCACGGGCGCCTCTTAGAGCGCCTTGGGTGCCTCGGGGAGCTTTTTGGGGGGCCTCTTGGGGGTCTCTTGGGGGCCTCGTTGGGCCTTCTTAGAGTGCCGTGGGCCTTCTTAGAGTGCCTTGAGCCTTCTCTTGGGGGGCCTTCTTAGAGTGCCTTGGGGGCCTCTTAGGGGTCTCTTTGGGCGCTTCTCACTCGAGCTCACGCGCCTGATGTTCAGGACTGCACTGCTACCAGTGCTTCCACAGTGTCGAATACTTGCGCCTCGCAAGCAACAAAACTTGACCAACGCTGCATGTGTCTCGCAAGCGACACTGAGGTCGGCAAAGAGACGGGCGCACAAACGCCACTACAAAAATAAACCAACTGGAGCGATGCATGTGTGGCAACAGGCGGTGCACATATGAAGCAGATGCTCCTGGCTTGGTCATAAATACATATATAGATATACACATATATTTACATATATATATATAAATGAAAATGTGTATACACATGTTCAAATATCATAGGTACACATAGGTACATACATAGATGCATATGTGTATACGATCTCTCATATCTCAACCCCCCTTTTCCCTTGGGAGTTGCACCTATGCCAGCATCTTAAACTTTATCAGCGTAGCAGCAGGCGATGCACAAGCCCAAGCAATTGACTGCCATCGCGTTGCCTGAAGCAACTTGGTTAGCACCCTTGAGGCTAAACGCGTCCGCTAGCTCGGATGGCAAACCCTGCATGGCGAATCTCTCGCCGAAAGAAAGGAAACGGCGATGCTTGGGTGACTGCGCCGCCTCGACCCAGAGAGTGCCGTTGCGGGTCGTCAAGCACGGGCAGACGCCGTCAAAACGCCCCTCTAGTTTGCGCACTTTGCCAGACGACCTCGACAGATCATAGAACCACACCTTGCCACGATCGCCTTTGCCTTCCTTGCAGCGGCTCCGACCCAACACGCGGTGCGCCGCCAAATTTTCCACCTGGGTGCAGCCGCAAAACAAATGCTGATGAGAGGGGGAATGATAATAACGCAAGCCTCGGCCCCCATGTCCGATAGGAATGCACCAACTATACACCAACACCGATCCTGGCCCAGGATCACCCTGGGCCCAGGATCGGCGTAGGGGCGAGCGGGGATAAGGGTGGAGGCGGTGGAGGACGAAAGCGAAGAGCAGCAGCAGGGGCAGCAAGCAAGACCAGGAGGAAGGGAGGGAGACACGAGGGGGAGCGGATCCGTGGATTGAGTGAGGGAGCGTCGATGACAAGGACCACGAGGTTGCGATCGTTGGGGTTGGAAGGGCTATTTTGCCGCAGCCCGTTCGGGCAGAAGCTTCATGTCCGACTGCGGCAAGAGGAACCGGATGCGCCGGAAGGAGTGCAATGGCGGGTAGTTGCGGCGGGCCAAGAGGCAGAGGATTGAGAAACGCGCTGGAAAAAGCGAAAGGCAAGGAAGGACAAGGAGGATGATGAAGGTTGGGGTGGATAGCGTGCCCCCGCGGTCCTAAACCCCTCGCCCTCGCGGATGGGTCCAGCTCGCGCCCCGAAGCATTCCGCTGCGAAATATGCGCGACATCTCTGATCTTATCCGCCAGACCCCCAGGATTCTCATATATATATATATAATATTTTTATACGTACACATATGTGTGTATATGTGCACACTGTTTCGTCATGAGGCTCTCATGCCTCTCGCGGGATAGATGCATACACACATATATATATATATATATATATTCACAGTGTATGTGTTAATATACAGATATGTTGTATAATGTGCATACGCGTCCCCTCTTGTTCAATCAACTCGGACACTTGCCCTCGCGCCTGCTTTTCGGTCAGACCAGCTTCCTTGGAGTCGAGGTCGGGATCGAGCAACTCGCGGCCATCGATCATCTGCACTGTGATCTCCGCGGGCGATATAGACGGGATAGGGCGCGAAAACGAGGCCACGCGCCTCCCGCATATATAGATCCTCTGCCAACAGAGGGGCCGCGGCCCAAGTAGGACGAGGAGGGGGAGGAGGGATAGGACGATGAGGATGAATACGATGAGAAGGTGAGGGCGAGGCGGAAAAATGCGAGGATGAGGAGGAAGAGGAGGAGGAGAAGGCAGAAGAGGAGCACGATAAGGAAGACTCAAATTTCTATATGGGGGAATCCTTGGCCTGGAGTGGGGCAGCCCGTGCCAGACGCTGTCCACCTCCCAAAACCAGAACTTGAACCCAGGGACCTCGGCGTTCAACTTTTTGATGATGCCGTCCATTGGGCTGGTGCCAGTTTTCGACCCGTTCTCGATCCCTTTGACATTCTCGATCAATACGATTCTCAATTTCTTAGAGGGCCTAGCTGCTTGATCTTTCACATGTGCAATCGTGCCCTTGAAGGGCTTCGAGCGCTTGTCGTTCCACGAGCCGCCTGGAGGCGAGCGTGGATCTCGATAGAAAGGACACAGGAGGACGAGAGAACTGGATCGAGAGAGCGAGAGGGGCGAGCAAGGAGCTGAGAGAGAGGGGAGAGCGAGGGGGAGCTAGAGGGGAGGGATGGGGACGAGAGAGCGAGCGAGAGCGAGTGAGCGCGGGGGAGAGATAAGAACGTTAGGGTATAGAGAGGGAGAGGAGAGGGAAAAAGAATGGCGAGAGAAAACGATAGACCCTCTCGGGCTACGGAGTGCGTGGGTCTGCTTACTGCATTGCCAGTCGGCCTGAGCCGCATTGACTCCATGGCGGGCACGGGGGCCCAGCAACGATGATCTCGACGTCGGGGATGGTGCTCTTGTCGGTGCTGCAGATGTCCCCCTTGTCCCCGATGAAAAACTTGCCCCCCTCGCAGTAATTCTCGTGCACGTGCCGGACGGCGCTCTCTAGGTTGGGGTCGGAGTCGAATGAATAGCTCACCACTTTGGCCCCCAGCTGAGAGAGCGCCACAGACGCTGTCTCGACCCCGCAGCAAAGAGAGAGAACAGCAACCTTGCGATCTGCCAATCTAGCTGCCATGGGTTGCGCCGCCTCCAACCATGTATCAGCAATCACTGAAACACTGCGTTTTTTTTACTGTGCCCTGGCATGGTACGGGGACGAATGAAGTCTCAGCTCGAACCTTCACTGAGGCTGGTCCGAAACCGTCGGCTGGGGGTTCAATCGGTGACAAAAGCATGTGAGATGCAAGGGTTGTACTTCGAATTGCTTAGACACTATGTTGCGTGCGTTTCCAGTTCCCAATTCGCTTAGACACTATTGCGTGACTTACTCAAACACTATTGCTTAGACGCGATTGGTTAGACATTATTGCCTAGGTACTCGGCTGGGCGCCCCTGAATCCCATCGTTCATTCCCATCGTCGCCCCCCCTTCCGTGCCCCGCGCATGGGCTCTTTAGGGTATTATGCCGCAGCGGTGTCATTTACGTTTCTGGGTCTGCTGGGGCTCCGTCGTGGCCCTGGCTGGGTCTCCTTTGGGAGCTCTGCCCTCAGCGCGCCCTCTCCCGAGGTGCGCTCCGAGAAACCGGAAGAGACGGAGCGCAGGGGAATGGCATAGGGAGGAGCGAAGGAGGATAGAGGGGAGGGGGGAGGGAGTGCACAGTTGGGTAGAACAAATGAGGGTAGCAGAGGTGGCACATTGAAGTTGTACTGAGCTCCTCTAGCCCCCATCGCGGGGCTGTCGGGCTGCTTCCGCGGCCAGCTACTGGGCGGCGGCCAAGTCCGACGCCCCATGCAGAGGCGAGTCGCACATCCGATGCCCAGAGAGATCTGATTTGGCGGCAGGACGGGGAAGAATGAGCAGGAGAAGGAAGAGGGCGAATTGAGTGGTAATTAGGGAAGAAGAGGATGAGGATAGTGTTTCAGATGAGGAGTGTGCCCTTCGTGACACGAGTATGTGATTCACTCGGCTGCGTGCTCAAGTGCTAGCAGCGCGCCACTGCGCCTGAGTCGCAGTGGTCTTTCTCCTCCTGCTCCTCCTCCTTCCACTGGCCTTCGTCGCTGTCGTCGTTGCATCGTGCTACCCCTCATCCATCTCCTCCTCATCGTCATCCTCCCCGCAGGCCCCATCCCATCACAGGCATTGCCAATGCCCTTGACAAGGATATCAAGAGAACGCAAATGACGAATTGTTCTCCACGCGCGGGAGAATGCGAAGGCGTGCAAAAATCGCCTTGTCCCAGCGTCTCCTATGAGCAGCCTGGGCAATGCACTTAATGATATGATTTAAAGATTCGTCCAGAAAGCACGAATGGCATCTAGGATTCCCAGAAACTGGTATCTTTAATGTCATGTGTACTGCTTGGTGGATTTTAGGAATCACTTTTGCATTGGCCAATCTGAGTAGATTGACGTACCTGAGAATCAATTCGACTAGTTGTCGGCATTGCAGCCTCGGGACGATCCTGGGAGCTGTTTTCATGATGCACATGTACTCACATAAAGTCTTCCCCGCCGCGAGAAACACGTCACCCTGCCTCACTTGGCCGCTGGACCTCCCGAGAACATCCACTGCCCAGGGCAATAGGGTTCCAGTTTCTGCTGCTTTCGCTTTGAACGTTTGCCTCTCTTGGCTGCCTAACATGGTTTGCGTTAGCACGGCCAGCCGATCGCACACGTTGACACCTTGTCGCTGATACCACCCCACCATATCATTGTACACCAACTTGCAGCACTGATCTATCCTAACCTGCACCGGCCCCACAACACCCCATGCATTGCTGCCTATGAGTAGCCAGATCACCTGCGCAATGAATGACTGAATGACACCCAAATGGAGGCAGTGCAACGTGTCGATCATGAGGTGTTCTTGGGGTACGAGGCCCGTGGACGGGCAGAATATTGGGTTTCTCTTTAAACAACCATTTAACCTCCTGTGTAAATGATCGCGCCTGTCCCTCCAGAAAACAACTGAAAATGGCACTGGCGTGCCAATGAAACGAGCGATGTCAGGAAGCTCTGCGCTGGGATCGAGCCTGTCGTGGGCCCGTAGGTGCAGCGACGGCGCATCGCTTGCCAATATCATGCCCTCTCGCAGTCTGGCGTCGGCTCGCTTGTCCCAATGAAGCCCGCCCTCTCCTAGTATCTTCAAACGGACGGTGTCGTCAAAAATCAACGCCTCTATTTCGCTTTGTGCACAATCAACATCCTATGCAACAGCATTCCCCCAAGCGCGCCCTGCAACTGAGACTCTTGCCATATCATAACCGCTTGGCCCACGTAGGTGCCAGCGCGGGCGTGCCATCCACGTTCCTTCTCCACATCACCCCCCTGCCCCCCTCCCCTTCACCACCCCCCTCTCGGTTTTCCGCGCGCCCCCCGTCTTCAGTTATGCCCCTCGTTGTCGCCCCGCCCTCCTTTGCTTTTCGTTGAGCGGGGCAGGGGGGAGGTGGCGCGTCGGACGAGGGCGGGGCGAGCAGCGAGAAGGAGGAGAGAGGAGGAGCAGGGGAGATGGGATACCAAACATATTTGACGCATCTTATCCCTCCCCAAGGTGCCCTGCCCCCCCCCTCCCCTCTTGTGTTCGGGCGGGTGATTTCATCAGATGCATCGTATAGGTTGGGCTTCTGACACGCGCACCAAATGCATGGCTTGTTAAATGACTGCCAGTTCTGAAATCCGAACGTGCTGCAGCGTTCCATCCAACCCCCCGTGATTTCTATTGGAACAAATCGTGCTGGGAGACGCTCTGGAAGCGATGCGAACGGGTCTACTGGAGCATATTCGGATCCGTCCCAACGTTTGTTTGGTCGTATTCCCCGAATCCCTGCTTCCAAACACCATCTGAGAAATTGCATAATGGGGAACATAGTGCACCACCCCTTGCAGCCGCATTTGCATTGTTCCCTTTTTGATATGCAATATAGTGCATGCCGGTTTCCAGACGCGAGATTATATGCAGTGAAATTTATCAAGCTGTCTTGTTTGCCTACTTGCGTGGCTCTTGTGTACCTCACCCCATCGCAGTAAAGTGCGATGGGAAACACTGGCCTCGTATCCCCTGGAATATGTCGATGGCGGTGGTCTTCAAATGCCTTTTGCCAGACAGCAGCCCTGGCAGTGCGGATGATATGGCCTTCGTCTAATCCATCGAGCTCGAGCTCACTAGCCTCGCGATGGCAGACCGAAAACGCTCTTGATGGGCGCGGAGGGGCGGCGAAGGAAGTAAACGGAGAATGGGCATTGCGAGAAGCCAGGAGGGAACGGAAGGGGGCTCTGAGAGGTGATGGGGGACAATGGGGAGCCATGTGTTTTCGGTCTGCCCTCTACGCCATACATTCGTGCACTGGCGCCATCAGGACCTTTTTTCTCCTTTTTGGTACAGCATAACTGTGTTGCCCCCCCTCGCTCGACCACTCCTCCCCCAAGGCGACCTCTCAGTCGCCGTCGCTTCCATATCTTTTCGAGCCGAGCCAGGCGCTTCGACGAGATAATTGTATGTACGCAGAGTTTCTTACCCATTGTCCTCCCGCTTGCCCCTGATGACCATTGGAAGGGCAACTTGTCGTAGTGTAACGTTGCTGGAGATGGGGAGGACACGGTCCAAGTGTTTCTGGAAATTGCCTGTCGACGAGGTTGGGTCCTTCGAGAGCCGAGCGATGCCTATCCCCTTCGCCCCTGCTTTCACAGCAAGGTAAGCAATAGAGCAGATAGCTTTCGCCGACAACCGTCCTCGCGAATACAGTGTGAGAAGTTCTTGCTCAAGTAATCGACCGTGCTCCTCCTGCGATTCTATGTCCTCGCGCAGGTTCTCTCAACGTCGCGTTCTCCCACCGACGAGCCGAGAGCGGGTCCAGATCCCATCCACGAGAGGTCATTCTAAATTGGATTCAATATCCAGTCAATCGCCGAGCATCGCTCTGACCTTGATCCAGGATGTGCTGGAGGATTCGGACGTCAGAGGCAGAGGGCTAGCATGATTGACGAGCGAGGCAAAATGATAGGTCCGAGAGGAGGAAAATGATCACGGGAACGAGCCAAAACCAAGCGAGCAAGCCTGGCACACTGGGTTTGGGGCAGGGGTTAGATTGGAGAGGGTGCAGCTCGGAGGGCTGTGATTTAGGGTGGGGAGGGGCTTGCTGCTGCATTTTGTCACCCCGAAAGCGCATGCCAAATTCACCGCACATTCACCGGATATTCACCGGAATTTCACCGGATATTCACCACCCTGTTTGTGTTTAAAACAATATGTAATCTGAAATTCACCGAAAAATCATTGGATATTCACTGGGTTTTCACCGGATATTCACCGCCCCCGTTCGCGAGCACTCACCGCCTCTCCTCCGAGGCATGTCAACTAGGCAGAGGCCGTAAATTGCCCATATCAGCCGCGAAAGCGGTCTCTCACTGAAAAACAACCGAGCTTTCCAGGCCTTAAACTTAGAGTTGCAAGCTGCGCGCGCCGAATCTTCCACTCGAGCGCTGCCGTCGCGACAGAGAGGAAATTGCCAGGAGAGATACTTGCCCGAACATCGTTCGCCTGAGCTCGGAACCCAGGTCGATCTAGGATTCAAATTAAGGCAATCAGCGTGACCCAGCCCAGGTCGAAACAGAAATGCAGGGAGCGCATCGGACTCGATGCATGAGTTCCCCCTTTCAAAAGCTGTTGCTTCTTTGCCACCCCCCCCTGGCAGCCTGCAGCTGGAACGAAACGCGTGAAAGAGATCGATCGCACATAAGACAATAGAGTAACTACACAGTACGCAAAAAAAAGCTGCAGATCGGCCACTCGTGCAATGTTCGTGTCAGTATCCCGTGCCCTACCTCTTTTCATCTCCTCACATTTTCCCCCCGTGCCTTATCCCCCCCATT
Source organism: Prorocentrum cordatum (assembly GCA_963575745.1). Lineage (NCBI taxonomy): Eukaryota > Dinophyceae > Prorocentrales > Prorocentraceae > Prorocentrum > Prorocentrum cordatum. The sequence continues at coordinate 619,055 of CAUYUJ010008779.1, read as the reverse complement.
TTCTCCCCTATCCCCCCTATATGTCATGATGGGCCAATCCCTTCCCATATCGACTTGACACGCTGCTCTGCTCAGGCCTGGCATTTCTCTGTCATATCCAAAAATGCTCGCAATTTCCTACACTTTTCCATGAGCTCGTCGATCTTGGGCCTCTGGGCGGCGATCGCGCCGAAAGCCATCGACATCTCGGCCTCGCCCCTCTGCCCCTTGAGCTCGGCGGCCCCGTGCATCAGCAGACCGTGCATGTTGGAGCAAGAAAGAGCGGCCGTCTCCACGGCTTCCAGGCAAGACTCCAGAGGCTTCCCGAACTTTGCGCTATCCAAACCGCTGTCGCCGCGGCTGATCTCCGAGATGAGGACCCTCGGGCGGCGGGGGGGATCGGGGAAGAGGAGAAGGGGGAGAAGGAGGGGGAAGAGGAGCAGCAGAAGGAGGAGGAGGAGGAGGAGAAGGAGGAGGAGGAGGAGGTGGAGAAGGAGGAGGAGGAGGTGGAGGAAAGAACTTCGAGCATGACCAACGTCAACACATATGAGGAAGGGAGGAGGAGCAGGACGAGCACGAAGCAGGAGAAGGGGATGGGCTGATGAGGGGGAGGAGTAGGAGTAGGAGGAGGAGGAGGAGGCGAAGACAGGTGAGGAGGACGAGGACGAGGATGAGGATAAGGATTGTGGTAATGATGATGATGATGGTGATGATCATGATGATGGTGATGATGATGGGGATGATGATGATGATGATGATGTTGATGATGATGGTGCTTATGATGATGATGATGATGATGTCGATGCTGATGATGATGACGATGATGATGATGGGGGATGATGATGATGCTGCTGATTATGATTGTGATGGCGATGATGATGATGCTGATGATGATGATGATGATGAGGAGGAGGAGGAGGAGGAGGAGATAAACGATGACTAAGGAGAAGCAACATCAGCGAGCAAGACTGCTCGCCTCGCTTGCATGGTGGCCTTCGTGTAGAGCGAGCCCGTCTCGATCGCCCTCTTCTCGAGGGAGCCCCCTGCCTTGACCTTGCCGCCCCTCGGCGTGGAAGAGGGGGCTGCTGCCGCTGCGCCTGGCTTGCCCGCGCGGCGGGCACGCGCGCCAGCAGCTGCGCCTCCGTCAGCCGCTCCAGCCACGCCAGCCACGCCAGCATTGGTCTTCGCCGTCGGCTTCGGGGGCGTGTCCTTGGCCAGCTGCAACGCCCTGGTGGTCGGCGTGGTGTCGACTGCGGGCCCTGCTGGCAGCGCAGCTGCGCTGCTCGCGGCAGCAGCCGCTGGCGCGGCGCTTGGCTGCGCCTTGGGCTGCAACGGGGCGGCGGCTGCAATGTTGGCGTGGACTGCAGGCGGGAAGTTGCCGAATGCCGTGGGCTGGTTGAAGTGGGCGATGGCACGCTCCCGCGCCGCTGCCAAGTCTGGCGACATTGTCGAAGGGCCAGCCGATGACTGCGCAGGGCGTGCCGTCTGCTCCGACGTCGTCCGCCAGATCTCGCTGGACTCCTGACGCGTCTCCTCGGAGATGTGGCGGAACTTCATCCTCTTGCTGTAGGGGTCGATGGCGACCCACCCCGCGCCACGCTCCAAGGCGGACTTGGCTATCTCATGGGCACCCGCAATTGCGGTGGCGCTGTGGTGCCCGCCCTCAGCTGCGATGAGCTGGTCCAGGTTCATCATCCGTCCAATCTTGATGTCGGACTCGGAGTCCTGCGTCGCTTTGGACCGCTTCTTGATGGCCTCGCTGTACTGCTCCTCGGCCCACTCGCGCCTGCGCTTGGCCTCGGCATCTCTCGCGAGCCTGCCAAACCCATCCCACTGTCCATTTGCCTTCAGCCAGCGCGTGAATATACTTCCCAGGGCGCCCCGAGCCGCGAAGTCGAACCCAGCCTTCGCACACGCCTCCAACACGTCGTCGTCGATGCCCTCCTCATCCTGCTGGGCACCCCCCACGGTGGTCGGCAGCTCCTGCCCCTTGAACTTCTGCTTGAAGAGCGCCACCATCTCCTGAGGCGATGGAAGAGCTCCTCCTCCTCCTCCTCCTCCTCCTCCTCCCTCCTCCCTCCTCCTCCTCCTCCTCCTCCTCCTCTTCCTCCTCCTCCTCCTCCTCCTCCTCCTGTGTTTTCCCCCAGCACCCCCGATGAGGGGATGATGCGGGAGATTGAGGTGGCCAGAAGATGAGGAAGCCAGGGCAGGTGCGGAGAGCGCATATCTTTCGAATGTAACCTCTGGGCTCCTGCTCGAAACTGCTGATGCGCGTCGCGCAGTCGACTGCGGAGGGCGGCATCGGCTGGCTCGGGTCCAGCTCGGGCTCGTGGTCACAAGAGTTGGTGTCCACCATATCTGGCTGGCGGTCTGGCAGCTCCTGCTCCGTGGGCACCTCCTCCCCAGCTTCGCCGACTGCGGCGCCCTGGCTGTCCGCGGCTGCGCCGTCGAGCACCTCTGGGCGCGCCTCGCTCGGCGCCCGCTGGCCCTGGCCAGCAGCCGAGCCACCGTCGACCATCGGCTGGCTGAGCTCGGAGCGACCTTCCGAGCCCGAGCTGCCCTGGGCCACGCCAGCGTCCATGTTGGGCTCGGGCTGCGGCGAGGCTCCAGCGCGCGTCGCCTGGGCACCCAGGCTCGCCTGCGCGCCTGGGGTCGGCGGGGTCGCGCCGCCTGGCTGGTCGACGGCGTCGTGCTGCAGCGTCGCAAGCTCCGCGGCGGCCCCTAGTGGCTGCGTCTCTGGCAGAGTGTCCTGCTGGGCGGCGATCGCGAAGATCGGCGCGCTGTCGAGGTCGGCAGGCTGGCTGATGTTGTCGTCGCCGCGAGCGCGGAGCTGCCACCGCCGACGCGGCCGAATGGGCTGCTCATCATGTTGCACGGGCTCGCGATCCAAAGTATACTGAACAAATTCGTCGAGTGCCGGGGTCGGGCGTGCCCAAGGCTTGGTCGCAACTACAGTCGGAGTCCGGCTGGCTGGCTGAACTGCGATCTGGCCCTTGTCGACGACGGTCTGTGTCTCCTCGACGTCGCTGTCGCTCAATGAGACGGGTTGGTCTGGCCCAGCTGCGTCACGCTGGGATAGCTGCTCGAACCCGTGGCTCTGGCGATCCTCGAGGCAAGCATATGGGCGACGCTGCATACACATCTATACATATATATATATATATATATATATGTAAATATATGTGTTTGTGTGTGTGCGTGTGTGCGTGTGCGTGCGTGTGTGTGTGTGTATGCGCGCGCGTGTGTGTGTGTGTGTGTTTGTGTGTGTGTGCGTGCGTGTGTGTACGTGTGTGCGCGCGTGCGCGTGCGTGCGTGTGTGCGTGCGTGCGCGCATTGTGCGTGTGCGTGTGTGTGTGTGTGTTTGTGTGTGCGTGTGTATGTGTGTATGTGTGTGTGCGCGTGCGTGCGTGCGTGCGTGCGTGCGCGCGTGCGTGTGTGCCTGTGCGTGCCTTGTGCGTGCGTGTGCGTGAGTGTGCTTTTGCGTGCGCGTGTGCGCGTGCGCGCGTGTGCGCGTGTGTGCGCGAGCGTGCGCGTGCGCGCGCGTGCGTGTGCGCGCGCGTGCGCGCGCGTGCGCGTGGGTGCGCCCGTGCGCGCGTGTGCGTGGTGGGGGGAGGGGGGCAATCGCAACGATTGGTGGTGCGGCTATCTCACCACCCTCCGTCTTGCCCCCTTCCACGCGGGGGCCACGCGCTGTCCACGTCACCATCTTAAAGGGATTGGTCACCCCATTACTCGATAATGTTGCCCGCGGGATCCGAGATGACCGAGACCCCCCCCCCCCTCATCCTCCAAAAGCTATCCCGTGGATTTGATGCTGCCTGTCCTGCTGGTCATTCTCCGCCAGGGCCCTGGGCGCCGCCGAAACGATGCGCACCGTCGCAACCTGTGGGAGAATGACGCAATGGGTCGGCACGCGGACGGAGGCTGAATCTTATAGAGAGGAGGAGGTGAGGGATGAGGAGGAGGAGGAGGAGGAGGAGGGAAGGGGGATGGAAAGGAGGATGAGGAGGGGGAGAAGGAGGAAGAGGGGGGGGAGGATAGTCGGGGAGTAGGCGGAGGAGGACGAGGACGAGCACGAGGAGGAGGGCTGCGAAAGAGAGGGCGAGAGGAGTTGGTTCATCGGATTGCCCCCGAAGTCTGTTATCAAGGAATCCCCGCGCAACCCGGGCAGCTGCGCCCTCGGCGTCGGCCATTGAACCCACTTGTCGAGTGCCAGCCCTAACTTGCCGAGGGGCAGCGGAGAAACTCGAGGCCAAAATGCTCAGGACAGCATCGGGGTTCGATCGGTGTTGTCTGCGTTCGCATTCGAGTCGTTATCGCACGGTGTTCTGCATTCGTTCGACTCGCACTTGCATCGAATGAATTATTTCAATGATCGGGGTCCGATGCCCGCTAGCACCCACTGCCCCCCTGGTCGCCACGGCTGGGCGACTCCCGAAATAGCTGCGCCGAATCGCTGCGGCTGGACGTTGCCCTCCTCTTCGCCACGGCTGGATTGCCAACGTGCACCGAACGCCCCGAGTGGCTACAGTCGGGGCCTTGAAGAAGGAACCCTTTTCGTTGGGGAGGGGCTCCGCGTTCCTTAAGTGTTTCGCAGTTTGCCTCAGGTTTTCCTTATGTTTTCGATCGGAAGTCGAAGCTAAACGTATAGAAAAAAAGGCCTCGTTCCTTATTTTGGGTTCCTTAGGTCAAGGCCCCGACTGCATAGCATTCGTTATCTTCCGCGATGGGGCATCTAATTGGGCATTTAATCCTTTCGTTGCGAAGCTTTTTCCTCTGGCCTCTTTTCAACTCCCACGTTCTAGACAACTGTCTAGATCACCAGCCCGACGGGGCTGCCCGAATCAAACCCTACATGTCCAGCGTGAATGGCCCCTCGGGCGAGGGGGGCCTCGGCCTCGCTGGTGGGCGCGCCGCTGCGTGCCTCTCAGGCACTGGCGACCCAGCGGCCTGCTTCGGGTCGGGGGTCTTGGGCGCCGTCGTGTTCGTCTTCCCCTGGCCCTTGGCGTTCTGCCCCTGGCCCTTGCCCGAGATCTCGATCGTCGCGCCGTTGGCCATCACGGTGCCGCCCGCGCCGATGGCGACGCCCTTGCCCCTGCCCCCGACCTCGCCGATGTTCGTGCCCTCGGAGTTGCCCTCCACGATCCCCGAGTCGCCCTCGCCGATGTTCTGGCCCTCGTCCGCGATCGAGTCCTCGCCCTCGCCGATGTCCTGGCCCTCGTCCATGATCACGCCCTCGACCTCGCCGATGTTCTGGCCCTCGTCTACGATCACGTCCTCGCCCTCGCTGATGTGATGGCCCTCGTCCGCGATCACGCCCTCGCCCTCGTCGATGTTCTGGCCCTCGTATACGATCGCGTCCTCGCCCTCGCCGATGTCCTGGCCCTCGCCCGCGATCACGTCCTCGCCGATGGCCTGGCCCTCGGAGCCCCGCGGACGCTTCGCACCTCCAACCAATGTGTAAGATGCGGGGCCCAACCATCTTACATGCCCGCCCCTCCATGCGAAGGGACGCGGATTACCGTCTCAGCTCAGGACCGTTTCGTCTAGGTTCAAGCATTGGAGCAGTTGAAAAGCTTGCCGGCCTGACCCCGCCCTCAGGAGAAGCCAGATCATTTTCAAGGGGGGGGGAGAGGGCATGGCACATGGAAGACGGTGGGCATTGAGGAATGGCGCGTGGACGAGGGTGACGATCGAGGGAGGCGAGGAGGATGAGGAGGAGGAGGAGGAGGAGGGGGAGGAGAAGCAGGAGGAGGAGGCGAAGGATGAGTAGGAGAACGACGAGGAGAAGCAGGGTGAGGCTCGAGGAGGAGGAGGAGGAGGCGGAAGAGGCAGCGAAGGAGGAGGAGGAAGAGGAGGAGGAGGAGGAGGAGTTAAGGAAGTAGGAGGTAGGTTGGCTCCTTCTGCTGATGCCCTTGCCGCTGCTGGCCTCTTCTTCATCGTCAGCTTCCCTTTCATGAGCATGGTCTGCTGCGCCTTCTCCAGCAGCGCGTCCTCTCTTGTGATGGTGTTGTTCGCTAGGCGCGTCGCTACGTCGTTGCGCCAGGCCATCGCCAACTTCTCGCCATCATTGATGTTCTCTGCGAAGTCCTAGCTGGAAAATTCGGCTGGCCGACGACGATTACGACTACACCCTGCGAAATGCTTAAGAAATCATTGGTTAAGAAATTCATAGTCTCAGAAGTTGAATAAAAACCCAAAAATTCTATTCAAATCTTAGGATTTACATTGAAACATTAAGAATAAACGAGACTCTGGCCGAAAATTTAAGTTTTCTTAAGCATCGCCTAAGGTGCACGACGCTGTCCTGTATCACGCCTTCCCCCTCCACTCCTCCAACTCCTTCCCTTCCTCCTCCTTCCACGTGTTGCTGAGGGGCCCTCGGGTCCGCCACGTCCATCTGCAAGACCTGCCAGCCGTCCTGCATGATCCTGGCCAGCCGTTGAGGAGGAAAGCCCTTGCGGTTGTTGTTCCTGGCTGGTCCCCCGCATTTTTTTTTCTCTCTCTCTCTCTCTCTCTCTCTCTCTCTCTCTCTCTCGTTCTCTCCCCCCCTTCCTAGGTTCTCCTCTTCACTTC
>CAUYUJ010008779.1:532500-610000 GCA_963575745.1 Prorocentrum cordatum | reverse complement strand
GTAAGCCGAGAGAGAGAGGAAGCGACAGCTAAAGACAAGGAACCCGCGGTCACTGGCGATGATCTTCAAGCCATCCTCGAGCGACAGCGGGCGGAAGCTACAGTTCGGGGACGCTGTGCGAGCAGCCTTCCGCTGGCCCGATCGCGGGCACCACCATTGTGAAAATACCCCCCTGGCGGCAGAAGACCCTAAACAGCGCAACCGCCGACGACCGAGCCGACGTCCGACGCCGTCGTCGGCGTCGTTGTCGTCGTCGCCATCGTCGTCGTTGTCGTCTTCGTCGTCGTCTTCTCGGGCCCCGCCCCCTGCGGCCCCCTCCCCGACGAACGAGCTGAAGGCGTTCGTGACCAGAATTTCGGAAAGTCGGATCCAACCGTGGCGACGCCGTTTGCGGATCTCCCTGGACTCCGCAGCTCCTCCTCGCCACTTCCACCGACCGACCACCGACCGACTACCGACCGATCGACTACCAATAAACGACGACGACGACGACAACGATGACGACGACCATGACGACCGACGACGACGACGACCGAAGACGACGACGGCCGATGACCGATGACGACCCACGATTGACCCGACAACTGGCCACCGAAGACGACCGAAGGAGAACCGACCGAAAACGGGCGGAGTCGTCGAGAGACTGGGCCTAATTAGTGGCGCGACAATCCGCATTTTGGAGGGGGCCGGCTTGCTCCTGACAGGGTTCTTGGTGAGCGAGCAACGACATGTGTACATGTACGCCTTCCGCGGTCTTGCGTGCACGAACCTCCGCGTCCAAACGCAATGCGGCGGAAACAAACCGCGTACATGTACATATGTTGTCGCCCTCTGACTTGGGGCACTGGATGAATCCAACCTGCTGGCTGGCCAACCCCCCGCCCTCCAGGAAAATATTGGTGCGAGCACAAAGGACAGGCGAGGCGAGAGAGGAAGAGGAGCAGGGCGACGGAAGAAACACTGAGGTGGCGGAGGACGAGGACGGGGACGAGGATGAGGAGGAGGGTGACGAGGAAGAGGACGACGAGGGTGAAGAGGGTCGGCACAGCCTTGGTCACAACTGGCCGAAGTGCTTCAACTATGGCGGCTGTGTCTGCAAAGCGCGGTTCTTTCGCCTTGCACCTCGGCGTGTGGCCCGCTGAACTCGAGCCGGCATGCTCTGGGCCGAAGAGGGGGAGAGGGGGCGAGAAGCCGGAGCTCTCGCATCTGCCGCGCCCAACAAAACAACTAGGACCCCTGTTTGCAGGGAAAGTCCGCCGACCCCGCATAATCACAGGCCGTAGTTGTCGTGAACGCCGCACATTGTGATTTCGCCTCAGCGCGTGCTACATTCCTGTCGTCATACACAATTATTTTCAACCCCTGTTTGCAGGGAAAGTCCGCCGATCCCGCAGAATCACAGGCCGTAGTTGTCGCGAACGCCGCACATTGTGATTTCGCCTCAGCGCGTGCTACATTCTTGTCGTCATACACAATTATTTTCAACCCCTCTTTGCAGGGAAAGTCCGCCGATCCCGCAGAATCACAGGCCGTAGTTGTCGTGAACGCCGCACATTGTGATTTCGCCTCAGCGCGTGCTACATTCCTGTCGTCATACACAATTATTTTCAACACCTGTTTGCAAGGAAAGTCCGCCGATCCCGCAGAATCACAGGCCGTAGTTGTCGTGAACGCCGCACATTGTGATTTCGCCTCAGCGCGTGCTACATTCTTGTCGTCATACACAATTATATGCACAGTCGCACACGCATACATTATATACAAATGTGTACAATCGATAAACCATGAAATGCGTATACATGCATATATATACACATATATATATATTATACATCCATACATACATGCATACATATATATATATATATATATATATATATGTATATACATGTATAAATGTATATGTATATACACAGCTAAACATAACAGTTAACACTACTATGCACATACCATGTATATATATATGTATATATACATATATGTGTGTGTAATAATATGTTTGAATGCATGCACGGGTGTACGTATACACACGCATGTTCGGTGTGAGTGATACGTCGTTGATGATGGTTGTAAAAAAAAAAAACGAAAAGGCGCACTGCGCAGCGATAGGGCGCAAAAAAAAAAAAAAAAAACGCGCCCTTTCGCAGAAGCAGCCGCGAAAAAGAGCCGGATGAAAAGGCGCACCGACCCTGTGGGTAAAATATGTTCGGGGAATGCTGGGTCTCACAAGGTAAATCGTGAAAACCGCGCAACTCTGGCCATCCAAGGGCAACTCGCCGGGGCGATTAGCCCACTGGCAGGCACTAGTAAATGCGCGAAGCTCGGCAGCCTGCGGGGCCTGAGGCAACGGGGCCTCTAATCCCGAGTTGCCCGGGAACTGTGGCACGACGCCGCGCGCTGAAAGCCCAGCCCCCACGATTAAGCTCGTGGATCACCCCCTCGTGCACGACCCACCAGCAAAGATATCACCCCGGGCGCCCCTAGAAATATCACCATGTTCACCAACCACACCACCGCGATTCCGCCAGAAGAAGCGGGCCCAGGAACAAGACAGCCAGGGTGAGGGGAACCCCCCCAAACAAACTAGAGCATCATCAGCTTCTGCTGCCAGCCTACGCACTGCTGCCTTAACTAAAGCTGCGCGCTCATCTTCGACAGCGACGCACTCCTATAGCCTGCGCCTCAAGGTGTCACTCGCCTCCTGACAGAGAGGGCACAAGCCGTCAATCTTGTATCCCATGCCTACAACGTTCGAGCGGGTGTAGATGGCATCGCAGGAGAGAACGCGACTGCGTCCTTTCTGGACAGGGCTAGGCAGCACCGGGTTCAGAAGGGAAGTGGCGCCGTCAACGCACGCTCTACTTTTCATACAAAACCCGAGACCACGAAGGACCACGAAGGACCGCTTTCTTCAGGATGGTGTTAATCAAACGCGGATGAACAAAAAAACGGTAGCGGGATTTGGTGGCCCTGGTCTGTCAATAAAACCGCAAACGACGGCATGCTCCACGAAATTCGCTCACGAGATTTCCGAAGCGCACTAACAGGACCCCCGAGCGATCGCCACAGCGGGAGCTCGCCCGAAAAATCAGCCCCCCAGGCAGCTGCGAGCTCCGCGAGAGGAACGCAATGGAAATAAAGAAACACATGCGACGTCAAAATTTCCCTGGCCCGCCAGATGGCGGGCGCGACGCGCGCAAGCCAGCGCGGGTCCTGATGGGCCAGCAAACGACGCGCGAGGCTGCCTCCTCGCGCAGAAGGTTGGAGCACTGACGCCGCCTGCCCCCTACAAACAAGCAGCTCGCGATCCGCGAGGCCCAGAAGCGAAAACCTCGCGAGCAAAGCCTAGAAAGCCGATAACATAACCCCTTGGATTCACGTTCACGGGCCTTTGTTTATTAGATCTCCCCTTGCATCTGCGAGCCTCCCCCGCGCAATCGCCCGCCCCGAAGTTGCCAGCTTCGCGTTCGGCGAGGTTGGCCCACAACTTGCGCGCTTTATCCAGCTGCCTGGGCAACCGAAAACTCGCCGCGCCTCGCCGAGGGGCAGAACCGACCCCGGCAACGAAGGAAGGGCCGCAACCTCCTTCACGGAGGGGGCCAATATCACTGGGGAAGGGCCCGAACAAGGAGCGGCGGAGGTCGCCGAAACGCCGAGCATTTCAATCAACTAACGCGTGGCGACAACTCCACGCGGACAAGGCTTGTTGGGGGGGGTTGTGGGGCGAACAAGGGAAACAGAGGCCGCGCCTTTCGCGACCCCCGAATTGGTCAAACAGTAGTTATACTGTTTGAGGTACCCAGCGCATCGGCGCGCGTGCTCTCCAGAGGCCAGAATGCGAATCTTAACGAGGTCCTGATCAAGGATCCCACCCGAGGAAATCACGCACGGTTCCACGTCAAAATCCCCCCCCCGCACCGCGAACTACTGTGAACCAGCATCTTTGCCGACCGACGCACGAGGCGACCCGGGGGGGCGCAGTCCGATCCGAGAGGTCCCCGCAGTCGTGGAAATAAGATGACGCGACGAGGAACGGAGGGGCACCAGGGAGTTCAACGATGCCCGCGACTGCGCGAGCTCGAAGGCAGCTCGCGCCCATAGGGCGGGGCGCGGAAGCCGAGACCACCGCGCGCAATGACCGCCGCCCCCGCAGGGGCGCCTCCTCCTGGAGCAGCAACTGCAGGCGCCCATGGCAATTTTTCCATCCATTGCGAGCGCACCAGCTGGAAGCAGTAACAATATGATGGTCGAGCTGCCCATGTTCTCGAAGGAAGACGACGTGAGCACTCGCGCCTTCCAACCAGGCCTGGCCATGCCCCCAGCCAGTCGCATCGCAGGTCTCGATCGCAGGACAAAAGGTTTCAACCAGAAAATCTTGGACCCCGAACGGCCTTGTGAGACGAAGACCCTCGGAATCAAAAATCCCGTGGGCCGTCGGGCCCCTCCGGGCCATTTTAACAGTAGCGGGGGAAACGTCGGCCAGAAAGACCCCCTTGGACCATGCAAGCGTCCGTCTCAACAACCTCAAACAAAGGGCCCGGGAACGAAGGGCGAGGCGAAAACGAATTGAACGAGCTCAGATCGCGGGTAGGCGGAGCGGCCAAAGCAGCCAAGAAATATCTGACGTCTGTCCCTGACGTCGCGCTCTGAAGCGTCAACGTTGGCGCGCTTTCTGAGGCCGGTTCGGAGGCAATCCAAGGCCGCAAATGGGGGCTCCCCGGGCCCGCTCCTGGGCTCGTGCGCGCCCCCAGTAGCCCGCCGAGGGAAGACAGCGACCGGCGGCTGAAGTCACTCACCAGCGGACGTGGCCACTGCTCCACGCCCTGAACTTCTCGACGTAGGTCGCGCCTTTTCAACTCCACGGCTAGGAAGTAGGCGGCGCTGGCGCTGACTTGCCAGGCTGCAGGATCTTAGCAGCACGAGCATGGACAGCAGGATGGAGGGCAACAGCTTCGTCGGGGGACTCCCCTGACTCCACGACGACAGGGGGCCCCTCCTCTGCAGCTGTGGCGCCACCCTCGGTGCCAGGCGTCGCAGAGGGCGTCGCCGCTGGGGCCGCCGCCCCAGGCTGGTCGCCACCAGCTCCAGGGCCCACGTCCGGACGGCGACGCTTCGCAGCCAGCCGAGCAAGCAGGGCCGACTGCTCCTCTTGAAAGGCCTTGGCCCTCGCCACCGCCTCGCCGAGAAGGTTGCGCGCCGCCTCCTGCAGGCCGGACTTGAGCTTAGCAGCGCGTTCGCTAGTCTCCTCCAAGTCACTGCCCGAAATATCATAGCCCTCCTGGGGGGCAATGACGAATCACTAGAGACAGGAATGTCGCTAGCCTCACCAGCCAGGATACAAGCAACGCCGAGCTTGGCAATCTCTACCTGCGGTGGGCCTGCCATTTCTCTGTTGATCTCCTGCACCAGCTGGTTGTTCACTTGCTCTGCCTGAACCAACCCAGACGAAAGATCCGCGACTCGAGCTTTCCGGCGGGCGAGATCCTGCTCCATCCTCTCATAGGCCGCGCACGCATGCCCCGTCTTGTTCCTGAACGTGCGCATCTAATTGAAGGCCCGGTTGGTCTTTTGCTGGAGCGGCATAACTTGGTTAGATTGGCGACGTCGCTGGTCCAAGGCCTGACGATGACGTGCCGCGCCAACTTTGTCTCCACAACTCTCCAGCAAAGACGCCAACTTATCCAGATCCTATGTCGAAGCAAGACTCGACGCCGGCTGCGAAGCTTGAGCCCCTCCTCGTTGCCCAGAGCCTGACGGGCCCCAGCTGGCATCAAATTGTGGGCCCGTACGCAGAGGAAGACTGAAGTGTTGGCCTGGGGGAGAGGGCGGGTGATGAGGTGGTCCTTGATACCAAACACCTCGAGCACCCTGCGGCTGCGCAGGAGACACATCCGATCTGGTCGTTCTGCACTGCTTACAAAAGGGTCCATACAGACTTTTTGTTGCGACATCTGCATGCGCCACATGTCCACCGCCCACCACGGGGTTCGGTCCACGGAGCGCCAGGGAAACGAGGACCACCGGCCTCAGCAAGCAGCGCCATCGCGCCCTCACGAAGCACGTAATGATACCGTGCTTTCTCCTCAAAGAGGCGCTCACGCAGCAGCACACTGATGGTAACAGCACAAGGTGCTGGACCAAAGAGGCTTGGGCCAGAACGGCTTGAGCACCTGTGCCCCGAAACGGCCCAGGCCGGTGAGTTCGGAGCCCATGCTGCTGCTGCAACGCACGCCCTCCGAAGCTCGTCCATGCTTTCGGACTGCAAAAACGTTGTTGCTCAGACCAGCGAGCCTCTGGTCAGAGCACTTTGTCACAAGCGTCCTTACGCGGAGTTCCTGCTGCCCACCAATCGTAAAATAGTGGACGCAATTTTTTGAAAGCAAAAGCTCATGTTGTCGACTCACCCGACCTCAGTAGTCACGGCAGGCTCCCCAAGGCGGGGACTGAGTTGGGGGATTCTGTTTCCAAACATACTTTGCCAAGGCACCCCTAATCCACTTTGGACGAGTCCCAGTGGCTGGGGCGATTTGATCAGATATCTACGGCTGCCACCACTATCCCGCTTGATGTTGTGATTGCCTGGCCGCGTCTCCAACTTAAGGGAGTGGTGTTGGACAAGAAGGACAGATCGAGCCAACCTAAAGAGGCTGACTCGACCCATAGTTGGGTCCGGGTTTCAAGTTTGTGGCAGTGCGAAATGGGCTTGAGGGCTTCTCGAAGCGTTCAGGGCACCCGCTCGCTGTATCGTAACGCGAATTGCCTCTTTACTCCTCCGCCTGGCGTGCGCAATACGCCCCCTCATATTGATCCGACGGGGGCTCGCCCGTCGGAAACAGCGTTGGTTTGCGCTGGTCTGTTCTGACAATGTCCCGTTGGTTGTGTGTGAGGTAATATGCCGACTCCAGTCACGGACATCCCTGTAATTTCTGGTGAGTGTTCTGGAAGGCCTACGTCCAACGCTGCCAAACATGCCAGGACTGATATGTACGTAAAGGGAAGTACTCCAAAAGGGGTATTGTGACAGACGAGCGTGCTCCGTGGTCTGTGGTGTAGTTGTCCCTCGTGTGCTGCTCTTACAGTGTTTTGAATTTGCGCGCGGGCTTTCGGTTGTGGTTTCGAGAGCCCCTTCGCCTGCGAGGCTCTGCCTCGTCTTTCTCTAACTTTTTGGCAAGCTCCAGGCTTCCTTTATGCAGGGGGGCAGCCTTGGCGTACCCGTGCGGTCATGACTGTTGATGTCGATCCACGGCGACATCAATATTCAAACCGTCCGAACCGCCAGCGGAGCCGACGCTGGCCGACACCGAATCAAGCGAGCGCAACTGGGAATGACGTAGCGAAGCAGCAACGACGCAACAACTGACCGAACCGGACGGATCGAACGAAATCGCATGCGTAGCCGAACCGACACCCTCGACGACGCCCCCGAGCTGGCGGCCTCGGTCGGCTGCCCCCCGCGGTCCCGCGTGCTTGCATGAGGAGGAAGGCGGGAGGCAGGGATGACAATTTCGGTGAGGAGGGAAAGAGACGGCGGGGGGATAGAGGAGGAGGGATTAGGACCCCCCTCCTTCTGTAGATAGATCAAGATCAATCGCGACACATGAGATTGACGAGGATTGAGGAAGGACGGAGGGTGGAGGGAGGAGGATGGGAGGAGGATGGGAGGATGATGGCATGCTGGGGGATGAATACTGCCAGGGAGACTCAACGCCCATCAGACGAGGGAGGAGTGAAGGAGGCGGGAGGAGCCCTCTCTCTCCCCCTTCCTCCCTCCTTCTCCCTCCCACAACCTGCTCCTTCCTTCCCCCTTCTCCTCTCACCCAGCTTCCCCCTCCCCCTCCCCCTCTGTGAAGCGAAGCTTCACAGGGTCAGATACACCTCGTCCCTCGAGCTGTCCTCCAAAGCAGCTCTGCACGTTCTTCTTTCCAGCAGCGCCGCCTGCACCGCACAGTACTCGTCACCAGCACTATATCTGCACACGGAGTGTGGAGAGAGGGAGAGATGTGTGGTATTGGGCTCGATTGAATAGAAGGTAGGAGTAAGACGGGGGGCCTCTGAAGGCCCCCGGGACCCCTCTGGCCCCGCGATGAAGGCCTGCAGCCAAATGGCTATGGAGTGAGCGAACACTAAACACGTTCTAAGATCGAAAGATCGACACCGACCCTAAAATATCTTCGCTCACATCCATAGGCTGACCGGCAACGAGTAGCAGAGACAGAAAATTCAGTCCTTCGGAGACTCTTCGAGGCTTCCCCAAAGGTCTGGACGGAAATCCAGCTCAGTCACTGTCTCTAGAGCAGAAATACCTTGACCTTTCCGCCTCTTAGCGGACTCGAACATCTGGTCGTATACTAAGCGCCACCTACAACCGTTACTGAAAAATAAATCTAGTTGCCAACGCTCATGGCCTTTAGTCAGGCTGTTCGCTAACATAGCATCACTGTGTACCCACCTAACTGGACACGCGCATGCCTCGATGCCGTTTCTCAGTGCTAGTAGTTCGAGACCCGTCCTGAACTCTTTGCCTCCCATGAGCTTCTCGGGGCACCTCAATCTGTCGCACAGGTTTTTCGAGTCCGTGACCAGACACCCAGGAACTCGTCGAACTTGGGCCCAGGGATCTCGAAGGTCGGGTCGCCACCCAGAAAGTTCCGAAAGCAGAAACCTGACAAACGTGAGCTCGTCCTCTGTATTTACTGTAGCTGATACTTCGGCCGCCGGGGGTGATCGACAGGTCCGTTCAACTTTCCCTGAACGCCAACTGATCAGTGAGACTCCCGTCTCGATCCCGTCCAAAAACGACTCAGGAACAATCCCGAGAACTCGGCCTTCTGTGGATTTTCCGTCAACTCGATTCGCAAACGCCGCGTCACCCCAACCTACGACCGCCAAAGACTCCTTCTCGGGAAACGAAAACACCTCCAGGAATCTGTTGTTACCCTCTTTGGCTCTCTTGATCAACTTGTTTACCTTCAGGAGGTCCTCTACGATGCACGACTCTGTCTTACTCTGCAACAGACTCAGCTCTGCTAGGATGTCCGGCCCGGTCTGCGTACCCTTCCATTGGAGACTGCCCGTGGCCGCTCGGAACTGACTCTTTTCTGATGATGTGACGGGCGACGATGGCTGTCGCCTCCTGTCGGGAGGCACCTCGATCTCCACGATCTGCTCCAGGTAGGTCTTCTGATCCAGCCGAAAGCTGTAGTCCTCGCGCTGGTAGATGTCCACCCCGCACTGCGTGAACTTACCGTACTCCCACTCGGTCCATCGGAAGGCGTCCATGATTGACTTCTTAGCACGGGTCCACACATCATCTCCGTCACGACCTGCAAAAAGAAAATCATCCACATGTGACAGCGCCATCCCGATGATGTACTCAGGTTGTCCATCAGAGATGAACCGCGTCAGAATCCACACACACGGGTCTGACTCCAGTTGTCGCCAGCCCAGCTCTTGTAACTTCTTGTTCACTGCTTGGTGCCACGCCCGAGGAGCCTGCACCAGACCGTACGCTGACTTCTTGAGGATCGCCACTTGTCCGGGTCGAAGGCCAAGAAACTCCGCGATATCTCCGGTCGGTCTCACGAACAGATCACGATCCAGCTCCTCACCTTGGAGAAACGCCGACTTGACATCGCCCTTGGCCACCCGCATTCGTAGATGAGCCGCCTTCTGAAGGAAGACCTGCCTGGCTGTCCTGGTGGCGGTTGGTGCATATGATTCCTCGGTGGTCAGGTCGGGGTCCTGATAGCCCAGGATGACGAGGCGAGCCTTTGCTTTTCGTCCACCAGGTTCTGATGGATCGATCTTCCACGTCAGGACCCACCGAAGTCGCATGAGACGATCGGCTGGCACTCGTACATGTTCGGGCAACGCCTCCAGGACCATCTCCTTGATCCACTCCTGTGCCTCTTTGGACTTGGCTTTCTTGAACTTCGCCAGGTCGTCAGCCGACAAAGATCGTTCTCGTACCTCAGCTCGCTGTCGACGCAGTTGAGTGGCCACGAACGCTCCAAGGTCTCGCACGGCCGTGCAGGCCCTGGCTCCCTCCGGAAGAGTGATCTCGATCTCGACGGCGCTATCTTCCTTGGCCCAGAAGCAAGACTCGGACTCGCTCTCGACCAGCAATGCACTCTGCTCCTTCTCGTCCTTCGCCAATTGCCTGTCTGACTTGTCCTTGCCATAACCGCCGACTGCCGATGATGAAGTCGGTAGACCTTCCCAGGCATATGGGGAAGTCCTCGTCGACGGAGTCCTCGACTTGTTTGGTGGTCTCGCCGGTGTCGCCGGAAAAGTCCCAGCCACATCTGAAGAGACTGTCCCAGGGGTGTTGCTGTCCGTCTTCAGGGCTTTCGAACGCTGTTCATGTTCTTCCGGACTCCGTTTGCCACGCAGTCGAGGACGTAGTGGCGGGTCTTCTTCCATGACCGTAGGCAGAGGAGGCACCCCTGAGGCCTCATCGTAGTCGCGATCAGAAGGTATGAGACGCTCGTCCTCCGCCAGATCCTCGTACTGACCTGGTCGCAGGTTGCTCGTGAGTTGGTTGAATGTCCACGGCAGTTCAGCTCCATGCAGTATGTCATGCTCGGCAATCTCGCGATCCGAGGCGTCTCGCAGCTGACAGGGATCACACCTGATGAGCCGCCCGCATGCGTTCAGCCACACTCTCGGTCGAGCTTGAGCTTCACCGTGCCGGTGAACAGTCTCGCTCGCCAGCACGCGTGCGGGCCCGTAGAAACGTCCAGTCATAGAGCTGCTCTTCGGGTTCCTGAAGTAGTAGACCAGGGTGCCGGGTGTGTAGACTCGAAGGCGCCGAGATCTGGCATGTGCTGCACGCCTAGCTCGCTCGCCGTAAATCCACCTCAAGAGCTCCTCCTGTGCCTTCCTCATGAGCTGGAAATTGTTCCCGAACTCTGCGTCTATGGCCTCCGACTCCAGAGCTGGAAGGTTGATCGGGTCACCGGGAACGTCGATGAACGCACCATCTAGATCTGGTGCTCGTCCCAGTGCCACTTGAAGAGGTGAGAAACCCCGGTGTCGGTCGAACTCATTGTAGGCGGCCATAGCCCTGGCCAGGTACTCCTCGCATGATCTTCCAGGATGCTCCTTCGCCAACACTGTCATGGTATCCTTGATGAGGCTGATGAGTCTCTCGACCCCGCCGATCTGCCAATGAGCTTGACCTGGAATGGGATCCATCTGAATACCGCTTCCTTCCAGGTTCTCCCGGATAGCGTTGCTCATCCACGCACCTTCAGGGTCTACCTGAAGCACTCGAGGTCGACCGAAATACCCGATCCACCTGCTCCAAATTGAATATTTCAAATCCTCTGCCGTGGCGTTCCTGCTCTTGACCATCTTGTATAAAGTGTGTCCTACTCCCAGTCGGCTTCCCATATCCAGGTAGAGGACCATCTTGAACTTCTCATGAGTACATGGATCCTCCCATTCAGCCAGATCGCTCTGAAGCACTGCCCACTTCTTCGGAACTTCGTCAGCTGACCCCACCGGTCGGGGTGGACAGTGCTTCTGACTCTCGTCACACGCTGAACAACGCATCTGCCTGACATGGTCGACGATCCGCTTGTCCGCTCCCTTGGCTGCCAAAGATTTCGCCACCTGGGCGAACGGGCAATGACCACACGCGGCATGGATACGTCGAGCTGAAATCTCCACCTTCCTGAGCGTGTTAGCGTCAATCTCTGCGTCAGACTTCGAGACTGCGTAGCCCAGCTCCAGGTCGTTCTCACCCTCCTGCTCCTCGATGTGCCGTTTGATCTCCATGTAGCCCGGCTCGTGTAGCATCGCTCTGACTGCTCTCCGGACGAACTCGTCAGGATAGTAGGCCGTGGCCGCCGTCCGGGCTCCACCTACGCACGGAGAGTGAGAATGGCGTCCATCGCACCGCACCGCCAGACGCTGACGGAGTACACTGGACGTCGACCAAATCTCCCACGGCTTCTGCATCGCCAAACCCGTGTCTATGGCCTTGACCCCGAGCATGCAGCCGTCACACACTGTGGGCTGCATCTCGGCGTCTCTGAAAACTTGACGGAGCTCGGGCCAGCGGTAAGGTGAGAGGTCCTTCGGCCACTCCCAGTGTACATGTCCTTGATCTGCCACCTGATCCATGACGAGGATCAGGCAGTTCCTGATCAACCTCTTGGACTTCTTACGGCTCTGCAGAACCTGAGCCCAGACTTCTGGTTTGTGAATGTTGAAATTCTGGTTGCCACTCCAAGGTCCACACGGAAGAGAAAACCACAAATGACAGGGTCGCACTCGGTGACGTTCAGTACGCGCTCTCTGTAAGCCCGCAGCGGTCGACAGGTCGAAACCGTTCCAACCACTAATTCGTGATGCACTGCCCGCTCCTGACTCCTGCTCCATGAAGGTGGTTAGGCCCGATGCTGGGGAGCAACAGACCTCCATTAGCTTGACCTTCGCAGTGTCCGTCAGGAGCGACCACGCCGGCGTAACGCTCTTGTCCAGGTGCCCCGCCAGCCAGGTCGCCTGGGAGCTCGTGAGTTCTTTCATGGCCCCTTGCCGGCCCGCCCAGACGGGGCGGCCGTCGACGACCCCTCCTCGACCTTCTGCACTCTCGAGGTCAGCGCGTGCATCTGATTCTTCATGTCCCCCAGCAGGTCGATGATCTGGTCCTCCCTGGTCTTGACGTCCTCCATCCTGACCGGCTCCTCGTGGCACAGCCTCTTCATCGTCGGACGGTTCGGGATCCTCTGTGCGCTCTCCTCCTTGACATCCTTGACCACGAACCATGGGCTCTCCGACTTCTCGTACTTCACCTCTGGCTGCGGAAGCTCGAACTTCTCCTTGTTCATCATGTCCTCGGCCTTCAAACCCTTGGAGACCAACCAATCGGTCAGCTTCTTGAACCTCGGGTCTTTCATGCTCACCAGCCAGCCCGCATATTCGCGCTCCTTCTCGAACAGGTGGAGGTACGTCTTGCCGCGGTGCCTGCCGAACGGGATGACCTCGGAGGGACTGACCTGGACACCGAGGTCCTTGTGCCTCTCGACGATCAGGATCTGGAGGTCCCCTTTTGTCTCCTTGCCTGTGAGCACGCATCCGACCTCCTCTGCGTCCTTCGTCAACTCCGCCTTTTTCTTGTGCATGGACGTCGGCCTCATCTCGAGGGGCATCGCCTTGTGAATCTGCCGCAGCCTGGCACGGAGCATCTCCACCGTCATGTGTCGGCAGTCCTCGTCCCACTGGCATAGCTCCGCCTGAAGCTCGGCCTTGCGCATCGTCGAGGTGTGAGGGTGACCGTGCATCTCGAGAGACGCCCCCTGGCAGGACAGTCCCCTGTGAAACTGATAAACTTTGAGCCACAGTATGGGCACGGGCCATCTGTGAGGACCACGTGGGGCTCAGCTGGGCATCTTCGTACCCCTCCAACCGCTCGGCTCTGTAATTTGGTTCTGTTTCGAAGTCCGTACTGGAGCTCGTATTGGATTTCTCGTTATCTATGTCCCTAGATTCCACTGGCTGCTCGGCTGATTCAGAGCCTTCTCTTGACGCCCGAGGGGCACCCCTAGACGTACCCGAAGATGCCCTCGGGGTCTCTGGAGATCTCGTTTGGCTTCCCGTAGGTCTTATCTGGACTCCCGTGGCCGCCCTCTGGGATCCTAGACACGTTTTCTGAGAACACGACGTGGGCCCCGACGACGTAGGACAGGCCCCACTAGACCTCGAACCAACCCTTGAGGTCCCGAGAGTTGCCCGTCTCGAACAGGAGGTAGTAGACCGGGTTCCAGCAGAGCTCCTCGAGGTCCCACTCGGAGCCCATTTTGGAGCTTGAGCCTCGCCTGGCCTGCTATTCAACGACGCCGTCGCCATCAGTACTGTCTCTGCCGTACCGTCACTGTCGGTCGCCACGACGTGATGAGCTGATGGAGGAGGTGGGGGAGGAACGCATGGCGCAAACTCGGGCGCCTCCTCGACAGTGTCTCCAAGCGCGGGGAGCGGCGCCTGGCTAGAAAGCGAAGCCACGCCACGGCTCAAGATGCAATCGCCCGGCCTGTCGGTGACCCCGACGTCGCCCAGGAGATCGCACGCCAAGTCGATCAGGAGGTGGCCAGTCCTGGACCTCTGGAAAGAAATCATCCTGTGCGGGTCGATGCTCTTGAAGACGCCGATGCCGGCCTCGAAGTCGATCACGGCTCCGAGCTGCCTCAGCGTCTCGATGGATACCAAAATGGGAATCCCAGGAGCGTCGACCGCATGAACCAGGAAAGACACATACACGCCCTCGACTTGCAGCTTGAACTTTACCCGGCAGAGGACCCGCTTCACCTCGCCGTTCCCGAACTTGTGCACTGGGCGGTCAGTCAGGTCCACCTCCATCGGCGGATGACCCCTTGCGATGAGCAGCTCATTCAATGCCTCCACCGCCTCGATGCCGCCGATGGTCTTCGTAGCTCCGGAGTCCATGATTCCGTGGCCCATCTCCGTTGTCCTCGATACGATGTAGGCCATCTTGATCTCAGGGTCATCTAAGTCCACACTGTTGTTCAGGTCGACGCAATCTCCGTCGACGATCTCCGCCGTCAGGACCAGCCCATTGAACGTCTCCCCCTGCTGTGGGGGTCCTCTGGGACCAGGTGCACGTCCAGCGAGCTTTGGATCTCCACGGTCCGGACACGCACCTGTACGATGGGCTCCTCCGCACTTTAGGCAGGGTCCTTGACGACCATCACTTCGAGAAGCGCCATTGTTGTTGAAGAAACGCCGTCCTGTCCTGTGCTTGTTGATCTGCTGTCGGGCTTCTTGAAGCCTGCGCTGACTGGCCTGGAACTGGGCAAAAGCTTCTTCTTCCTCGTCGATGGCATTAGCGAAAGCCGAATCGTCACCTTCATCCCCGTCTTCCTCCGGTTCAGCTTCCGCCACCGATGTCACTAGAGCGTGATCACGCTCCTCCTCTCCGTTCCAGGTCTGGGCGTCCTCGCCGTAGAACGCCGCTGCCGCCACTTGCTGACGGATGAACTTTGACTTCCTATAGTCCCGGCCCTTCAGATTCTCGTCGCTGGGCCACTGAGTACGTAACGCGCTCTCCACGCTGTCCACGGTGAAGTCGCCCCTGCATGATCCGATGACCGCCGCGATCTCACCACCGTCCAGACCCGCTCGGTGGAGTAGATACCAGCCCCTGATGATGCTCGGGAGAACCTCCGGCAGGTCATGCGTCGGGAACGTGCCCTGGCTCTCACGGTCGAAGCCGCGCTGTTGCCAGTGACCGTCGTTCCAGCCGCCCTGCCACCAGCGCTGGCGCCGCCGCCAGTCTTGTCCGTCAGCTCCTCCCTCGACCTCCCAGTCTCGGACTTCGTCAGGCTCCGCATCTGCAACGGTGCCCTCCTCACCGCCACCTATCCGATGCCACAAACCCGACCCCACGTCCACTGGCCACTCGTCGAAGGCCGTCGCTGTCGTCGCTGGTGTCTTCACGATCTCCGTCTTGCCGATCATCCGGGCGAGCGCCACTCGCAGCCGTTGGTAGCTCTCGTGTACCCGCAAGCAATACTCGGCCATACCCTCGCCGCGCCGGCGGCGAAGTTTCACGAAGTACTCTTCCATGTAGTGGCCAACGTCCTCGACGGGCTGCCTCATGACCGTCTGCTGCAGGTGCTCCAGCAGCTTGTCCGCACCCCACATGGACGAAAGCCAGCCTCTCGGCCGACCTATGCACGCCGTCGCCGCCGGCCCGGACAGGCGTGCCACCAACCTGGGGCCGCACAGATACCTGTCCTCCCACTTTGTGCCGTCCACGTAGTTCATCACATTTTGTTGGCACCGCTCCCATGTCGCAGCGCTACCATTCCACGTAGGGATATGCTGATTTGCATTCTCCATGGAGCAGAAACCTGCTCCGCTACCATGTGAAGCGAAGCTTCACAGGGTCAGATACACCTCGTCCCTCGAGCTGTCCTCCAAAGCAGCTCTGCACGTTCTTCTTTCCAGCAGCGCCGCCTGCACCGCACAGTACTCGTCACCAGCACTATATCTGCACACGGAGTGTGGAGAGAGGGAGAGATGTGTGGTATTGGGCTCGATTGAATAGAAGGTAGGAGAAAGACGGGGGGCCTCTGAAGGCCCCCGGGACCCCTCTGGCCCCGCGATGAAGGCCTGCAGCCAAATGGCTATGGAGTGAGCGAACACTAAACACGTTCTAAGATCGAAAGATCGACACCCTCCCCCTCCCGCCGCGCCGACGCCGACCGCGACGGCGAACACGACGACGACCGCGACGACGACCACATCGCCGCCGCCGGCCCGCCCGCCGAGAGGGGGCCGCCGAGAGGGAGCAGGCCGAGAGGGCCGCCGATGTGGCCGTCGAGAGGACCGCCGCTGTGGCCGCCGAGGAGCCTCCCGACCGAGAGGGTCGGCGGCCTCCGGCGGCTGCCCCCGCGGCGACAGCGAGGCGCCGCCCGGCGCGGGCGCGGGCGCCAGGAGGTCGTCCCGCTGGGGCTGCGGTCGTGCCGCCGGCCCCCGGGGGGCCAAAGCGGGGGGGGGGGGGGGGAGCCAGCGCGCAGAGGAGGGTCCCCTGGCGGCCCGAAGAGGGCCCTGGGAGCGGGGGATGGGCCCTCCTCCTCCTCCTCCTCCTCCTCCTCCTCCTCCTCGCTCCTTGCCAGTTTGGCTCAAGTTCAAAACGCGCCGCCCTGGCGTTTCGAGCTTGCCCACAGCCAAGGGGCGCGGCTCAGAGGCCGCACGCGGAGGACATGCGGCCATGCGAATCCTGCCCCGAGGCTGCACCAAACAGCCGCCCGCAGGAAACGTCACACTTACTGTCCTTTTCTGGGCTGCTCTGGCCCTGCGATGTCTTGCTACGTGTGCTGCAGCAAACCGGTATGCTCAGGTTGGGCGTGGGCCAATCGAGCATGCTGGTGCAGCGAACGCGGAACGAAGTTCCAGATCCAGAAGCAGCCGAACCACCGGATAGGCAAGTCTGAGGAAGATCGAGGGCGTGATATGCCCAGCATATTCAAGCCTGGCAGCTGGAGACGAACGCGTCCCTCTCAGCCGTCCAATTCCAACGCCGCCGAACAGGAGCAGGACCAACCACTGGCAGAAGACGGACCTCCTGATCAAGCATCCCTGTCCCAAGCCCTAGTCTCCTTCGGGAAGACATGGGTGAGGGGTACTGGGCAAGGAAAACATCGACGCCGTGGAATACCTCAAACAAGCCGAGCAAGCTGCCTTGCGAGGCAAGAGCTTGGACCGACAGACGCAGATGGTCTCTCATCGGCCAGGCGCAGACCATCAAAGCCAAGACAGCCACCACCGAGGAGGTCCAGTCCATCGAGGTTCAGATCGCGAACCTGGCCGACCAGTACAAGGAGAAGCCCACCGAGCTTCAAGATAGCCGAGTGGAACTCCAGCAGCTTGAAACTCAGTTGGCCATGGCAGCTATAGCGGCAGCCCAAGAGGCAGAGGAGTTAACCGACGTCACACAGATGCGCTACGCGGCGATCCAGGCCACAGTGCCACAAGGAGGCGTCGTCCCAGAGATCCTGTCCAACAAGGTGCAAGAGGTGGGCGAGCTGTTCCAGAAGCTACAGGAATACATGAGCGCACCACGTCTACAACACCAGTGACACCAGCAGAACCAGCTGCTCCAGCACAACATCCCGAAGTACCAGGACAGGCAGCGACTGCGGCGGCCGCAGCCTTCGGCACTGGTGGCAGAGTAATGGCAGTACCAAACGCTGAGCCAGATAAGGATGAGGACATGCCCCACACATTCAGCGGCGTCGGGCGGGCAGCGGTCGAAATCGACAGCGTGTCCAAGATCATGGAGGCCCCGAGCACCGAAAATACCAAACAGCTCAAAGGGGGCGTCGACCGCGGCTTAAGCAGCAGCGGCGCCAGACCTTCACCGTCAGTCTTTAGTCAGCACGTTTCCCTGATGTCATGAATTTGAATTGGTTGGAGTACCCTCCAGAAATGCACCATCTCCTAGCATGCGCAGCAAGTCAACCCCATCTGTGCCAAAGAACACAGGCTTCGGGATGATGATGCGATTGCGCAACAAGTGCAGTGGTGCCAGCGCGCGGGAAGGCTAGCACACATAGCACCAGCAGACCTCAATGACAATGGCGAGCTCATGAACGGCGTGGCCACCTTGTCACGAATAACCTCGATATCGGCGTGTCCAACATGACGATCCATCAAGCTGTCCGCAGCAGAAGCAGCAAGCTCACAGGCGCGCTCATGGATATGCCCAGCACGTCCAAGACAGAGGTATAAATGTGTGCTGGTTCCAAGGCCTCAGCTGGACTTGAGAAAGTCAACCTGGGCGTGTTAGCAGAGGTTGCCACCAAAGAAGACGAGAAACAAGTGCTGATCACTATCGCTGGTGATTTCAATCTGGCCCCATTCAAGGGTCGAACGTGTGGACTTTCCCCATAAGGCCTCTATGAAACTGGTGTCCTAACCACCGTAACAATAGAACCTAATTGCTGTTGGATTAATTCCTGTGCAGCGAGCCCCTCGGGGAGCGCATCCTGGACGAGAAAAACCTTGGACAACTATCCGCCGATGTCTCCCCACAGGCCACCAAGACCTCCAAGGGGAATTCGAGAGCCCCGAGGGGCGTGATGCAGCCATAGGCGCTGACGCGGCCGACAAAGCTGCGAAGCAGGCCGTGCAATCCTTCTTCAGACCCAGTGAAGCCAAGTCCGATGTTCACACATATGGTACCAAACTGCTACGGAGATTCCTCGAGTATCTCGCCACCATTCTGCCTCGGTGGCCCGCTCTCACCCCAAAGAACGGGAAGAAGGGCATGGTCACGCCAACCAACACTAACCCACCCATCGGGGCCGATTTCGCCCCCCACATGTGGGAGCCAAACCGTCTCTCCGGGACTCTGTCCTCCGTTTCCCTCGGGGATCCTAGGGACCGCGGGGGAAGGCCAGGCAACGCTCCACAATTGGGAGCGTGTTACGTAGTAGATACTGGCTCTGCACCGTCTGCAGGTCAGAGAAACGTCAGCCAGTCACCAGATAGCCAGAGCTGACTTACAACGCCCTGCGTACTGAAAAGCCACGGCCGTGTTAGCGGAGAACCCCAGAAGGCACAACCTGATCTGGCTAGAATATCGGAAGAATTAGAGCACACGCATCTTGTGTAAGCGATGTGGAGCCTACACTGAGCGCGGGAATGATCTGACAGGAGTGCAAGCTGAGTCCCCCGCGAACAACGGTGCGGCCCCTCGCCTTGGCAGAGCCTTCCACCTTCAGCACCGCAAGAGTGGAAGGAACTCTTCTGTGACTTCCAAGCCACATGTCCCCCTCAGCACACTTTGATCAGGCTCTTCGCCTAGCTCAGGCTCACGCCCCAGATACCAGATACCCAGTCTGGACCGCAGGCCTCAGATCGGGAGGCATCATGCCCTTCTGTCGCCACGATGGGACAATCGCGGTGGATCGAACTCCTCCTCCTCCTCATCATCATCATCATCAACATCATCATCAACATCATCATGATCATCATCATCATCAGCATTATGATCATCAGTATCATCATCATCAGGAACGACAGCTGGTCCTCCTCCTCCGCCTCCTCCTCCTCCTCGCCCCCCTCCCACCTCGCTCCTTCCCGTCTCCTCCCTTGTTCCTCTTAGGTGCGGGCCCCTTCTTCCCCTCCCCCCTCCTCCTCATCCTCAGCCTATTCCTTCTCCTCCTCTTACTCGTTCTCGTTCTCTGTCCCTTCCTCTCCCTTCCCCTCCTCCTTCTCCTTCTCGTCGTCGTCCTCCTCCTCCATGACCTCCCGCCAAGCATTCCCGCGCGCGGGAGAAGGTGGATAGATCGGACGGAAGTGATGAGAGGAATGAGGAAAGGAAGAAGGAGGAGAGGCAGGGTGAGAGGAACGACGACGACGAGGACGATGAGGAGGAAAGCATAGAGAAGGTGGACAATGAGGAGCAAGAGAAAGAGTGCTTGGTATCCACGGCCAAGAGCCCGCCTTACGCATGGCAATACGTTGGAACGTTGGAGCAAGAGGAGGAGCAGCAACAGCAGGATGAAGAGGAGGAGGAGGAAGAACAATGGGGAAGGAGGAGGAAAAGGAGGACCCGTGCAAACCCAAGACTCATAAACAATGTTGGAAGACACCCTCCCTCCAAACTACCTCTTCACAACTCCCTACAAGGGTTCACGTCCACTGAAATAATTCTCCCGCTGGGGGACAACCTTGTAAAACTCCAAAGCGTGCCAACATACCATCATCCAGAAATCAACGCCACGAATTAACCTGATTGTAAAATCTTCGCGCTTCTGGCTATTGCCTGAACGCCAATCCTGGGACTTCAACACCGCGAATCAACGTAACGGGTGTGCCCCGACAATCATTAACAGGTCCAAAACACCATCTCTGGTACGTTTAGCCATGGAAACCAATGAAACCTCTGCAAGCTTTCAAAGCGAATGCGCACGGCGCTGATACGAGAACCACATTTTGGAAACCACCCGCCTTCAATCTGGGAGACGCTGACGAATTTGTAGAAAGTCTGTGCGCGGCGCTGGGGCGAAAACCACATTTCGAAAACCACCCGCCCTCAATCCGTAAAGCCCTGGGATTTGTTTGCAACGAGTGTGTGCGGAACCAGGGTGAACACCACGTCTTGAAAACAGCCCGCCCACAATCCGTGAAACCCGTGCAGCGTGTAAGGCGGAATGTGCGCGGCGCTAAGGCGAGAGCCACAGCTTGACAACCGCCTGCCCTCAATGCGTCAAACTCTTGCACAATCTGATAATGAATGCGCGCGGCGCTGGGGCGAGAACAAGACTTGAAAACAAACCACCCCAAAAAACGAATGTGCCCGGCGTAGAAGCGAAAACCACATTTGGAAAACCACCCGACCTCAACCCGCGAAACTTTTACAACATTGTACATCGAATATTCGCGGCGTCGTGGCGAACCCAACATTTAAAAAACGGCCCGCCCTCCATGTCGTGTAACCTTTAGAGTCATACATCGTGGGGATCTCGAGCGAAACGCCCGGCCCGCCCTGTCGACCAGCCCCGGGGTGCAACAGGGAGGAGTTACTCATTAGGACAAGGAATGGAGGAAGAGAAGGAGGAGGCGGAGGAGGAGGAGGAGGAGGAGCGGCAGGAGGATGAGGGTGAGGGTGAGGGTGAGGGCGAGGGTGCGGGTGAGGAAAAGGAGGAGAAGGAAGAGGAGGAGGAGGAGGAAAAGGAGGATGAGGGGGAGGAGGAGGAGAAGGAAAAGGAAGAGGACAAGACAAGATAATAACACTTGCGAGCCGATGGTTCGAAGTCTTGCTGATTGGATAGCTGAGCACAGCTAGAACACATGGGCGGACAACTACGGAATTTGATTCTGTAAACGCTGCAGGAGGAAGGGGAGGAGGAGGACCAGGAGTCTCGGGCAAGACTGGGGGGGAGGTGGCGACGGAAGCAGACTCAGGCAGGGCTGAAAAAGGATAGTGAAGGCCCGAGCACCTCCTGTGCGAGAGTGCCAGCGGGCAAGGAAAGGCAACGAAGGCCCCTCGATGCGTTCGTCCTCCACAACCAATCCGCCGCGCAGGGCGTCGAGGACGAACTCGCCGAAGACCCGCGACTTCAGCTGTCCCCGATGGGCGGCCTGCAGCGGTAGGCCCGAGCGCGGGCGGGGGCCCGCCCACAGGCGATCCAGCTATGGGCAGGTCCGGGGTGGGGCCCCACCGCGGCAAGGGCGCGCCAGCAGCTGCGCCCTCGCGCTCGCGTGCGCATCGCAGCGGGCGCAGAAAACCAAGGGGCCCACGCTCCACACCAGACGGCCGCCAACAGTGGTTGACTCGGCGGTGGCACAGGCGTCGCGCGCGCGGTCGCAGAAGCAGCGAGCGGGGGGCGGCTGCGTGTTGTCGGGGCAAGGGTCCGTCTCCGCTGCCTCGCGCGTCGCAGGCGGCCGTGTCTCGGCGCCGCCTGCGCGCGGGGCACCGCGGCCTGCAGGGTGCGGGGAAGGAGCCCTGCCGCGCAGGCGACGAGGTTGAAGGCGCGCGTGACTCGCGCCGCCGCCCCCTCGTCGGAAGCGCGCAGGAGGGCGCCGACGCGCGCGCCCTGATCAGCGAGACGGTTGCCCCAGTGCTTGACGGCGCCCCGCTCGACGTCGCCATTCTGGAGGCGGCGGGCGCGGCCTTTGACCTCGCGCCCGCGATCCCCCCGAAGTCGCCCACCCTATCCGATGTCCGGGTCCGCAACTCGGCAGCCTCGCAATGGGCGCCCGCGGTCTCGGCGCGGCCGCGCGCAAAGCTCGAGGCGACAGTGTCGCAGTCCGAAAAGAAGCGGATGCGCCCGAGCGAGACGCGGGTTACATGCATCATCGGGGCGAACGCCTCTGCCTGGTTGGAGACCTGTTGCGGGCTGGGCAGCGGGTCGCGCATGGGCGCCGGGAGGGCGCAAACGTCGCCCACCTTTGCGACGCGCGGCCCTGCTCGGCGGAGGCGCGCGTCGCGCTGCGCAGCGCCGAGCGGGAGCCGTCGCCGAGGGCCTCGCTTTCGAGGGCGCCGTCGGCAGGCCGCTCTAGCCACTTGGCGAGGAGGGAGGCAGAGGGGCCAGAGGGCTCTGGCCGAGGGTCGGGAATCAGGCCGCGCCTCCAGAGGGCCCAGGCGGAGCGCTCCCCCATGTCGGGGCTGAGGGATGGGGGGTGGCCGCAGTCCTGGACGCAGGCCCAAATGACGGCCCGCTGAGCCGAGACCCAACCCGAAAAAGTGCCGGGGCACGCGCCGCCATGGCCGCGGAAGGGGCCAGTCGGATCGGTCGCAAGACCATTGCGAGTCTCACAAGCCTGATCCTTAATGCCATTCAAAATAATCGCACGAAGACTAGCCTGATGCTGCAGGGTCCAGTCGGGGCCCCTCGCCCCGTTGCAGAGGCGGCGGCCGGGGGAGGGGGGGGGCGGATGGAGAGGGCCGACATGAAATCGCTCTGATCTCGGGCCGGATCCAGCCGCCAATCCTCGGCGCCCCGCCGCGCAAGGAACAAGACCGCGCGTGGGCGCGCAGCGGCGAGGTCCGACTTCTAGCCGCCCTGGGTCACTAGAAGCGCGCGCTCCTGGGCCAAGCTTCCGCCCGGTCCGACGGCGGCGAACGACGGCAACTGCGATCGGCCCGCGGGCCAGGACCCAATCGCTTTTCGCACCGTGGCGCTTCGACAACAAAATCCACGGCACAATGCAGCCGCTCATCTGAATCCCCGGGGGCCCAGGGGGCCCAATCCGCTTGGGCCAACGCGTGGATCGGGCCCGCGACGACGGCGAACGCAGGGTCAACAGACCAGGAAGCAGCGGGAGAGATGTGGACGTCGAGGGTCAGAGAGCGACCAGCCGCGTGAACGAAGAGGGCCGAATGCGCCGCGCGGCGCATCGGCTCGATGCCACTCCGCGCCCGCCCGTTACCCCGCCCCCCCGCGCCCCTGCTAGAGTCGGCCCGAGGCTTACCAACTGGGGAGTTCTGCCGCGGGCAAGCCTCAGCGCGCGGATGCGATCTGCACGCCTCGCGACCGTCGCAGCCCGCGTGGCCGCCCCCGCGCGCTCGCCGCAGCCGTTGTCCACGCCCGGGTCCCGAACCGAACTGCGCATCTTCCCCTGCTGCGCGGGGCCGCGCCGCATCGTTGGCGACCGCCGCGCCCTTTCCGTCGTTGACCGCGCGCGCCGACGCTGGCGGACACGCTCTTCGCCGAGCCCGTCTAACCAAGCTGGGCGCCGCCCACGCACTGCCGAGGTCGACTGCGCCGAGGGCCGCCATGCCATTGAGCCGCGGGAGCACGGATATTCTCGGGCGCATGGCCCGGCCGCGACCCCGCCGCGACGGGGCGTCTGGGGGTGCAGATCTCGAGGGCGACGCCATCCACCGTGACCAGGCGCGGCGCGCCGTAGAGGGGGATGAGGGGCCGCATCAGCACCGCGTTGAAGCCCAGCCCCCTCGCCGTCTGGGCGAGCAGCGCCCAAGGGATGCGCTTTTGGGCCTTCGCCAGGTCCGCGAGCGCCGGCCGCCTGCTTGCGGCGCGTCGCCAGCTCCACATTGGCCACTTGGATCCAGACGCAAGTCTCGCAGCTCTGGCAAGAGATGCCGAAGATGCAGCCACGGCAGTGGCGCGCGGGCCATGCGGCGCCCTCCGTCTCGCGCACCCAGCCCGCGAGGGGCCGCAGCGCTTCCGAGAAGAGACCCATGGCGCGCACTCCTCCCTCGGCCGATCGGGGCGAGGGCCATCTGCGGCGCGGCCTGCGCCCGCGGCGCATGGCACATGTTCAGCATGTAGCCCCGCGCGGCGACGAGGGCCTGCAAGGCCTCGTCCTGCAGGAAGGTGGCGCGGCGCGGGTGGGGGGCGCCCCGGCCCGAGCCCGCGGCGCGCGGAAAAAGAGTGGCTGGCGCGGCGCAGGTCGTTGACCGTCGGCAACGGCGGGGCCCCGCCGATGCGCGCGGGCGCCAGCGGGCGGCTGCGCGCCCCGCGCCCTCGCCCCAGAGCACGCGCCAAGGGCGGATGGCCGCTTCCGCGGCCTGCCGCGCCGACTGCAGGCCTGCCAACCGAAGCCAGCGAGCCGCAGCCCAGGGCGCAGGCTGGCGGATCCCGCGGAAGCCTTTCCGCATGCCCTCGGGCGAGGTGGCGTCGCGCGCGCAGTCCGGCCAGGACATGTAGCGTCTGTCAGAGGCGCGCCTCCCGGTCGCCGTCGCCGTGTCGTGGAGGTCGGTCGCCGGCCAGTCGAGGTCGGCGTCTCTGCGGCGCTGGAAACGGCGCGCCGCCCACCGCCGCGCCTGCCGCAGCCGCGGCTGCGAGCCCTGCGCGGGGGGCCCGAAGCGGAGCAGCTTGACCCGCTCGCCACAGGGCGCGCCACTTGCGGTGGCGCTCCTCCGACAAACTCCAGTGCGCGTCGGGGGCGTCGTGTTAGGCCGCGGGCTACCATCGGGCACGGCGTCGGTCTATCTGCACCTGGGCGAGGCGCGCCCGGCTCCGACCGCAGTGGCGGCCCTCGCCCCTTGAGCCCAGGTCGAAGAGCAGCGCGAGCTCATCCTCGCAGCGGCCCAGCACGCGGCCACAGGCGGCCTCCAGGCCAGCCGCAGAGGAGGCAGTGCCGAGGTCCTCCAGCACGTCGTATCGCTCTGGCCCAGTCAGCCGCGGGCCTATCAGCGCCTGCGCAGGGAAGGCCTTGGGCCGACGCACGCGCCCGGGCAGCGCCAGACGCAGCATCGCGGCGCGATGGGTCTTCACAAAAAGCGCTCGCAGCGGCGGACATCGCATATGGGCGAGTCTTGATCGATGCAGAAGCAGCCTATCTCCCCGGCCAGGGTCGGCGAGGTCCCGCTCGCGGGAGTAGGGCCCACGGCCGAAAGGCCTCTGAAGACGCTTAGGGGCGGGTAGCGCGGCCGCCGCGGCCCAAGTAGGAGGCGGCGACGTCGTCCCCGAGAACGGCGCCGATGTCGGAGTGGAGGTCGAAGAGGTCGTCGATCGTCCGCTTCTCGCGCTGGCGCGCGGGGTCGGCGCCGTTCGCGCGCGCCTCGCGCTCGCCCGGCGACTGCAGCATGGGCCCCCGCTGCGAGGCGTCGAGGCCCGCGCGCTCGAGGTCGAGGTCGGGCGCCGCCTTGCCACTAGGGCGGGGGGCCAGCGGCGCGCGCTGGCCCTCGCCAGCTGGCGCGCCCCAGCCGCCGCCAGGGCTTGGCCGTTGCCGCCCGCCCAGCGCGCAGTGGCGATGGGGCCCCGATTCCAAAATCGCCCACGCACGTGTCCACGCGGCCGCGCAGCAGTCAGTCGCGGCGCCCAAGAGATATCCCGATGATCGTCGCCGCGGCCAGACATGGCGCCGCCAGCCCCATGCTCGCCAATGCGGCCTGACGCAAGATAGGCGACACCTGGTGGCCCCAACCCGCTGGCGCTACGCACTGGGGTTCGGCGCGGGCATCGCGCGTGCGCATCGAGGCGGCGTCGGCTAGGCACCTGCTGGAGGCCCTGCCGCGAGGCGAAGACGTTCGCGCCCTACTGCGTGGCGAGGAGGTGCTCGAGCAACTCGTGGCGCCACTCCTCGGAGGGCCGCAGCCGCGCGTGGCCCAGCTACGCACCGCGCCACCGGCGCGCCCTGCAGCGCCTCCTGAGGGCAGCCGGGCAGATCTCGATCGCCATGTCGTCCTGCGCAATGGCCGAATTGGAGCGGCCGCCTCGGGCTGTCCTCGCGCGGGCCAGGATATCGAAATGCTGGTCGGCGATGTGCCTGGCCGCGCGCGGCGCGCAGAACCGGCGCCGGCGCACGCCGTCCGTCGCGTTGTCGACCGCGGTCGGGGCCTCCACGTAGTGGCCCGTGCGCGCGGGGGAAGCGCTGCAAGTCATCCATCATCTGGGTCGCGCGCTGGCGCGAGGGGCCGGAGTCCTCTGCGGCGGGGTCGCGCTCGCCCGCCGAGCGCACCAGGGTCCCAAGCTGCAAGACAACAAAGACGACGCGGTCAAAATTGGGCCGCCGCTGCCAACCGAGAGCGAAGACGGGGTCGGAGACGGGGTCGTCGCCGACGCCGGGGGGTTCGCCCACGTCGGGCTCGTCAAAGCTGCGGCGACTGCGCGGCAGCCTCCGCGGCCCGGCTGGCCACGCGCCCCCCCCCGGAGGCTCGCTCGCCCTTCCCCGCGGCAGCCTCGCCACCGCAAGCGGCAGCGGCAGCGGCCGGTCGCTGGCGCCCAGCCTCCAGGACGTTGACGGCAGCGGCCACCGCGCCCGAACCAATAGCCGCACCAGAGGGGCCCGCGCTGGGGGCGGTCGCAGGCCGCGAGGGCGGGGGGCCAGGCGCGCGCGCTGGCCTTCGCCAGCTGGCGCGCCCACGCAGGCCACCGCCAGGGCTGGGCCGCCGCCGCCCGCCGAGCGCACGGGGGCGAGCCCCGCGCCCCAAACCGCTCACACGCCCGCGCGGCCGCGCAGCAGTAGGGCGCGGCGCCCGAGAACCACCCCGGATGATCGTCGCCGCGGCCCGCGGCCAGACATGGCGCCGCCCGCCCGATGCTGCGCCCGCCAATGTGGCCTGACGCAACGCACGCAACACCTGGTGGCCTCCACCCCCTGGCGCTATGCACTGGGGTTCGACGCGGGCATCGCGCGCGCGCCTCGAGGCGGCGTCGGCCAAACGCCCGCTGGAGGAGGACCTGCCCCGAGTAGAAGATGTTCGAGCCCTACTGCGTGGCGAGGAGGTGCTCGAGCAGCTCGTGGAACCATCCCTCGGGGGGCTGTTCCCGCACGCGGCCCGGCTACGCACCGCGCCACCGGCGCGCCCTGCGGCGCCTCCAGAGGGCAGCCCGGCAATTCTCGATCGCCATGTCGTCCTGCGCAGGGGCCGAATTGGAGCGGCCGCCTCGGGCTGTCCTCGCGCGGGCCAGGATGTCGACGCGCGGGTCGGCGAGGTGCCTGGGCACGCGCGGCGCGCAGAACCGGTGCCAGCGCACGCCGTCCGTCGCGTCGGTCGGGCCCTCCACCCAGTGGCCCGCGCGCGCGCAGGAAGTGCTGCAAGTCATCCATGACTCGGTTCGCGCGCTGGCGCGAGGGGCCAGGGTCCTTTGCAGCGGGATTGTACTCACCCGTCGAATACATCGAGAGCGGCCAAGAGGTGGGCGTCTAAGGTCTTAGAGGGGGGGCGCAAATCACGCCCTGCGCCTTGCGGTGCGCGCGCGGCCCAAGGGGGGGGGCGGGGACTTGCTCAAATTAGAAGAGGCGCCGTGAAATCAGGGAAGATGCCATGGCCTCCGCCATGACCCCCCCCCCCCCCCCAGTCATCACCCCCTCTCTGCCGCGCCCGAATGCACCAGGTGCCCAAGCTGCAAGAAAACGAAATCGACGCGGTCAAAATTGGGCCGCCGCTGCTGCTGCCAACCGAGTGAAGACGGGATCGGAGACGGGGTCGTCGTCGACGCTGGGGAGGTCGCCCACGTCGGGCTCGTCAAAAAAGCGGCGACTGCGCGGCGGCCCCCGCGGCCCCACCGGCATCGCGGCCCCCCATGGAGGCTCGGGCGGCCTCCCCCACGGCAGCCATGCCACTGGCGGCGGCAGCGGCAGCAGCCAGACGCCGGCGCCCAGCATCCAGGACGTCGACGGCAGCGGCCACCGCGCCCGAATCAATAGCCCTGCCAGAGGGCCCCGCGGCAGGGGCGGTCGCAGCTCGGCCTGCGCCGGGCGCGGCGGTGCCCGCCGCAGGCGCGGGGGGGCGGGCGCGGCCAAGACTGCGCCGGCGGCGGCGGCGGCTGGCGGCTCCTTCTTGGCCGCCGCGGGGGCCGCCTCGTCTTCAATGCGCCGCTTCTTGGTCTTGACGCGTTCCTTCTGCTGGCGGTGAGCCCGTTCCAGCGCCTGCGCCTCCGTCTGGAAATCGTGCGAATGCCTCGCGCGCCATGGTGGTGAACTTGGGATTGTGGTCCAGGCGCTGCCGGGGCCCGTCGGCCGCGGCGATGGCCGCGTCGAGGGCCGCGGCGGCCGCCCCCCCAGCGCTGCCAGCTTCGTCGACCGACATTGGTTTGGCCAGGGGGCTCCTCCAGCTGGCGCCCGCGCCTGGCCTCTCCAGGCCCGCCCCCGGACAGGTGGGGGCCAAGGCCTGGCCGCCGGCGTCGACGCGGGCCCCTTGGCTGTTGGCGCGCGATGCCGAACCGCTACCTGGGCCGCCTCGGGCGCGCGGGTGGCGGGCGTCGCCCCGGCAGCTCCAGCGCCGAGTGGCCTCGCGCCACGGCGGCCCGCGAGGGGGGGGGAGGGCGCGACCGTGCTCACAGCGCGCCTCGGGCCACCAGCAACCCCGCCAGCGCCGAGAGCAGCATGGGCCAGCGGCCAGCGCCAGCGGCCTCGTGCAGTGGCAATGCCACTGCCGCCGCGCTTCGTTTTTGCGGCATCCGCAGCGCTGGCATGCGAGCCACGGGCCTCCGCCGCTGCCCCGGGCCGCCGCGTGGCCCCGCGGGCCGCGCCCAGCGGCAGAGCCGTGGTGCCTGTCTAGCAGCTCGGGCGCGGCCACCAGACGCGCCCTGCGACGGGGGGCGGGCGACCCGCGCCAGGCGCGCTGCAAGGCAAGCGCCGAGATGCGATCGCGATGACGGCGCCGATGCCGCGCCGCCCCCGGAGGCGGCGCGATGGCCTCCGCCCGAGGGACGCCTGCGGCAACCTGTCTGACCCCAGGCCCTCGGGCAGAAACTGGAGGAGGACCAGGAGGAGGAGGAGGAGGAGGACCAGGAGGAGGAGGAGGAGGAGGAGGAGGAGGGAGGGAGGAGGAGGGGGAGGGGGAGGGGGAGGAGGAGGAGGAGGAGCTGCCCTGCGGCAGCGTTTGCACCAGCATTTTGGAAGATGGAAAGGGGCGCGGTGTAAAAAGGGTGCGGCGTGGGCGCCGTGCATGCCCATGGGAACAGCGATGCGGGCGACTTCGCTGCGTTGCCATCTGCGACACATGCGACCGAAACGAAAGCAATGCTGGCACCGCTGCTCCAAGTGGGCCACGGCAAGGCGGAGGCGAATGCAGGGGGTGCACAAACGATCGGATGGCAATGCAAAAACAGATGTGGACCTCTAGTGCGCCACATAAGCGCGAATCATAAGCGTCGGCATGATTGACGCAATCCTCGCGCTGAGAAGGTGTCCCGCGCAAGCCCGCCGCCGGATCGCGGGAAACGCTCGGTGCCCACGAAGGCTCGCGAACATGACCGCCTGCCGACTCGTCAAAATGCGAAAGACCCTCTCCTGCCGATCCATTCTGCCACACCGCCCCCTGCATAATTGCCCTGCCGATTTCCAACAGAAGCATTAGTTCCCATTTGCCTTCCCCTGGCCGCGCCACGCGCGCGGGCGCGCGCGGCAAGCCTGAGCCGCGCGACTCTGTCACGGGGGGCGAAACGGACGCTGGGAGTCCGCCCCGCATCGTCGGATTCGTTTGAACGCGCTGAATGGCAGACGCGAACTGGACATGACGCCGAGCACAAGAATGCATGGCCGCGTAGAGCTAATAATCCGGCGCATCAACACGCGCCCTTTTAATCTGCAGCCCGGCGACAATCAGAGACCTCACGCGCGCCCCCTTCCCTGGCCTGCACGACCCACGAAAGAAAGTTTCACTCAGTCGGCCACTGGCCCAAGGGGCGCAGCGCGCGGAATATCGCGCGCCACTGGTCGGGCTGTTTCGGCGAAGTCCCACGGGGAAGCGCGAGCGGTCGCATCGATGTTTCCTCTGGTCGGCCTGGCTAGGCGCAAAAGTGCGCGCGAATTGCGGCGCCGCGGTAAAATGGCCCGCAGCGCGCGGGCGCGAATGGGCAGGCATTGGGAACAGGGCGTGGGATACCATAGGATTCTGCACGTTGCTCAGACGTCCGCCGAAAAAGGCATTGGAAGTCGCAGCGGGGCCCGCGGCGGTTTCAATTTGGCGCCGCGCCAAAACTGCGGCGTAGGGCGGCCTCTGTTTCAACGCTTAACCTCTACCCCCCGCCCACGAAACAGTCGTCGCAACAGTTGCGCTGAGCTGCGCTGCGCCGTCAAAGCACAATGCGAGACATGTTTGGTGCGCCCCGCAATTGCCCTACATTTAATTTCGTGACTTCGCCGCTCTGCTGTCTAAAGCGCCGAATTACCTGCCTCCTCCGCCACCGCAAATTCCCCATGCACCCCCCGCCCGGCGGCGCCTGCCTACTCTGCGATCGCGCGCAACTGCGCGAGTATACTATGAATTCGCCTACTAGAATTCGAATTGTCAAAACGAAATCTCGGAATTTCCGAAATTCGAGAAACAAATTCCGGACATGTGAACAAAGAAATTCCAGACATTCGGAAATTTGAGAGAGAGAGAGAGAGAGAGAGAGAGAGAGAGAGAGAGAGAGAGAGAGAGAGAGAGAGAGAGAGAGAGAGAGAGAGAGAGAGAGAGAGAGAAAAGAGAAGAGAGAGAGAGAGAGACATTTTATATATATATATATATATATAAAAAAGAAGGAAATTCTGAAATAGCCAAACGGGTGGTTTTTCACAGGGAAAACGAAATTCCGGAAATTCCGAAATTCGAAAAATAAAATACAATTCGGACATTCCGAAATTTGAAAACGAACTTCCGAAAATTCCGAAATGTCAACGCGAAAGCTTTGACATTCTTAAATTCGAAGCCAGACCCTGAGAACCTTGGCATCGCCAGAAGAGGCGGCCATCGCGCTACGCGCCGACATGTCCAAGAGAAGCTCCGCCAAGGGGCCGCCGGAGAAATGGGAAGGGGCCTATTCAGATCCCCACGGGCGGTACCTCATCGCGGATGCGCCCGCGGCGCCAAAATTTTTGTGCAAAGTGAGTTTTCTGCCGAGAGACCCGACCACATGCCTTCTGCAACTCCGCCGTAGAGGCATCGTCAAAGCTGGAGACCGCCAGTGGCCCACGAGACGTGGTGCGTGGTTGGATGCACGAATGCGAGAGCAACCACTGGGGCCCGTGGTGGAACCCCCCGCGGGGCTCCGAAGCGCTGCGCGGGATGGAGAAACCGCAGCGAATTCTAACGCTGGGGCCTTCGATGGGGCCCCCCATGTGTCCACGAACCACCGCGGTGGGCGCGGGGGGCGCTTTCGAATTTCCTCGCCAGGGCCTTCGGTGGAGTTTGCAATGCACCACGCGCTGCGCTGAGTGGGGGAAACGCATGCGGCTTCCGCCGCTGGGACCTTAGGTGGCGCTTCGCTTTGGGCTTCGAAGCGATGCGCTGGGCGAGGGGAGCGCATGCGAGATCCGCCGCTGTTGCTTCGGTGGAGCTCCATATGTGGCCACGAAGCGTTGCAATGGGCCGCGCGCGAGTTCTACCACTGAGACCATCGAAGGTGTTCCCAATCAGGCCACCCAGCGCCGCGTCGGGAATGCGCGCGTGCGCGGGAGGGAAGGGTCACAAGCGAGAGAAAATTCGACTGGGCCCAATGCTGCGCGCTGGGGGTCGTAGGCCACTGATGATAACAATCGCGGTAACGACAGAGCCTGTCATCACCCGTGCGCAATCGCCGAAACGACAGCCACCGTGCAATGCTACCGCGGCAGCCATTGACTCAAAGACGTCGCCGACGACTGCAACCATAATTCAGAGGGGTATCGCTGCCAACTGCACAGCGCCGCACGTGCGACGACCTCATATCCGCAAGAAAAGCGAAACGACAGCGAATACACTCATACGTTGGGTGGGGATGGAGAGCGGCGAGGCGCGCGTGAGGACAGACCTGTATTGGACGATCAAGGCCAGGGACAGAAGGATGAGAGAGCTGAGAAGACGTTTTTTTCTAACGGAACCTTGTTGTCGACAGTAACGCGGCAACGCTGCCCGCCGGGCGCGCGCAAACACAGGCAAAACCAAACAGCCGAGCAAACAAAGAGGCATCGCATCAATGGCCAATTGGCCACCATCGCTTGGACGCGCAAGAACTGCAGTGCGAGAGCAACTGCAACAACGAACGCATGCACATTCTAATATGATGCATTAGCTCCAAAGCGAACCACATCAACCATAATATCACCATGCCGCCCCATTGAAGTGAACCATATCCTTTTGTACCGCACCCCTTTCCCCCATCTAGAAGCATGAGAGGGCGACGCTCCTGGGAGCCGGGGGGCCTGAGGCCGCGGCCTTCCTCGGCTATCCAACCTGCCTTGCTTGTTCCATGGAAGACGGGCTCTGGGCCGCAGCCTACCGCGCCCGACTGCACTTGCCCTGGGCCGACTGCACGCAGGCCGAACTGCAGGCCGCGGCGCAGACCTGCCAGAACCGCCGAGCTGCCCTGGGGCACGCGGCGCGCCGTGCGGCCAGCCGCTGGACGAGCAGGGCACGCACGCGACGACCTGCGCGCCGGGAGGCGGCGGCGAGCGCCGCCACGGCAGCCTCAAGCACAGCGTCACTGGCTTGGACAGGCGC
Organism: Prorocentrum cordatum; assembly: GCA_963575745.1. Lineage (NCBI taxonomy): Eukaryota > Dinophyceae > Prorocentrales > Prorocentraceae > Prorocentrum > Prorocentrum cordatum. The sequence continues at coordinate 577,143 of CAUYUJ010008779.1, read as the reverse complement.
TGGCTGCACCAGGAACCGCTCACGGAACAGCGCGTCCCGACGTGGGATCGGGCGCGCAGCTGGAGGCCAATTGGCCCGCCCGACGCGGACCAAGTTGAGCGCGCGGTCTTCGATGTGGAATATCACGAGGGGGCCGGCCGGCACTGGATCGACGTGTCGGTCCGCCACCCCGCCGCCGACGACGTGGCGCCAGCGGCGGCGCGCCGCGCCAGTGAGGCCGCCGGCCGGGCAGAACGGCAAAAGCGCGCCAGGTACCCGGGGGACCGCCTCACGCCCTTCGTGATTGAGACCCCGGGCCGCCTAGGCGGAGAAGCCCGGCAGTGGTTCCTGAGGCAGGCGACCGGCAGCCCGCGGAGCTGGCCTGAGCCTACAGGGTGGCCAGCTGCGCGGTGCAAACTCAATTTGCCGTGTAGCGCCGCCGGGCAGCGGGCCTCGCCTGAGCGGCTCTGTTGGCCTAATTAGCGGGGGCGGCCGCGGGGCGCCGCCCAGGCTGACGCTCCTGGAGCTTGACCAGGGATAGACAGAGCCAGCTGGCCGAACTCAACTGGCCCGGGGCAGGCCAACGCCGGGCGACGGCTGGGCGCGCTCAGGGCGGCTGGCCGCGCTGCTGGCGACGCTGACGGGGCTGGGCGCGGCGCGGCGGCCTGGGGGGCGCTGGAGGCGCTGGTGCAGCTGTCGAGGGCGCCCTTCCCCTGGAACGCTGCGCGGGGCGCCTGGCGCACTGGCGGGGGCCGCGCCGGAGGGCGCACTGGCGGGGAGGCCCAGGGCGTGCGACTACGCCATCGTCGCGCTCGGCGTCGTGCTCCCGGGTAGCGCCAGGTATAGGCCCCGGCCGGCGCGTCCCACCCCCCTGAAGGATTGCGGTTGCCTGGTGCAAAGGCCGTCCTGAAGGGGCCGACGCTGAGCTTTGGTGGTGCGCGCTGGCACCAATTCAAAGTGCTCGGCGGCGAAGACCCGCGGCCCGCCAGCGGGAGGAGGAGGCTGGGGAGGAGGAGGAGGAGGAGGAGGAGGAGGAGGAGGGGAGGAGGAGGAGGAGGAGGAGGAGGAAAAGGAGGAGGGGGAGGATGAAGGAGGGTGGAGGAGGGAGGAGGGAGGGGGGGAGGGAGGGGGAGGAGGGAGGAGGGAGGAGGGAGGAGGGAGGAGGAAGAGAAGGAGGGGAGGAGGAGGAGGAGGAGCAGGAGGAGGAGGGGGAGGGGGAGGGGGAGGAAGAGGAGGAGGAGGAGGAGGAGGAGGAGGAGGAGGAGGAGGAGGAGGAGGAGAAGGAGGAGGAGGAGGAGGAGGAGGAGGAGGAGGAGGAGGAGGAGAAGAAGGGAGGAGGGTTAGGAAATGTTGGTGGTGGCCCGCTCTGGCCCTTCGGGCAGCGGGCCCCACGACCGCGGTGCTGGAAGAACGACCCCGCCTCGCGCACGATCGCCGCCACGTCAGCCTCGGCGCGCCCGGCCGCGATCTCACTCCGCTTGGCAAAGAGGAATTTCGAGGATTGAGGAGGAGGGCCGAGGGTTGAGTATGATTATACTGTGCTGAATTATCCTGGTAAATATGGTTGCCCCCCCCCTCCGGTGCCTTTTCTATGTTTTGTGAATTGAAACGACCCTCCTGGGGCTGGCACACTGTTTTCCCAACCATCCTGTGATGTTGGGCCCTCGTTTTGACAAGACAGCGGCCCGCCTCCCTCTTTTCTCCTCCCCATTCTCCCGCTTCCCATCCTTGCCGCTGCCCTCCGCCCAACCATTTCGGCACCATTCCGGCACACCCCTCAACCCTCGTAGGGAGCTCCACGAAAGGCCTCCGTTGTGAAACCGCATGCGTCCGCACGACCCATTCGGGCACACCGCTCCCACGTTTTGTTGCACCATAGGGAGCTCCACCAGAGTCTCCAATGGTAAATTCGCATGCGTCCACCCCAAAATTTCAGCAAAATCACACACACACACACAACACACGCTTCGTGGCCCCACAAAAAGCTCCACCGACGAACTCCATGGTGGGTTCGCATGCGTTCGCCCGACCCACGTCGACACGCCCCGCACACGCCTCGTGGCCCCATAGGGAGGTCCACCGACGACCTCCGTGGCGAGCTCGCATGCGTCCGCCCAACAATATTTCGGCACACCTCTCATATGTTTCTTGGTCCCATACTGGGGCATGTTGCGTGCGCCCCCGATAACCATGCCCGCACATCCCTCACACGCTTCGTGGCCCCATAGGGAACTCCATCGAAGGTCCCAATGGCGGAATTCGTTTGCGCCCAGCCACCCATGTCGGTACACGCCTCACACGTTTCGTCGCCCCAGAGCGAGCTGGACCGAAGGCTCCAGTGGGGCAGTTCGCGTGCGTCCCCGCCGCCCATTCCGACACACCCCTCGCACGCTTCGTGGCCCCATAGGGAGCTCCACGGACGGTCCCAGTGGCGCCGTTCGCATGCGCCCCTCGCCGCAGATTTCGACACACCCCTCACAAGCTTCGTGACCCCAGCCCATGAGGAGTTCCATCGAAGGCCTCCGTGGTGAGTTGGCATGCGTCCGCCCGACCAATTTCGGCACACCCCTCACACGTTTCATGGACCCACACGGAAGCCACCGAAAGCCCCACGGGTGAGTTCGCATGCGTCCGCCCGACCCATGTCGGCACACCCCTCACACGCTTCGTGGCCCGATAGGGAGCTCCACCGAAATCCTCCGTGATGAGTTCGCATGCGCCCGCCCGATACATGTCGGCACACCCCTCACACGCTTCGTGCTCCCACAGGGAACCCCACCGAAGGCCCCATCGGGGCAGCTCGCATGCGTCCCCGCCACCAATGTCGGCACACCTCGAATTCGCTTCGTGGCTCCATGGGGAACTCAGCCGAAGGCCCCAGCGGCGCAGTTCGCATGCGGTTCCACGCCCACGGCATGTCGATGTCGGCACACCCCTTTCACACGCTTCATAGCCCCATAGAGAACCCAACGGGAAGACCCAACGACAGGGTTCACATGCGCCCCCCCGCCCACCGCATGTCCATGTCGGGATACCCTTCACACGTTTCGTGGCCCTACAAGGAGCTCCACCGAAGGCCGCGATGACAGGGTACGCATACGGCTCCCCGCCCACAGCATGTCCATTTCGGCGCGCCCCGTACACTGTTCGTGGCCCCATATAAAGGGTTCCCCTTCCTTCGTCCCACCTGCCCCGTGGCACTCGTACCTGCATATGGTTGGGTTGTTCGCCATGGAAGTTTGTCCAACATAACGTCGAAGGCCTGAAAAGGGGTTGTTGCCCCCCTGTGCACAACAACCGCAACAAGCAGTTTGAGACTGTTCGCTCTTACCCACTCAGGTGTCATCCAACACGTATATACCAAGCCCTCGATGCCCGCCCTCTTCGACTTCGATGGTACCCCCACTGGACCTATGTACCTATGTATGCCATCCCGCCTGCCACGTGTACTTGGCGCAACCCCATGAACAAGACCTTGTCCCCCAACCATACTGTGGTGTGGCGTCTCCGTGTTGAAGAAACAGCGCTCCGCGTCTCCGTCCCTCTTCCTTTCTCCTCCCCGTCGTCCCTCCCCCAATCATCTTCCCTCTGCCCTGCGCACGTCAATTTCGGTACACCCTTCACGCGCCTCGTGGCCCCTCGGGAGCTCCACCCAATGCCCCAGTGGGGCAATTCGCATGCGCCCCTGCCGCCCATTTCGGCACAGATTTCGCACGTTTCGTACCCCATACGGAGCTCCACCGAATGTCCCAATGGTGCTATTCGCATACGTCCCCCCCGCCCATTCTGGCACAACCCCTCACGCGTTCCGTCGCCGCGTGGGGAGCTCCACCGAAGGTCCCAGTGGAGCAGTTCGCACGCGTCCTCGCCACTCATTTCGGCACACCCCTCGTACGGTTCCTGGCCCCATAGGGGGCACCACCGAAGATCCCAATGGCGCAATTCGCATACGTCCCCGCCACCCATGTCGGCACACTCCTCTCACGTTTCTTAGCGCCGTATGGAGCTCCACCGAAGGTCGAAGTGGCGCAATTTCGGCTCACCCCTCGTACGCTTCGTGGCTCAGTTGGAAGCTCCACCGAAGGTCCCAATGGCGCAATTCGCATGCGTCTCCGCCGCTCATGTCGGCACACCCCTCACACGCTTCGTGGCCCCATGAAGACCTTCACCGAAAGCTCCAATGGCGCAATCCGCATGCGGCCCCCCGCCCACCGCATGTCCACGTCGGCAAACCATCACTCGTACGGTTCGTGGCCCATCATAAGGAACTCCACCGAAAGCCTCAAAACCAAAGGTCGCATGCGGCCGCCCGTTCGCCGCGTGATCATTTCGGCACACCCCTCACCCGGTCAGTGGCCTCGCAAGGGCTTCAGAAGGCCCCAATGACAGTGTTTACATGCGGTCCCCAACCCACCGCATGTCCATTTTGCCACCCCTCCCTCACACGCTTCGTGGGGTAGCTCCACCGAAAGCCCCACTGCCAAGGTTCGCATGCGGCTCCCCACCCACCGCGTGCGAATTTCGGCACATCTTTCACACTCTTCGTGGCCCCATAGCGGATTCCCCTTCCTTCGTCTCGCCTGCATCGTGGTATTCACACCTGCATATGGTTGGGTTCTGCGCCAGTGTATGTTTGGATTGTGACACCTGTCAGCAGGACGCTAGCGAATATTCAATTGACTAAATATACGTGCACGGGCGCACCGAGAAATTAAGCAAGCACAGCGTACAGGATCACAGCGGCACAATGAGAGAGCGGCGGGTGCGGTCAACGCTGGCGAGATTTCCCTGACCACATCGAATCATGGGAGCCGCGCTCGCGAGACAGATATACCTAAGAGGGCGGAAATATCTTCGCAGGCGAGACGACGGCGGCGACGGCGGCGGCGGGAGGTGGCTTCAACCTTTCTCCTTCTGTTTGGTGGACAAAAAGGCGGAAAGAAGGCTGGGCTCACGTGGGCCCAGGGCCCTGCCCTACGCCGTTCCTTGTCCGAAGCCACAGGGGGCACGGCGGTAGAACCGCTGGCTGGCCGTCGTTCGCAAAGAAAGGAAGCGGCGCGGCCGGTAGAGAGCAGGGTGGGGCGGCAGAGAGCGAGGGGGTGGCAAGAGGCAGCTGGAGAGCGCTCCTCACCCAACCAATCAAACATCAGCCTGGCGAAAGACCCAACCATATGCAGTTGTGAGTCCCGCAGTTGGGTATCGTCTTCGGTGGACGCATGCGAACTTTGCCGCCACTGGGGCCCTCGGTGGAGCTCCCTATGGGGCCACGAAACGATGTACTGGGCGAGAGGGGGGAATCGGACGAATCCTCGGAGACCTTGGGTGGAGCTCGCTATGGGCCACGACACGCTGTACTGGGTAGGGGAAGTGCATGTGGACTTCGCCAGTGGGGCCTTCGGTGGATCTCCCTATGGGGCCACGAAGCGCTGTACTGGGTGGGTGAAAAGCCTGTGCTGTTCCAGTGGGTGGAGCTCCCTATGAGGCCACGAAGCGCTCTACTGGGTGAGGGACACGCATGCGGACGGTTCCACTGGCGCCTTCGGTTGAGACCCCATACAGGGGGCACGAAACGTTGTCCTGAGTGGGGGAGTCGCATGCGGGAAGTTCTACTGAGGCCTTCGGTGGAGTTCCCTACAGGGCCACGAAATGCTGTACTAAGTGGGGAGACACATGCCATTGGCGCCGTGGGTGAAGCTCCCTCTGAGACCACGAAGCGCTGCACTGGGTGTGGGGGAGGCATGCGGGCGGTAGCACTGGGACCTTCGGTGGAGCTGCCTGTGTGGCCAAGAAGCGCTGCACCGGGTGGGGGCGACGCATACGGGCGGTAGCACTGGGGCCGTCAGTGGAGCTCTCTATGGGGCTACGATGCGCTGTACTGGTTGGGGGGGGACGCACGCGGGCAGTAGCACTGGGGCCGTCGGTGAAGCTCCCCATGGGGTCACGGAGCGCTGTAGCGGGTGGGGAGGACGGAGCGGACTAGTAGACTAGTATTGGGACCTTCGGTGGAGCTCGCTATGGGGCCACGAAGCGCTGTATTGGGTGGGGGGGACGCGTGCAGGCGGTAGCACTGGACTGGGTGGGGGGACGTATGCGAGCGGTGGCACTTTGAACTTCGAAGGAGCGTTCGGAGGAGCGCTCTATGGGGCCACGATGCGCTGTACTGGGTGGTGGGGGGGGGGCGCATGCGGGCGGTAGCACTGGGGCCTCCAGTGTAGCTCCCTATGGGACCACGGCGCGTCGTATTGGGAGGGGGACGTGCGCAGGCGGTAACTCTTTGACCTTCGGAGGAGCCTCCTATCGAGCCGCGAAGTGCTGTACGGGGCGGGTGGGGCGCATGCGGGCTGTAGCTCTGGGATGTTCGGTGGAGCTCCCTATGGGGCCACGAAGCGCTGTACTGGGAGGGGGGGGACGCATGCGGGCGGTAGCACTGGTGGAGTTCCCTGTTGGGCCACGAAGCGTGCAAGGAGTATGCCAAAGTGAGCGAGCAGGGGAGGAGGGGGAGGAGGAGCGCGAGGAGGAAGCAGGAAGGAGGAAGAAGAAAGGGATGCGGGGCGTTGTCTCTTCAAAACGAGGACCCAATACCACAAGATGATTGGGACAGAGGCACAGTAAGTGGAACCGAGGGGGTGCATCTACAGCATCTAATATTTCATGGTAAGAAATCAACACGTTGCACCCCGCAATTGCGGATAAGAGTGAGGGGGCGGGCGCGGGCGACGCGGGCGTCGAGCCGGCGGACCTCGTGGCCCTCCCGAATGCAAGAGAAGCCTGGGACGAATGCAAAAGAAGCCCGCCTCAGGCGCCGAAAATATTGGGTGGGTCGCGGGGTGGTCGCGGTGGGTCGCGGGTGGTGGGTCGCGGGTGGGTCCCGGGGTGGGTCGCGGGTGGGTCGCCGATGCAAAAGAAATCTGCCGCAGGCGCCGAAGTTTTGGCATGTTCAGTGAACGTAGTTTGAGTCGCGGGTGGGTCGCGGGCTCCCCAGCTCCACCTGGAAGGAATTCAAAAACAGCCCGCCGCAGGCGCCGAAAATTTCGATGTGTACACTGAGCGCGGTTTGGGTCGCAGGTTCTCCACCTGGAACGACCTGGAACGAATGCAAAAGAAACCCGCCGCAGGCGCCGAAAATTTTGGGTGGGTCGCGGGGTGGGTCGCGGGTGGGCGGGTGGGTCGCGGGTTGGGTCGCGGGGTGGGTCGCGGGGTGGGTCGCGGGTGGGTCGCGGGTGGGTCTCGGGGTGGGTCGCGGGTGGGTCGCGGGTGGGTCGCGCGTGGGTCGCGGGTGGGTCGCGGGTGGGTCGCGGGGTGGGTCGCGGGGTGGGTCGCGGGTGGGGTCGCGGGTGGGTCGCGGGTGGGTCTCGGGGTGGGTCGCGGGTGGCTCGCGGGGTGGGTCGCGGGTGGGACGACGACAACAACAATCAACAACAAACAACAAACAACAAACAACACACAACGTACAACACACCACAAACAAACGAACAAACGAACAAACAACAAACAACAAACAAGAACCAACAACAACAACAACAACAACAACAACACACACAACAACAACAACAACAACAACAACAACAACAACAACAACAATCACTTTACCCGAACGCTCAGTGTTCTCACCAGTGCCAGGGTTTTCATGCGACGCCAGCCAATACCCCCACTTTGTGGGGGGGCAGTGCAAGCTCTACCAAATATCCACACGACTCTTCGCCACCACCCACACCCAGCTTCCCGCCCTATGACGTTCGGACACTTCACTTCGTGGCCTGCGGACGACCGTGGCTACTACACTGGCGTGGAGTACACACCCACAGAAGTTGTTAAGCCTACGTTCGTACACCCACAGAAGTTGTTAAGCCTTGTTAACCCACAGAAGTTGTTAACCCACGGTGCGATTCGTGTGATTTTATGATGCGCGGTGCTAAAATTCTTAAGAAGCCCAATGGTTTTTGGAGATTTCGGCGTGCGCGCGCGAAGAAAAAACGAATGTGTCCCGCATGGTATTATTTGACAGGGATGATGGCCCTGGCAGGTGCGCAACCGTTGTCGCAGAAGTTCGAAAAAGTTGCTCGCAAAAGCCCGTTTGACAGAAATGTTTAAAAAGTGTTGGGTTTCCTACGAATCCGCAAGAGCGCGCGGGATGAGATTTTGACATTTTTTTGTTGAAAAACCATTGGTTTTTTGATGTTTTTATGTTAAAATCGCTCCGAACACTAAGCTTTTGGAAGGATTTCGTCTTGCGCGCGCGAATGTCCACTTTACCTTATTTTTTGCAAGGGATTCTTGAAATTTGATTATATTAGAACAAGAAATGTCATTTTATAGTGTTTTTTGCAAGGGAAAGCGGGGGGGAACAAAACAACCGGATCTTGATCACATCGAATTACCTGAGGCTTCCTCACGAAAATGATGAAAATGTAGCTGCGGCCTAGGCGGCGCAGGGGGGCCGTGCACCAGGGGCCCAACAATAATTATTCTTTAGAATTAATAATGTTCAACAACAACAACTACACGGACACTGTTCTCACCAGTGCCAGGGTTTTCATGCGACGCCAGCCAATACCCCCACTTTGTGGGGGGGCAGTGCAAGCTCTACCAAATATCCACACGACTCTTCGCCACCACCCACACCCAGCTTCCCGCCCTATGACGTTCGGACACTTCACTTCGTGGCCTGCGGACGACCGTGGCTACTACACTGGCGTGGAGTACACACCCACAGAAGTTGTTAAGCCTACGTTCGTAACCACAGGTGTTTTTCGAGGACCTACGGTGCGATTCGTGTGATTTTATGATGCGCGGTGCTAAAATTCTTAAGAAGCCCAATGGTTTTTGGAGATTTCGGCGTGCGCGCGCGAAGAAAAAACGAATGTGTCCCGCATGGTATTATTTGACAGGGATGATGGCCCTGGCAGGTGCGCAACCGTTGTCGCAGAAGTTCGAAAAAGTTGCTCGCAAAAGCCCGTTTGACAGAAATGTTTAAAAAGTGTTGGGTTTCCTACGAATCCGCAAGAGCGCGCGGGATGAGATTTTGACAATTTTTTGTTGAAAAACCATTGGTTTTTTGATGTTTTTATGTTAAAATCGCTGCGAACACTAAGGTTTTGGAAGGATTTCGTCTTGCGCGCGCGAATGTCCACTTTACCTTATTTTTTGCAAGGGATTCTTGAAATTTGATTATATTAGAACAAGAAATGTCATTTTCTATTGTTTTTTGCAAGGGAAAGCGGATTACAACAAAACAACCGGATCCTGTACACACCCTCTTTTCTGAGGCTTCCTCACGAAAATGATGAAAATGTGGCTGCGGCCTAGGCGGCGCAGGGGGGGCGCGCACCAGGGGGCCCAACAATAATTATTCTTTAGAATAAAGAATGTTCAACAACAACAACAACGACAACGACAACAACAACAATAATTAGACCGTTCGCCCTTATATTCTCGAATGTCCAATAACGCGTATTTCCCAAACCCTCGATACCTGCCCTCTTCGTCTTCGATCGAACCCCTTTTGGTGGGTATACCTTTCTTCCCTGCAGGCCGGGCCCCGGCAAGCGGCGGGGCGGCCGCGGACCGTCGGCCTGGCCAGCGGCAGCGCTGATCGGCGGGGCGGCCGCGGACCGTCGACCCGACCCCAAGAGGGACGGACAGGGGACCGACGACGACGACGACGACGACGTCGAAGACGACGGCGACGACGACGGCGACGACGAGCGAAAGCGAGAGCGAGAGAGAACGACAGCAGGGCCACGAAGGGCGACAGCGGGGACACGAAGGGAATGCGTATGGGGTCACGAAGAGCGTGAACGAGCGGGGGCCAAGAAGTGCAGATAATGTGGGGCCACAGAAGGCAACTATGGGGCCACTGAGGGTAGCAACTGGGCCACGTAGGACACTGAGGGGGACACAAATGGCGACAGCGGGGCCACGAAGGGCATGCACATGGGGCCACAACGAGCGCGACTCCTGGGTGCCTGGGTGTCGGGAGCGCGGCGCTTGGGCAAATTGCAAGGAATTCCAACGCAAGGCTATTCTTCAGTAAGTTGCATGCAAGTCTCCAGCGAGAGCGCGACTCCAGAGCGCCGGGAGAGCGATTCCTGAATAAATTGTAAGGAAGTCCTAAGCGAGAGCGCGATTCCTGAATACAATGCGAGGAAGTCTCGGGCGGGAGCGGGGGTCCTGGCTGAATTGTAAGGAAGTCTCAGGCGGGAGCTGTTGTTGTTGTAACCCGGGGGCCAGGGGCCCAGTTTGAGCATCAAGACTTTCCCTTTAAAAAACAAGGTGCGAACGTCGAGGGGCACACATTGATCGACAAAAACAGTATGCACCAGTGGGGGGATCAACAATACTTATTCTGCAGAAATGAAAATTCAACAACAAAAACAACAACAACAACAACAACAACAACAACAACAACAACAACAACAACAACAACAACAACAACAACAACAATTACTAGCACGTGGGGACACTCCGTTCTCACCAGTGCCAGGGTTTTCATAGGAGGCGGGCAATACCCCCACTTTGTGGGGGGGCCGGTTCAAGCTCTACCAAATTTCCAAACGACTCTTCGCCACCACCCACACCCAGCTTCCCGCCCTATGACGTTCGGACACTTCACTTCGTGGCATGCGGACGACCGTGGCTACTATTCAGGGCCCCGCGGCCGACGACGACGGCGTGCGCGCGCGAAGAAAAAACGAATGTGTCCCGCATGGTATTATTTGACAGGGATGATGGCCCTGGCAGGTGCGCAACCGTTGTTGCAGAAGTTCGAAAAAGTTGCTCGCAAAAGCCCGTTTGACAGAAATGTTTAAAAAGTGTTGGGTTTCCTACGAATCCGCAAGAGCGCGCGGGATGAATTTTGACATTTTTTTTTGAAAAACCATTGGTTTTTTGATGTTTTTATGTTAAAATCGCTACGAAAACTAAGGTTTTGGAAGGATTTCGTCTTGCGCGCGCGAATGTCCACTTTACCTTATTTTTTGCAAGGGATTCTTGAAGTTTGGTTATGTTAGAACAAGAAATGTCCATTTTAGCTTGTTTTTTGCAAGGGAAAGCGGGGGGGGAACAAAACAACCGGATCCGGACCAACCCGTTTTGCCTGAGACTTCCTCACGAAAATGATGAAAATGTGGCTGCGGCCTAGGCGCGGCGGGGGGGCCATGCACCAGGGGCCCCAACAATAATTATTCTTTAGAAGTAATAATGTTCAACCACAACAACAACAACAACAACAACAACACCAACAACAACAACAGCAACAGCAACAGCAACAGAAACAGCAACAACAACAACAACAAACAACAAACAACAAACAACAAACAACACACAACGTACAACACACCACAAACAAACGAACAAACGAACAAACAACAAACAACCAACAAGAACCAACAACAACAACAACAACAACAACAACAACAACACACACAACAACAACAACAACAACGACAACAACAACAATAATTAGACTGTTCGCCCTTATATTCTCGAATGTCCAATAACGCGTATTTCCCAAACCCTCGATACCTGCCCTCTTCGTCTTCGATCGAACCCCTTTTGGGGGGTATACCTTTCTTCCCTGCAGGCCGGGCCCCGGCAAGCGGCGGGGCGGCCGCGGACCGTCGGCCTGGCCAGCGGCAGCGCTGATCGGCGGGGCGGCCGCGGACCGTCGACCCGACCCCAAGAGGGACGGACAGGGGACCGACCACGACGACGACGACGACGACGACGACGACGTCGAAGACGACGGCGACGACGACGGCGACGACGAGCGAAAGCGAGAGCGAGAGAGAACGACAGCAGGGCCACGAAGGGCGACAGCGGGGACACGAAGGGAATGCGTATGGGGTCACGAAGAGCGTGAACGAGCGGGGGCCAAGAAGTGCAGATAATGTGGGGCCACAGAAGGCAACTATGGGGCCACTGAGGGTAGCAACTGGGCCACGTAGGACACTGAGGGGGACACAAATGGCGACAGCGGGGCAACGAAGGGCATGCACATGGGGCCACAACGAGCGCGACTCCTGGGTGCCTGGGTGTCGGGAGCGCGGCGCTTGGGCAAATTGCAGGGAATTCCAACGCAAGGCTATTCTTCAGTAAGTTGCATGCAAGTCTCCAGCGAGAGCGCGACTCCAGAGCGCCGGAAGAGCGATTCCTGAATAAATTGTAAGGAAGTCCTAAGCGAGAGCGCGATTCCTGAATACAATGCGAGGAAGTCTCGGGCGGGAGCGGGGGTCCTGGCTGAATTGTAAGGAAGTCTCAGGCGGGAGCTGTTGTTGTTGTAACCCGGGGGCCAGGGGCCCAGTTTGAGCATCAAGACTTTCTCTTTAAAAAACAAGGTGCGAACGTCGAAGGGCACACTTTGATCGACAAAAACAGTATGCACCAGTGGGGGGATCAACAATAATTATTCTGCAGAAATGAAAACTCAACAACAACAAAAACAAAAACAACAACAACAACAACAACAACAACAACAACAACAATCACTTTACCCGAACGCTCAGTGTTCTCACCAGTGCCAGGGTTTTCATGCGACGCCAGCCAATACCCCCACTTTGTGGGGGGGCAGTGCAAGCTCTACCAAATATCCACACGACTCTTCGCCACCACCCACACCCAGCTTCCCGCCCTATGACGTTCGGACACTTCACTTCGTGGCCTGCGGACGACCGTGGCTACTACACTGGCGTGGAGTACACACCCACAGAAGTTGTTAGGACAGCGCGCGCGGGTAGAAATTTTGAAAAGTCGTGCAGGTGTTTTTCGAGGACCTACGGTGCGATTCGTGTGATTTTATGATGCGCGGTGCTAAAATTCTTAAGAAGCCCAATGGTTTTTGGAGATTTCGGCGTGCGCGCGCGAAGAAAAAACGAATGTGTCCCGCATGGTATTATTTGACAGGGATGATGGCCCTGGCAGGTGCGCAACCGTTGTCGCAGAAGTTCGAAAAAGTTGCTCGCAAAAGCCCGTTTGACAGAAATGTTTAAAAAGTGTTGGGTTTCCTACGAATCCGCAAGAGCGCGCGGGATGAGATTTTGACATTTTTTTGTTGAAAAACCATTGGTTTTTTGATGTTTTTATGTTAAAATCGCTCCGAACACTAAGCTTTTGGAAGGATTTCGTCTTGCGCGCGCGAATGTCCACTTTACCTTATTTTTTGCAAGGGATTCTTGAAATTTGATTATATTAGAACAAGAAATGTCATTTTATATTGTTTTTTGCAAGGGAAAGCGGATTACAACAAAACAACCGGATCCTGTACACACCCTCTTTTCTGAGGCTTCCTCACGAAAATGATGAAAATGTAGCTGCGGCCTAGGCGGCGCAGGGGGGGCGCGCACCAGGGGGCCCAACAATAATTATTCTTTAGAATAAATAATGTTCAACAACAACAACAACACCAACAACAGCAACAACAGCAACAGCAACAGCAACAGCAACAACAACAGAAACAGCAACAACAACAACACGAAGAATCCGCATCGCGGAATTCCACTTCAGCCACGCACCCAGGGATAGTGAATGACCGTTCGGCTCAGCCCCCCTCACTCTAATTATCAATCATGCAACGAATCATAATACAACCAACAGCGACAAACACTTCAATAATGTTCGCCCTTATCTGCTCGTGTGTCATGCAACGTTCGATCCCAAACCCTCGATACCCGCCCTCTCCGATCGTACCCCCCTTGGGATAATACCTGCATTACCTGCCATGTGTAGTTGACGCAGCCCCTATAACAGGAGACGTGAGGAGGGAAGGAAGGGACACCGGGGAGGGAGACGGATGGAGCACGAGAGAAATTAGCAGGACGGGGGTGAGGATCAGGAAGCAAGCGGCAGAACCAGACGGACGGGTCGGGCGGGCTGGAATCGCGCTCTCGCGTGGGACTTCCCTAGAATGTATTCAAGCGACGCGCCCTGTCGTAAAGGCTGTGCCATCTGCACGTGGCAGGTACGGAAGATATACCCGGATGGGGGATGCAATAGAAGACGAAGAGGGCGACTATCGAGGGGGGCTTGGGACATACATGTTGAATGGGGGCGCGGGCAGATGAGAGCGAATAGCCTTCACATTATTGTTGATTTTGTTGTTGAACTCGGATTCCTGAACCATGGATACTGCTGATCCCCCCTCCAGTGCCCACTCTACTTTGCAATTGAAATGCCCCTCCAGGGACGATGGAAAATCTTGCTCCTCAGACTGGTCCCCTGGCCCTCGGTTTACAGCAACAGCGGCTCCCGCCTGATACTCCCTCACAGTGTATTAAGAAATCAGGTTTTCGCTAGAGACTTCGTTACAGTGTATCCAGACATCGCGCTCTCGCCCGAGGCTTCCTCACAACTGATTCACGAGTCGCACTCTCGGCGGTCTACCAGGCAGGAGGAGCCAAGAAGAGATAGGAGGAGGCAAGAGGAGAGCCCCAAGCAAGCGAAACAGATCCTCATGCGGGATCCTACCGTCAGAACAATTCAATTGAAGTGCCCCTCCCTGGGCGTCCACCCTGTGTTCAGGACGGACAATCTTGCGAGTCAGACTCTGTCTTTGGCCCCTGGTTTACAACAACAGCGGCTCCCGCCCAAGCCTTCCTCACAGTTTATTCACAGTCGCGATCTCGCGCGGGAGTTCCACAAATTGACTCCAGGAATCGCGCTCTCGCGTGGGAGGTCCTGGCAATGTACTCAGGCGCCGCGCCCTCGACACGCAGCAATCACGCTCTCACTCTGGCCTGCCTCACGATTTACTCGAGAATCGCGCTATCGCTCGAAACTTCCTCGACCCTCATGTTAGATTCACGCTTCAACGACCCGCCCGTTCGACGAGGCCGTCTGGGCCCGCCCGCCCGACCCCGGCTGTTAGGGCCCGCCCGCCCGACCCGCCTGTCTGACTCTGCCGCTTTCTCCTGATCTTGACCCACCTTTGTCCCTGGCGCACTGCTTCTGGTTCCCAGACGGCGCACTCCCTTTTCGATGGCAGCCCATGTGCAATGCTGAGGACTGAGAGACTGCCCCAACTAGGAGCGAAGATGTTTGCTCGCCCAGGAGCTCATTAGGTGCTGGCCGAGGCAACCAGGCCCAGGAAGCGGCTGCCCTTCCACCCCAGCCTCGAGCCTCTTGAGCCAAAACGGCTTGAGCCAAAATGGTTTGAGCCAGAATGGTTACGGGAAGCAGGAGGAGGAGGAAGAGGAGGAGGAGGAAGGGGATGGGGAGGAAGAGGATCTCAAAGAGGGGGGCGGTGATGGGGCGGGCCACCTGGCGCCGTCGCTGGGACACCGCACTGACGGGCAAGCAGTCCCGCGGTAGCTGGTGCCACGTCTCTCGTTCCCGTACTTGGCCCCACTCCGGCTGCCGCAGTGGCAGCCCGACATGATTTAGCCGCTTCGACTGGTGGCAAACATAAAAATGGTTCGGCTGCGAGCCGCTGCGGGAGGCGGCAAATCCCGGGTAGGCCGACCCAAAGGCAGAGGAACGGTTGACGCAGCGCGCGGTCCCGCGGCCGTCGAATCCAGGGTGACTCGCGCTGGAGTGCAGGTGAAAAACCGGCGATAACGGGGACGGGGAAGGCTGTCTTCAACGCTTCCGGACTGCTGGCTCGGAGCGAGAGGGTACAGGCACAGGGGAAGACTGCGCAGCGACGCTCGATGGTGTAAGAGGAGGCCCAGAAAATGCCGAGGAAGCTGGCGATGTTACTGCCAAGGGTGGAGTGGCACGGGGCGAAAAGGGAGAGAAGCCAGAACACGCAGGAGTGCCAAAGGGCAACCAAGGGGTCCCTCTGTATGCTCAGGTGCTTGACCTCCATCAGGTCCATGGTGTATATAATTTTCCTCCTGGCTGAACGTCGCATCTCCAGCATGCCCCTCCCCTCTCCCACCACCACGAGTCCGATTGACCCGAGGACCACCATATGCATACCTCCTGCTTCCCATCTGAATGCCGATGCCCACGATCCACCGCTACAAGCGTGCCCAGCATGTTAGCAACAAACATCTCGAACGCGCTGAGGAGCAGAGCCCGCGTCGCAAGCGAGGTAGGCGCAGCCGTAGGTAGGCGCAGCCGTAGGGTTGAGCACAACCTTGGCCTTGGACTCGAGCGGGTCGGCAGCCAAGGAGACCTACATATGCGCAGGACCCCCAAGCGAGCACCTGTTCTCGAATCCAGCGAAGCCGCTCCGCGACCACTATCGCCGTCGTGGAGGGGGGGAGGGGAAGGGAGGGGACGGGAACCAGGTGCGTCCAGGACGCTGCGGGAACAGGCCAGCGCCTGAGCCAGAGCAGCTGGAAGGGAAGGAGGAGGGAGGGGCGCAGAGGGTGATAGGAACGGTGATGGAGGAGGGGGGAGGGAGGCTACCTCCCTCCCTCCCTTCCCCCTCTCCCCTCCCCTATTCCCCCCGTCCCCTCCCCTCACCTCCCCCCTCCCTCGGCGACTCGGCGCGCGGCCTCGAAATTGGCGTCGTCGCAGTCGCTGCCGCCCCGGGGCAGCAGGCGAAGGCCCTCGGCCACGGGGTCCATTGACGGCGGGCCGCCGCCCATGCCGAGGCCGCCGCTGGGGCGCGCCGCTGGGGCCCGCCGGCCCGCCCGGGGGCCTCGAGCCCAGATGAAATCGGTGACAGGCCAATATTGACCCAGATCTCCGACGACATGACTGTTTCAATCCTGGCGTTTTACCGTCTTTTCGGCCCCTGGGGCCCGTCGTCAAGGCCCCGGGGTTTCAAAAATGGATACGGCAGAAAGAACTACCCCCGTGGGAAGCGGTCGGGACCTCCTCGGGCCGCGCCCTGGAAAAAAATACCCAGATGTCTGGTGATTAGGCAATCTACGATAACGCAGGTGGATGAACTTTTGCATAGCGTGTCGCGGCGGGGCCCCGGCGACAAGCTATACCCTGCCAACTGAAAGCGTGTCGCTCCGCTCGCGGAGCGGGAGGCTGGGAAAATCTCGAACCATTGATGCTCGGGGACTGGGTAATAATGGTTAGCGAATCGTGCCGAAACGTGATGGGCCAGAACCGGAGTCGCGACACGCCAAGCAAACGTTTCCAGCCGTGAGTTCCCGCATCGCGCACCGCGGTGGACGGTCATCTTCGCGCCCTCGCGCCGCCGCCCGAGGAGGGCACCTCTCTAGCCCAAGTTGCGTTTCGCGAGGCACGATCATGGAGATCGAGGATCAATGAGTCGCTGGAAACTCGTAGCCTGTCTTTGAGGATGGGTAACCAGGACAAACCTTGGCATCGCCCCTCATCGCTCCGACCAGGAGGGGGGAGGTTGAGCGTGCCTTACGTGATTCGCTGAAGACGAAGAGGAGTAGGAGGCGGAGGAGAGGCAGCAGCAGCAGCAGGAGGAGGATAAGGATGGGGATGATGATGAGGAGGATGAGGATGAGGAGGGGAGGGAGGAGGATGAGGAGGAGGAGCAGGAGGAACAGGAGGAGGAGCAGGAGGATGAGGAGGAGGAGGAGGAGGAGGAGGAGGAGGAGGAGGAGCAGGTGGAGGACACCTTAAGCCCTGACGGCGGCAAGCTGCCGCTCCCCCCCCGTGCGCTGAGCCTGGCCCGTCTTCACATAGAAGCCGCCGAGGTCCAGCAGGGCCTCCAGAGGGCCGCCCAGGCGGGGAGGCCCTCGAGCAGAGGAGCGACGAGGGATACGAGAACGGGGGGGTCATTCGCGCTGGGGCGCGGCACCCTCGAGCAGTGGCTTTCAAAGGCCACCCGCGCAGCACAGCACGCGTGTGCGTGTGCGCGCGCCTTGCGCGGCCAGCCTGTGCGAGAACCCCCGCGCAGTCGACCCCGTTCTTTTGTGCGCTGGGCAGAGTGGGGTCGGCGGGGCGCACCTCCTCGTCGATGCATTGGCTGTGCGTTTGCGACGTCAGGGCGGAAAAGGCCGAACTCCGTGTCGCGGAAGCAAAGGCGATACGGCGACTTCCTCCGACCCCACCTGATGCGGTGCCACTTGGAGCGGCCTGGAGCAGCTGCTTGGAACCCCACTCGTGCATCTCCTGCTGGAGCTCCTCGCAGGCGGGAAAGGCAAGGAGAGGGAGGAGTAACAGAAAAGAGGGGCGGGAGGAAGTAGGAGGATAGAGAAACAAATCTAGGCGCTCTTGGCCCGTTAGCTGCCTCCGTGTTTGTAGGCCTCCCAGGACCTGCGGGACCTGTGTGCACTTTTGGGGCCTCCAGGGGTCTCCACGCAACGGCTTGAAGGCCCCTGCCCCTCCCCTCCCGTCGCCCAAGAAGGGCGCCGGCTATATTCAATTCTCACCTGCGCAGAGATCCTGGCTATGGCCTGTCGAAGCCTCTCGACCCTGACCAGGGGGGCCAAAGAGAATGAGGAGGAGGAGGAGGAGGAGGAGGAGGAAGAGACACACAAATGGGAGGAGGCGGAGGAGGACGAGGCGGAAAGTCATGAGGGGGAGAAACATGTGGAAGGGAGAAGTATGAAAATTGACCCCGTTCCTCCCGACCCTCCTCCTCCCCCTCCTCCTCCTCCGACACCTTGATGTCCTCTTCTCTCTCGCTTACCCCCCCACCTCCCAGGCGCGCCCCTGCCCCGCCCCCGCACAGGCGTCTGACGGGAACGGGGGAGGGAGGGAGAAAGCTAAGAAAAAGAAGAAGCAGAAGAAGAAGAAGAAGAACACGAAGACACATGATATCAATAACAAGATTAATATAACCGAAAACAAGCATGAAACAACACTCCGAGAGGCGGACCTGTTTCATGACTCCTGACTGGACCCAGTGGCGGCTGACTAGGGCTTTACCCTCTGATGGTCGCTCCGCCCGCTGGGCCCCTATCTCTCCGCGAAGCTTCGCACTGGCGGGCTCGCTCAAGGAGGGCGGCAATCCTTGACTCATAGCCGCACTCCGAATGTGTGGCCTCGGAGTGACCTGCGCGACGTGTGGGCGCAACTCGCTCGGCTGGAATCGCACACGCAATGTGCGTCTGCAGCTTCGAATGTGGGCCGATTCCCTTTTCGCAGTTTGCGCACGATGGCTAGACCCTTGAACGTGGCCTTGACGCAAGAGGGAATTGAATATTTGCAAAGGTCGCTGCTGGGCCCAAGCCCACAGTTCATGAACACGAAGACTGGCTTATCAACAGAACCTGCAGCCTGCTCACACCGCTCACTCGTCTGATGGACGGCGACCAAGCGGTGTTCACTTGGCTGGCTGAAAAACTGACGCGGAAAAAAAGGCGTGCCATGATACCCCGTGAGCGGCCAGTCCCGGGAAGCGTCCTGCAATATTGCCAAGCACGCTTTAAATGTCACGCCTAGGTCGGACCTAATCCACTCGTGCCACCCATCCCTCCTCACGTTCCTTCCTCGGAAAAAATTGGGGAGGCGCCTCCGCCGCTCTTCTTGCCCGTAGCACGGAAGCACAGAGGCGACGAGCCGAGCAACATTGCCAACGTCTGTCTCTCACACTATCCCATGTGATCAACAAGCTCTGCCAGCACTCCTGGGTAAACTGAAACGGTTTTCATTGCAAAAGCGTATGCTGCTATGTTAGCGTCCGTGGCCCGACACTGCTCGACACTGGAACTTTGGCATGCTGCACTCGCGCTGTCGGGAGGGAGGAGGAGAGAAGCATGATGGAGGAGGGGGAAGTGGGTGGAAGAGCGATGGGGAGGGACGACGGCGGAAGGTGGAGGAGGAGTGGGGGAGAGAGGAGGAGAGACAAGCTAAGCGCGCTCGCGCCATATCTGACAGACCACTCCTCCCACCATCCCGCCCCATTCCGCTCTAGTTTATTTATCCACCCCACCATCCCATCCCGAACGATCAGTCTTTCAGCGCCCAAGATGGCTTCCAGACAACCCGAATGGTTGCTAGACGCCCCACGAAGCCTCCAAAACCGCCACCAAAAAAGGTCCCACAATCGCACCAGCAAGATCGTTACATTCCGATGGGGAAAACGTATTTCTTCACCATATTCGCCATGTCAGCTTTCGCAACATCCACAGCAGCCCAAGAGGCAGCCCAGAGCGCCCCCAACACGGCCCAAAACGCCCCTAGGAGGGCCTCGAAACGCCCTATCGGGCTTCCAAGACGACCCTAGAAGCTTCAATACAGCCCAAGCAACCCCGGAACGGCTTCGGAAAAAGGGTCCCGATGGAGGACCCGAACGGATATTTCGAGCCCTCGGCCCGAAGTTCCAGAAGGCGTCCGAGATGCTCCAAGAGCCTCACGAGGTCCCCAGAAAGCCACCAGAAGGCCCCAAGAGGGTCCCTAACGGCCCAAACGCCAGCAATGGCACATGAGCGGCAGGAGTCGGATCAAGATTAGGTTGTTTGGGATCACTGGTCGACCTCGGGCCCGCGCCCTTGTTGCATCGCGCCCTTCGTAATCCTTTGCCCCCTCGTCCTCGTCTTCCTCCTCCTCCTCCTGTTCCTTCTCCCCCCCGTCCACCTCCCCCTCCTCGTGCTCCTCCTCCGCGTACTTGTCAAGCCTCAGTGTCGCCGACTCACAACTCGGATCGGATCGCAGCTGCATCGGCGCGGCATCGGATCGGGATTTGTATGGGGCAATCTGACATAAAGGTAGAGGTGCAAAGGGAGGTGCGCGTAGGCGCTTGTTTCGGACGCGCCCCTGGGTTAAACCAGCATATCAAGTTTGGCCCCTGGGTAAGAAACTCAAAAATCAGCCCTGACCCAGGTGCAAAAATCAAAGTGCAAACGAACACCTGGACACCGAAATCGCATTTACCCAAATCGCCTAGGGGCCTAAATCGTTGAGCCAAAGAACAGTAGCCCCTCGCCTGCTACTCCCTCCTCTTCCTGGTTCCTCCCTCTCCTCCTCTTCCGTGTCCTTCCTCATCCCGTCGGTCCTTCCGCAGTCGCCTCGTCCTCCTCATCCCCCCCTCGCTGTCTCATCGTGCACGTCCCTCCTCCTCCTTCGTCTGCTTCCAGCTTCATCCTCGCCCATTCCTCCCACCCCCACTATCCGTTTCTGGCGTCGCTGATCGTCCTGTATTCTCTCCTCCTGTCCGCCCCCTCCCTCCCCGTCCCTCCGCCCCCGTCCCGCTCCCCCTCCCTCCCCGTCCCCTGGCGGCACCACGCGCCTCGAAGTTGGTGTCGTCGGCGGGCGCGGCGAACGACGAACGTCGTCGTCGCCGACGCGGGCATCGTGAGCCTCGCCGTGCCGTCGAGGCTCACGATACCCACGTCGGCGACGACGTCGGCGACGGCGGCAGTGAGAGGCGAGGGCCGAAAAGAGCATCAACAAGGGTGCGGGGTGAAGGGGAAGGGGGACTGAGGGAGAAGGGAATTGGAGGAGGAGGAAGAGGAACAGGAGACCATGGTGGGGAGGTCGGGATGGCTGGTTTCCTTTGTTTGCAACTGCAGTGAAGCAAGAGGTGCCGCTGGCACCACGTGTATTGTGCTGCTGGGAGTGTCCTGGCGGCGGCGAGCAACTGCGCGGACTCGTACTGAGTCCAACCCAACACAGCCCCACCCTGTGGTGGGCTCTCCAGCAAGCGTTCCCCTACAACGAAACTTCGTGAGCTGACCATTGGTACAATTGTGTGTGCATGATGTGTGGCATGTGTTTCGACATGTGTTTGGTTGCTTCCGAGGTCGCGCTCACAGACTTGCACGGGCCAGGCGAAGCAAAACTGGACGCGCAAGAACTGACCTTGCACCGTTCCTAGTCCACAACCCTTTTCTTGGGAACCTTCCTCTTGGAAGGCTTTGCGGCAGAGGCTGCAGTAGACTGATCGGTCGACCCTGCAACGATAATCACATCAGACTCAGCACCGAGCTTTGAACCTTTGGAGGGCCCCGCCGAGACCTGACCACCGAGCGTGTCTGAGACTTTGGTCTGCAGGCTCTTCGGGAGGGCCTCGAGCTTGGTAGCAAAGCGTTTGAAAATCATTTGCACTGACATGTCAAGGGCGCGCTGGCGAGAGCTCTCAGGCGCGGCGCATATGCAGTTGGCCAGCGTGAGGCAAGACACGGCCACGCCTACCTGTACACACTCAGCCGTGCGATGCGCTGCGCCCTTGGTCAAGGAGCGGATCTCATCCTTCTCAGCATCTGAAGCCCAGTGAAGCGCTGTCATGTTAGCGCCCAGGAACTCAATGATGCGCTCATTGGTCGGCGATGCGTTGATGTATTTCTCCAGGCGCTTGATCTTCGCATCCCACTGCACATCAGCCTTGTCCTCGGTGATGAAGGCAAGCTCTTTAGTGAAAGTCCACGAGTCCAAGGCTGGCGCCAAGGTGTCGACACCGTACTTGCTCAGAAAATCCTTCACCTCGGCGGCCATGTCGGGCGTGACGACGTCGCGCAGCAAGACCTTCCAAAGCCTCACCATGTCTTTCTCCTGCTTCGCGAAGGTCCCGATGTCACGGACCGCATTGGTGCATGCGGTGCAGTCGGTGAGGATGCCCGTCAGCTCGATGAGGCCGCACGGCCTCCCATCCCTGCTTGAGTTGAAAGCCCTCTCCAAAGCCTTCATGGAGCGAGCCGAGGTCAGGGTCAGCTTGACGTCATCGGGCAGCTTTGCGTCGAACTCCTTTGCGACGGAGAGGAAGGTGTCTGAGAGGTGGGCTGAGTGCACCACGCGCTGAACGAACGATGCAAGAGGGGTTGCAACCTGCACGGTAGACCAGGCGTCCGTCAAGCACCGAAGGAAATCCACGAACTCTGCCTCGAAGAGCTCGTTGGGCGCGCCGTCGGCGGCGCCCTGCAACGTCACCAGCAACTGCTGGTCCAGCCCGTAGAGTGTGGTCCACTCGCGGAGCCCCGTCGCACACGAAGCGTCGATCTTGCAGGTGTCCACCAGCTCCATTGCAGCGTTCGCCATAAGGACCTTCTCCTTGGCAACGTGGAGGCGGGTCCACTTCGGTGCAAAGTTGAGCAGATGTTCGAAGATGTGCCCGACCCAATAGACATCATGCAACATGTCATCCGAAGCCTCGGCGTGCATCGCAGATGACAGCTTACCCTGAGCGGTCATCTAATTGGGTCGGTGACGCACCTCGCCCACCGCGAACGCATTGGGGTTCAAAGAACCCCTCGAGCGACGATCACCAGTCAAGCCCAACAAGGGCCCCCCAGGAGGACCTGAAGAAACCTACACGGCGCCCCAGGACGCATCCGAATCCGAACACGAGCCCGCTCAAACCTTATCTGGCGATGTCTTACACCAGGAGGGGGGAACGTGCGACACCTACCACAGTTAAGATGACAGCTTGCCTGGCCTGGAGATCCTCTACGGTGAACTGGCCCATCAAGGTGGTGCACAGGAACTTGACGACCTTGGTTGCCATCGACTGGTAGTCGGAGTACGCTAGCTCATCGAAGTCGCTGGGGTCGGCATTGACGATGCACAAGGAACAGAATTTCTCAGTGATGGCCACTTCGTAATCGCCACACAAGTCCACCACAACGTTGTACGCGATGTCCGCCGAGTCCCCTACGGCCGCCGCCGCCTCTTCAACCTTCTGAACCATGACTGTCTTGAACTTGGCGGCTGCGTCCGCGGCGTCCTGCGACGAGTCCAAGCCTGTATCATTCGGGAACATCTCGGATAGCTGCGCCCATCCACGTTTGAAAATGTTGTTGTTGATGCCCCCCTTCACTGTAGCTGAGGCAAGGTTGCGGACGCGAGTCGAAATTGATGACACGACAGACAGCATCTTCTTGGCTTGCTTGCGCAGCTCGCCAGCGACAGTAGCCCCTGCGCTCATGCAGACGATGGCGTCGCCGATAACGATGAGCACGGAGATGTCCACGTAGGATTGCTCGAAGAGGCCGCACTTGGCGTGGGGCTCGGGCTCAGCATCGCCAGTTCCTGTCACATCAAAGTCGAAAGGGGTGAAGTCCTCGCCCAGGGCGGCCTTGATCTCGGCAATCATCTCCAAGGACTTCTGCTCCGACGGGCTCTCGAGGACAATCCGCTCGATCATGTCGCTCACGATGGCCGTCTGAGTTCGCACTGCCAACGATGCAGCCGCGGCGAGCTCCTCCCCTGAAGGAACGTTCTCCAGCAACAGCCCGAGGCACAACTTGTCGATGCGAGGCCACGTGTGCGGGTTTGAGTCCTGATCGGGCATCTCGATTCGAGGGCAGACGGCCAGCTGCAGCATCAGCGGTGGGTGGGTACCCGCAAGCGAAAAAGACGCCTGCTGGACGATCTGCGCCCGCAGCCGCACCGCGCAGCCGAGCATGACCTGGTGCTCTGCGCTCGTCGTCGTCCTCTGGGCGATCGCGGCGGTCGAGTTCTTGATCTCCTCGAACAGTGAGCGCCGCTGACCCAGCAATGAAATTGTCATGCCAGCCTGCTCTGACAATGACGAGCAGTCCTTGTCGCCAGTGAACCTGGCCAGCTCGCGGGCTGACTTGGCCAAGGAGTTGATGACGGAGTCGTGAAACCTGGTCTTCGGCCGCTTGCTCCACTCCAGCTCCTCGGTGTGGTTCTCCTTCACCTTCGCCATGAGTTTGGCGTGCCTCCTGATCGCAGCCTCCTGCGGGGTCGCCTTCTGTTTGCCAGCGCCCTTCAGGGCCACCAAGCCCACCGCAAAACGGCCCGTGGCATCCGATAGATCAAGACCCACGTTTTCTGCCCCCCCGAGCCCTTACCTTACCCCAAGAACCAATCGGGGCTGGTAGCAAAACATATGTTCCAGGAATCGGCGAGATCCAAAATGGACGCAGTGAGGATGCGTGGAGAAGAAGGGGGAGGAGGACAAGGATAACTGCGGGAGGCCAGAGGAGGGGGGAGACAATCTAGGGAGCGGGAGGAGGAGGATGAGGAGGAGGAAGAGGAGGAGGAGAGAGTGGGAGACAAGGATAATGAGCGGGAGGAAGAGGAGGGGATGAGGGCGGAGGCAGAGGAGCAGAGAGGAGGGAGGACGAGCAGGAGGGGCTACTTCTATGCCGTAGCGGTGTGCTGGTGGACCCCGCACCTCTCCGCGGGCTAGCCCGCCGCCGCGCTTCTGGCCGCCGCCCTCGGCGTCGCTGTCGCCGCCCTCAGGGCCTGCCGCCGCCGCCTTGGCTCCTCTCGGGCTCGAACGAGGCGTCCTGCTGCTGTCGCCGCCGCCCGCTGAAGACGCCATGATCACCGAGTCCTCCTGCTGCTCCTGCAGCCCGTTGTCGTCGTCGTCGCTGTCGTCGCTGCCCCTGCTCTCCACGTCGCTCAAGACGGCGACATCGCATTCGCCTGAGTCACGCCGCTGTGCGACGGCAACTTTCTTCCCCAGGCCGACCAGCTTCCCCTTCTTCGTCTTCGCCTCGCTGTACTCCTCACCGAGCATCTCATCGTCGGCGCACCTCGTACGCTTGACTGTCTGCATCTCTTGCTTGGCGCCTCTGCGGAACTTGTAGTTGCCCTGGTTCGGATTGGGGTCGTTGACGTACCAACAGCCTATCGCATTCAGCCTGCTGTCCTTCTTGATCTCCATGTTGGGCCACACCCTGCGGATCTTCCTGATCAAGGTGTCCTCACTGTCGTCCTCGGAGTGCTTGATCTTCTGCGACTTGCAGAAGCGCTGGAGAGTGTAGAAGGCGCCCTCCTCGAAAGCCTCGCAGAACTCAGCCTCGATCTCGGTGATCCAGGCGTCAGCAGTCTTCTTCTCCTCGTGCTTGTACTCCCCAAGTTTCAACACCCTATCTTTCCGCAAGCAGCTGTAGCGAGCGTCGAGGGAGCTGTTCTCCTGCCTCTTCTTGTTGAGGGTCTTGACGTCATCCTCGAAGTACCGCCTCCGAGTGTCCCAGCAGTGGTAGCACTCATCGCCCGTCAAGTAGACCTCCCCCGACGTGCGGCTCCTCTCTGCACGATGCCACTTAACTCTGATCTCCCCATCACCGTGCTTGTCGATCTCCCCCGCCATCTGCTCGCAAGATCCGCAGAGCTTTGGTGGAGCAGCTGCGATCTCCTCTTGCCAGGTCATCCTCTTCTTTTTGCCACCGACGCCGACGCTGTTGGCGGCCTTCCCCGAAGCTCGGCCCGAAGCAGAAGACCTGGGCCCCTTGCCCATGCCGCTGGGCTCTGTAGTTCTGAATCCAGAAGCGAGAAGGCAGGCCGCCGGCCAGTGGCCCAGGCGCGGGCCAGGCCCGTGCGAGGCTCGGGCGGCCTCAAAGCCTCAAAGGCTTGAGCCCAAAATGGGCTATGTACCACACAGGTCACCACACCACACACACAGCACGCCACCTGAAGGAGGACGCTCTGGCTGATTTAAGGGTTGCTTCGCTTTGCTGTCTAGTGTAAGGTTTAATGTGCTGTCTTATCGTGTCAAACTGTTTCCCTGGCAGACCCTCAGGCCCTCTGGGAGCGCACCTTTCCTGGCACAATTGTATTTGGTTTGCGTTGCTCTGGAACTCTGGAACCTCACTTAGTCTGGATCGCTTGTGACTCCTTATCCCCCCTCAATGCCAGTGCCCCGCAGGCGGGTTGGGACAGAGGCCAATCAGGGCCCGACTCGAATGCTCTCGGCGCGGCGAAGAAACGCCCTGGACCTTTGGACCAAGGTCGACATAGCGATGATGCAATGATGATGCAATGGTGACGATGATACCTTGGACCCTTGTCGAGGATAGCGATGATGCAATGATGACGATGATGACTGCGTCAAGCCAATGATGCGATGGATGATGGTGATGCACACTCATACGTTTAGCGTGGCCCCAGAGGCGCGCAAGGCTCAACGCTGCACTGGCTCAAGCGAGAGGCGCAACGTGAGCAGCAATCGATGTTTAACAAGGGTTAGGCCTGCGCAACCTCAAGATTCTGACGGTTCACCACCGTCATCCTCACCCTCACCGACTGGGCTGACTGGGCCAACGTCCTCACCATGTGACTCAGCACATAGGCCGCCGCCGTCAAGAATCATGTCTGCCGCCGCAGCCTGGCTTTCAAGATTGTCGAGAACTTCGAGTTCTGCACGCTGAGCGTTATACTGAATGAGATCGTTGGCAACAGCATCCTCTGAAACACGCGTGATCCTGCGCATCTGGGTCGACATCTTGCGAAGCCGCCTTGCAAGGTGTAAATTGCGCAGCCTCTCCTTATCCAGCGCCCGCTCCAGCTTCTTGACATATCGCTTCTGCGCTGGGCGAAGCGTCCGCATGTAACGAGGTGGCGCTATCGAGGCTGAGAGCTGAGGCTGCGAGGTCGGAAGTGCTGGCTGGCAATTGACACTGACTGGGAGTGCGCAGGGCCGCTCGGAGAGGGATCCTTGGAGCCAGACAGGCAACGATATTTATGGTGGGATATGGTTGCTGCTGTTGCTAATGCTGTGAGCATGCTTGATGCGACTGATGACTGATGTGCGCTTGGCCTGCGTTGCTTGCGTTGCCTTTGGAATGTGTCATGCTGCATGCCAATGCTTACAACTGCGTTAGCTTGCGTTACTTGCGACCACGCCCGATGCTAATGTTAATGACGCGTGCGTCGGGCTCCACGCGGACCAAGAGGGCTTCACAAGACGATGCTGCGACCTCATGCGCCAGTCGGTCTCAAGACAGTCAGACACCTGGGCCCGAACCCTAGTGGCTCTGATCGACACGGGCGTGCAAATATTTTGCATAGTTTCTTGCGGGCTGCAAGCTCAACTGCGCGATCGTGCACCGCCGACGGCTTCGAAAACTAACTCGCTTGCACCGTGCAGGCCGCCTCAAACTGCCAGACTTGCACCACCCTAGCTCCAGAACAAATAGTGTTCTGGAGGTCGCCTCCAGAACAAAAAATGTTCTGGAGATCACAAAACCTGAAAAAACACATGGTTTTTCAACATGCTCCAGAACAAATTTTGTTCTGGAGTTTGTTCTGGAGCGTGTTCTGGAGCCAGCGGCCCCTCTCGGGTGAGTCCGGCCTGTCGGTGCGAGCAAGTTCGACCCACCTGCATGGGTCTACTCAAGCAGTGCATGAGGCCATTGCCGACCTCTGGCCTGGCGCAGCTGCACTGCCCCCTCCGACGAGCCACGCCATCCCTCACCTCCTCTCCCCTCCTCCCAACATGAAAAGGCCTACGCGCCAGGGGGCAAGCCAGAGCCTGAAGCTGCGCCGTGCCCGTCTCTGAGCAGGTCCACAAGCTCATCGAGAACCCCCTGCTCTTGCAAACTGAGTCCATGGCGATTGGACCAATCTTGGGCAACTAAAAAGTTAGCTCGCCTCAGCTCTGCTGGCAAAAATTGGACGCAATGAATGTGGATTCGCTTGACGTTCCACATGGTTCGTGCATTAATGCTGTTAGTCATCCGATGCTCAACTCGCCACGTGCCTTTCTCGATTGGCTTCCCGCAGATCCCACGCGCGGCTCGGCTCGTGGGAGCTCTCCCGTATCCGATCAGGCCAGCCAACCCCCATGGATGAGCCTCCTCACCATGAGGGCCGACAGGGGGTGGTGGCAAAGGCGGCGGCGGCGGCTCATCAAGGCCTGGGCCATCGGACTCAGGCTCAGGCATCAAATCCCCCTCATCACTGGATGTGCATTCTGGAATGATAGACTCACCTCCCAAGTCAGACGCGTCGGACTCTGCCCCAAACTCGCCGTCGGCCGCCTCCAGCCCTCCGCATCCAGGAAGCCCGTGGGGATGTTCAGGTCCAGGCGGTGGTGGCGCTGGCCCATCAGGTCCGTCAAAACTCAGCCCGAACGGCATCCAAGGTTTGGGGTCGCCTGTTTTTCGTTTCTTAGCTTTTTGTTGCGTGACTAAGTCCAGGTCCAGGGTAGACCACTCATCCAAGAAATAAGCAAACTCGATATTGTTCTCACGAGGAGCCCTGACCAGCCTACTTATAACAAGCCTTGTTACACGAAGCGGGTGACCACCGTTATTCCCTCGAGCCTCTATCAGAAATTCCGTCAGAAGGAGATGCGACGGCATAGAAATGATTTTCCCTTGGGCGTGTCTCTCCAACCCCCAGCTGCCACTTGGAAACACCTTCACCCTGGCAACGCACAAAAAGTCCCCGACGCCATACTTGAACGTGAGGAGAACGTTTGACTCAACACCAGCTGCGCTAAACTGCAAATGGAGGGGCAACGACGTGTGCTTGACGCCAAGGGCCGAAAGGTGCATATACAAGTTTCGGGTGCCTACCAGGCGCACGAAGCAACTGACTCCCTGGAACATGTCCCGCTTCCCTCCTCTATCTCTCTCTCGCTCTCTCTCCCCCCCGCTGGGTTTTAAGTCAACGCCGCCGCCCTCCTGGAAGTGGGATATGTGCCACACTATTCGAGAACAGTTAATGGGGTCGGGCAGTCATGCTGCCCCTCCCCGTTCCTCCTCCCCACCCCGCCTTGACATCGATTTTGGCACATGCCCTGGTGGTGCGCAGTGCGGCACCGTCCGAACCCAAGGACCTCAACGACCACAACAACTTAAACTTGGCGGGGTGGGGAGCGAGAAAGAGAGAGAGAAGAAGCGGGCACATTGCTAGGGAGACAAGTTGTTTCCGCTCCGTTATTTGACCTGTGCGCACGTACTCGTAGTAATAATCTGTGGGGCACAAGCCAGATTGACAGCACACGCATTCGGAGGCGACTGTGACACCGTTAGGGTTTGGCTCTGGATCGAATTCAAACAAACGACGGACCTCTTCTGCAATGGCTTGGTCGGTGTCGGAGACATTGACCAGACTCGGCTTCAAGCCGATGCCAGGGCAGTCTATCTGAGCGCCAGCTCGCCAGTACCTGGGGGTCGCAATGGGGACTAAATATGAGCCCGCTCGATGGGCACGGTTGCCCACCCACCTGCTTGCACAGCCTAGCATTGCGTGCGCCACCCCCAAAAAAAAACGGTGGAGGAGATGCGGGGGGGTAGATGTTTGCGGAGGGTAATGCAGGCCCCAGGTGGAGAAAGACGATGCTGTTTGTTTTGACGTCCAAGCTTAGATTGGAAGGGGTGGGTGCTCCCATCGCGCGCCCTCTGTCGAAGGAGCATGCGGAAGCGGAAGTGGAGTCGGGAGGAGGATGAGGATGGAGAAGGGAGCGTGTTGCTGCGCAGCCGATGGGCCACCCTAGCGGCCTGGCGATAGATCGCAGCATAACGTCCTGAACTAAAAAGTCATGCAACTCGAACGTAGCCCCGCGACCCTCGCGGGTGGCGGCGGCGAGGCGCAGAGCCCATGGATGGAGGATGGAGGCCCAATGCTTTGATCAACGCGCAGCTTGCTGACGGGTGGGTGGGTGGGTGGTGGGTGGGTGGTGGGTGGGTGGTGGGTGGGTGGTGGGTGGGTGGTGGGTGGGTGGTGGGTGGGCGATGGGTGGGTAGGTGGTGGGTGGGTGGTGGGTGGGCGGTGGGTGGGTGGGTGGCGGGTGGGTGGGCGATGGGTGGTGGGTGGGTGGTGGGTGGGTGGTTGGTGGGCGGTGGGTGGATAGTGGGCGGTGGGTGGTGGCAGCTGGGTGTTGGGCGGGTGGTGGGTGGGCGGTGGGCGGGTGGTGGGTGGGCGGTTTGTTTGCGGGGCTGTGGTCGGGTAGGCGGAGATGGGGGGCTCCAAGGATGTGGAGGCCCCAAGGAGGATGACGAAGGGGAGTCAGGGGGAGAAGCAGGGAGAGCATGAGGAGGACGAGGAAGAGAGAGATGAGAAGGACACTTGCATCGCCCTCACTCCCACCCCAAACCCCCAACCCCCACGGGAAACATCTTCGGTGACGGCCGCTCGAGGCCCAGAATGGACCAGCCTGGCTGTCGGGAGAAGGCCAGCCGCTCAGCCCGCCATCGGAAGGCCCCTCAGGGCCCTCCTGACACCCGTCCCCACCACCCCTCGGCCCAAGTGCCCCGATGTCATCCAAGCGGTTTGAACTTGAACCAGAAACGCGTGATGGTTTCTGAGACCTGGGGGCGCATGCGAATTATCAACCTCGGCCAACGTAGACCGATGAACAAAAAAGCTTTACAGGGCATTAGCTCACGTAGCTCAGCAATATTTCGAAACAACGGGCCACGGGCACTTGTGATCCCCAATCGAACTGATGGCACTCGATGCTCGGCGCCTCTTGATGCGGTGTCGGACGAGCTCGTCCTCGTAGGCGAGGGGGGCGAGGGGGTTCATCTGGGCATGGATTTCCTTGTTGTTCCTCGCATCGGCCATCTGATCATACACAGCACGAGCAAGTGGATCTGATCTGATTTCCCGCCAAAGTCTCCCAAGCCTTTGCATGTCCTGCGTGTGTTCTATGCTATGGGGCCGAAGGTGCGGTGCCTTGTTGAGGGAACGGAACATCGACCACGCTGAAATGTTCCTGACCTTGCCCTCTCTGGCAACAAGCTTATCATTGGCAATCCGTCGAAAACCCTTGCGCCCACTAAGCCGCTTGATAGCGGTCGTAATCTGGAGGGGCTTGATGCCATGGCGCTTGCAGACGTCACTTTTGATAGCGGCCATCTTGGCAAAGAGCTTCGCCCTAACGAACTTCCTGTAAGTGCGCACTGACAATGCAAACGGCGAGACTGTGCGACCTCGCTTTCGCTTTATCTCCTGTCCCAGCAAATGTTTTCGCTCCTCGTTCAAAGAAGTAAGGGGCAGTGACGCCAAGCAGTTGAAGAGAAATCGATGCGCCTGTCGAGATCGAGGCCCACCCAGTTTGCCAACCCATGGAACTGAAAACGAAACGTCAACACACGACGCGCAAGCTCGGAATCTGCCACGAAGATCGCCAACAAGGGTTGCTATGCCATCCTCGCTGTACTCGTTTACACACGCTCGGAGAATATCGAACCTCGGCTGCTGAAACCTGAACTCCGTGCGAAAGTATGCAGAACCAGAAGCAGACAAAAGCCTCAGTGATGCGCTGAAGAACTGCTCATCGGTCCAACCTGCATCATGCCAACCACTAGCCCCACTGTCAAACAACAAGTCTGCACAACCGCGCTGCAAAACCAAGGAGTTGGTGCCGTCCAAGAACATTCGAACACTGTCACGGGAATCTCGCGCTGCAAGTTCAAGTTCGGCCACTTGGTCTAGAAGCTCGTCATCTGGGCGCTCTGGCGACTGGTACTCCTGGAGGCTCACGAACTTCTGCCTGGCCGCATCCGCCTTGAACAACCGATTCAAGTAAACCTGGAATGGAGCATTGCAAACAACAGCCATGTGCAGCGATTTGGTCTCGCGGTCGCGATCCACAAAGGTGGTGAGCTTCTTCGCCCTGATGCTGTTGTTAGCCGAATGGTTGACGTCGCCCTGTGCCGCTGCAGCCTGCGCCGCAGCCTCCGCCTGCTCCAGGGACTCTTTGTCGAACATCTGGTGTAAGCACCAAGGTAAAATGTTGAAGAGAAGCATGCCTCGCAACATGAAGCTACTTGCATGCTCGAAACCTTTGAACCGATACATCAAACAGACAGGACAGCCAGCAGAAAACAACATACCGAATGCTTTCTTGACCATCGTTTTGAAGTGCCGTCGGCCGCCGCAGGTGCACTCTGGATAATGTCTGTGCACAATGTCATCGGCATCTGGGTCTGAATTCAAAACCATGACGATAAAATCAACATCTACATGCTCTAAGTCACGAGCGGGCGTGGTAAGCTGAATGATCTTTCGAGTCTTAAGTTTCCAGCGCCTCACGTCATCCGACTCCTCTGGCACCTCCATGAACACAGCCTTGCTCGCAATACCGTCAACTGCGCCCTGGAAGCGGTCACGAAAACGAGATGTTTGCCAGAGGTGCCCAGCCCGTGTCATGGCCGTGATCGGATCGGATTGGTGGTCAAAGTTCGGCTTCATCGACAAAACAAGCTGGTGCGCGAAACACATGGTCCCAAACACCGTGAAGTCATCAGGCGTGTCCCTGGATAGAACGGATGCTCGTTCAACCGATCCTTGCAACAGCCCATTGCACACGTGGGCGTCTTTCGAAAAAAAAAAAAAAACAAGTTTCTCAGCAATCGCACGGAACGCTGGACCACAAACATCGTGCTTGTCTATGTTGACACCCCTGCTTGGGAAAACGCTCCACCTCTTCCACCTGTTGCATATCGTTCCAAAATTCCCCCTCGGGAGGGGCACTGCTGGTGTTGCTACCTCGC
Source organism: Prorocentrum cordatum (assembly GCA_963575745.1). Taxonomy (NCBI): domain Eukaryota; class Dinophyceae; order Prorocentrales; family Prorocentraceae; genus Prorocentrum; species Prorocentrum cordatum. Next base: position 544,207 of record CAUYUJ010008779.1, on the reverse strand, counting down.
ACGCCCGAATCGGGAAACCGTCGGGCATCAGCGGGATGACGTGAAGCGTCTGCGACAAATTCAAAACAGCCCGTCGTGTATTCATACCACGTCGTCGGCAATTCTTGTCAACCTGCTGGTTGGGGGCGCCCTCCTCATGGCCAGGCTGCTGACCAGGTAGTGGCGGCGGTGACCTGACCCACATCTCGGCGTCATCCATCGTGGCCGTGATGAGGAGGCCGCTCTGGTCAGACGGGGTCGCCAGCAGGAAGTCCCGAAGGCCTGCCGCCTGAGACTGCACGTGAGAAACTGTACATCGGAACGAATCCCTCTTGTCCAACTTGCGGGTGTCCACGACGATCTTCAAACCCGCTGCTTCGATCTCTGATGTTCTGAGCAGCGCATCCTGGAAAACTCTCATGCACCACCTCGCAAGCGTCGGCGCCGCTGCCATCAAACCTCAAACTCCCACCTCCGAGCCAGAGGCGCCTGCCTGTGTGTGTTGTTTGGCGCGCGTGGCTCACAGGGGGTTGAGGTTGAGGTTTGATGGCACCTGGCGCCGTTGCAAGAGAGGTGGCGTCGAGAGTCACCCACGTCCTTGGCGTCCACTGCGGCGCACCCGAAGCACGCGGTCGCCACCTCCCTGGCGAACGTGGCGCCCCTGGCGGTCCGAGCTAGGCAGCTGGACCGCCAGGATATGTGCTTGAACACCCCAGCTCTGATCCTGGCCTTGTGGGTCGCGCTGAGGCGCCGCCCGCGGCCGCGGCCAGCCCCTGCTGGAACGGCTGCTGGAGCGGCGCCCCTGCCGCGCCCTCGCCCTCGCCCGCGGCCGCGGCCGCGCCTGCCAGGCGCTGGGGGCGGAGCTGCGGCTGGAGGCGCCGCAGGAGCTGCGGCTGGCGGCGGGGCTGCGGCCGGCGGCGGAGCGCCACCTCCTCCGTCTGCTCCAGCCGCGGGCCCCTGCTCCAGCAGCGCCCGCCACATGCAAGCGTGGCCCCCTCGGCGGGGGCACCAGAAGCCAAAATGGCTGTATACGGAGGGGCGGAGTGGAGGGGTCGGTACGGAGGAGGATGGACATCACATCACAAGACAAGTTAACGCGCCCACATTTTGCAAACAGATCGAAGGGTTGATTGCACTGCGCCAGTACCAGCGTTGGAAGGGGTGCTTACGAGACGGAGTATGAGGACCACAGGGGCCAGAGCAGGAAGCGGATGAGGAGCAGCGGCAGCGGCAGCAGAGGGGGGGGATAGTTGAAGCAGGAAGCGCAAGCAACAAAGGTGGGTCGCAACACTAGCAGGGCCAAGGGGACACACCAGAGAGGCTACATTGAGATGATCGGGGCTCTCTTCCGACGGACTGCGCTCTCCCGCGGGGCGGGGAGTGGGAGTGGGAACGGGCCACGTTGTGCAACATTTCGGGGTCAATTCGTTTGTTGTTCGGGTTCCGACGTTGATTTGTTTGGGGCCCCGCTCTTTGATTGACGCCCTAAAGTTGTTTGCGAACTTATCTTGGGTTTCCCCTTTATTCCCCGCCCCCCTTCCCCAAGGTCGCCTCCCAAAGCTCTCCCCCATGACGTGGCAGGAACGGGTGGCGGGGCGGGCAGGTTGTGTTTCCGCTGGCCCCATTCGGTAAGCATTTGCGCGTTTGGGGGTTGGGGGCGTTGGATGCACATCGCCGAAAGCACGAAATCTTTCCGCACACATGAAATCTAATAATACCATGAGGGCCTCCCTGTCTCGTTGCACCATGCGGGCGACGCCGTGCGCGCGCGCTTTGCCAAACGACCTTGCTGCAGTTGCGAATTGCACAGATGCTATGTTGAAAGAACGGCGCCTAACCCATCTCGAGTTGACCACTTTGGAGGTGCAAAGAAATTGTCCTAACAAGGTCGTCGAAAAGGGATAACGCTGGCCCCTCCTAAACCGTGATTTACCATTATGTGGGATTGCCTCATCCAAATCGGGATCATATTGTTTGCGATCGCGGATGCACATGGAAGCCTGCAGGGTGGACATCGCCCTCTCGGATGGGAGAGTTTCGCGCACCCCGCGGCACCCCGAGCTACTGGGAGAGTTTCGCGCATGATGAAAACAAAGCGCCCTCCTGCGAGATCGGATTCGATGTTGAATCTCGTTCAGCAGTGCACTAGGGCCGTTCAAACCCAGCAAATGCACATCGGCATCACATTGAAAAGTTGCGGCCTCGAACGTGCCGCGACTGGCGCAAGCCGACGCGGCATGCGAATCAACTTGATAATCCCACAATGACCCTCATGAAGAGAAACTTGCTCTGACGAGGGCAGGCGCGCAATGCCGCGCCGGGGGCTCCCAGGGGGTGGCGACCACGGCATGTCGCGGTATCTGCGGCGAGCCAAAACGACGCATGGCATCCCGCCGCCGCCCAATAGATCATAGCGCCGCAGAACGGCGCGGAACGATACTGCATGGCGCATCATCGAACTGATCGCCCCTGAGAGCGGGGACATACTTGGCCCACCCTTGCAAGGAGGGGCCCGCGAAAGGGCTGGGAAGGTCATCCTCGCCCCCCCCCCCCCCCCCCACGCGGTAGAATATCTTCGGGCCCCAGGCCTCAACGATATCATACCATTGCCTTGATATCGGCGGGCGTGAGCCTCGCGATGTCGCGCGCCCGGGGCGGCCGCGAAAGCCTCTCGGAGCTCTGCGGAAGCTGTCGGGGGCCGTCTTGGGCCCCTCGGGGAGCCCTCTCCTGGCGCTCCAGGGCCCTTTTGAAGCCCTCCCAGGCCGCGCGATATCGATGGGGCGCCGAGTCGTCTGGCGCGACATCGCTGGGCCGGGGCCCCAGCGATGTCGCGCGGCCTGGGCGAGCCAAAAAGCAGAGCGCCCCAGGCGGCCGCGTGCCAGAGCGCCTCGACGAGCCACGGGCGCGCGCGCGCGCACCGCGCCGATGCGCAGCAGGAGCTCGCCGCCCCCCTGCGACGCGCTGCGCCCGCGGCCAGCCCGCAGCGCCGCGTAGGCGCGCGCGGGCGTGCCGAGTAAGCAGACCGGCGAGATTCTCAGCCGTGGGCGCGCGAAACACGGCGAGGTCTGGGTCGAGCTCCATTGCGCGCCTCCACATGGAGTGGACGATGCACGAGTGGTCGAAAGATTTCGCGGCGCCCATCCGTAGGCAAGCCTCCGCGCCGGTATTGTCGCTGTAAATGTGCAAGTCGCAACCCTGCAGTTCCCCTCGGCGAACGAAGACAGGGGGGCGGCGCTGCCCGCCGGCGCGAACAAACGCGCGCGAATGCAGCGCCTGCAAAGGTGCACATCTGCAGCGCGAAGGACAGGAGCTCCAGCCCCTGCATCTGGTTGTCCCAGCGACGCTCGAATGCCGCCATCAAAAACTCCGGGGCGAATATAGAAGTGAAACGGATGGCCGAGGCGGTGGGGAGCACCGCGCCCCGACCCCCCCGGGCGCGCGGGCGCAGCGCCGCGCCTGAGCAGGGCGCGCCCCAGGCGGCGGAAGAGATGCGACGCTGCCCAGGCCAAGCTCCCGGCCAACTTGGACGATGCGCCTGCGCAGCGAACGCAAAGTTTCGAAGCGCCCAGGGGGGGGGGGGGGCGCGCGATCCGCCTGGCGGCCTGGCGCGAGGGGGCGCCTCGCGAGCGCCTCGCCGATGACTCGCTGCCACTCGGCGGCCTTGGCGTGCGCGGGGCGCGCGCAGAACGCGCGCGGCAACACCTAGCGACGCGCGCAGCCTGCCGGTCGACGCGCCGCGCCCCGGCCACCCTGCCTAGATCTTGAGGCCGAGGATGACCAGCGGAGACCCCCCGGCGAGCTTGCCCAGCGCCACCGCGCCCGGGCCGAGCATCAGCTGAATTAGCTCGGCCAGCTGCGCTGCTGCCTGCCCTGCCACTTCGGGGCGACATGGCCCGAGATAATCATCCGCGCAACGCAACGCGGCGATCCCCGAGAGCACGCGCGCCGCTTCCGCGATGAAGGCGCCCACCCGTGCCCAACTGTGCACCGATGACGTGGCCCCGAAGGGAGCTGCCGCGCGCTGCGCCGCCCAGACCTGCCCGGCGGCGCAGAAACCGACCCAGGCGAATCGGCGGCGCTAAGCGCGAATGGGCACGCGACGAAAGGCAGCGTCTATGTCTGCCTTCCAGAGGGCGGACGCCCGCCCCGCAACTCCCTGGGCCTCGAAGAGCGCGCCCACGGCATCGTGGTGGAGCCGCCCCTGAGGACGCGTCGCCCCATTAATCCTTGCCTTGGTCATGTCGCCGACCAACCGGAAATTCGAGGACCCGTCCTCACGCAGCTGCTCAACCGCAGACCTCGGAGCGATGACGGCCCCTTCCAAACGCGCGTCGCGGAGCGGCCCCCGGCAGCTGATGCGCCCAAGCTCGGACTCGCCCCTTGTCTTGCGGAAGGTGGCGTCGCCGTGCGCGCCGTCGCGTAGACCAATGGAAACGCCGCGATTTGCCGACTCCAGGGGGCAACGCAGGAGGGGGGCCCACCAGCGGGGCGAGCGCCTCGCACGGGCCAGCGCGCTGGTGCAATCGCGCATTCAAGTCCGAAGATATGTCGTGGCGAGCGGGCATGGCGCGCTTGGGACCGACATGCGCAGCGAGAACCATTTCAATAGATAACATGGCCGATAGAAGCGCCCCGCGGAGCATCGGCCAGAGCCCCCGCGAACGGGCTCGGGAGAGGCTGTCGCCCAAGCGGAATGCGGAATATCGGTGCGGGGGAGAAAGGGGCGCGAGTGGAATCGCGGGGAACTCGAGCGCGCGGCGCATGTCATCCCCGAGGCGGGCGCGGCAAGCAAGGCAGCGGCGCGTCGGGCCGCTAAACCTGCAGCAGTCCACATGTCAACTACCTTGCCGACATGGCCCGATCACATGGAAATCGGGGCCACCCTCCTAAACTCCACAAGTGTGCAGCACGCGAGGGGGAGGTCTTCCACGCGCAATGCAATGCCGATGTTGGACAGCTCCTGGAAGACCATGCCGCTGAAGGGCAGGGCGCGCGACGAGAGAGAGGAAATGAAATAACCGCCCCCATCGGGCCTACAAGCATGTCGAACAACTGCTGGGCGACAACCCTGTGAATCTGTTCCCCGTCGGATAGCATGCCCAGCATATCACTGAGCAATTTGAAGTTGACGCAAATATGAACGAACATGCTCTCCTGGGGCCACCTGTTCTTCGCCCGCGTGATCAGGCAATCATCGTTTCATCAAAATCAGTAGACGGTCGTGCCAAAGCTCGACATGAAGCCGACGTGGCAGCCGCCCTGCGCACGCTGGCACGCGTGACGCATATCAAATTACGAGGGCCACCAGGAATGGACAACGCAAGCAACCGCTGGAGAATGATAAAAGGAAGGAGTGAACTGACAAGACCACGCCCGAGAGACTCCAGAGAACGGCGCCCAAGTTACAGGGCCAGCGGGGCGGGGGGCCTGAACGGGGCCACGAAGGTGAGCGTGGAAAAGGCGGCGATGTTGCGGTTGAGGGTGGATTTGCACCGGCACGGGTTGAGGTCCCTAACTGCGCGAGCGCTGCTCTGGCACTTGCGGGCGGGCGCCAGCCGGGAGAGAGCATGGCCGCCTCGCCCCAACATCATGCCCAACTATTGGCCCTCGCGGGCGACGATGGCTGGGGATATCGCCACGCCGAAGGCGGCGAAATCGGCTCCGAACTCGGCCTCCGTATAAATCGCCGGGGATGACGACCGCGGTCTTGCTGCTGCGGAACGCCGTACCGCAAGCCCCAGCGGCCAGCAGCCAACTTGGCCAGGATCGTGCGATGTCCGTGGCAGTGTCTACACTCACGCTCCCGACGTCGTCGGCGAAGGCTGCGGCGGCGTGGACCGCCCGAGGTAAACGAGAGAAACGATGACGTAGAAGAGGAACGAGTGCAAGGGCCCACGGTGACACAGACGCTGGGCAACCTTGCTTGAACCCGCGCAGGGCGTAGCAACCCACGTTCTCACATCCGCGGAATGACACCATCACCCAGACATCGGAATATAATGTGTGAGGCGCGCGTATGATCATTGAACGCACGCGCACGCACCCAAGGATGACGAAAAAGGGTGGAGTGAAGCAAGGACGACAAGGCGGAGCGGATGACGTAAACACCATGCCCGTCTTCCCGAAGCAACGTTTCACCAGCTAATTAAGAACATGATCTTCAATTTGCATTAACGCACGGTTCATAAACAAACCGCGCTGCGCGTTGAGGTATGCCATCTGGCACACGTCGGTGAAAAAATTATTCATAGCACAGGCCATCAGCTTGTTGGAGGTGCAAGAGAGGGTGAGAATCAGGGCGCGTGCGCTCCAGAGGGCGGCGTACAGATTCGTGGTCGAGTGGGTTGCCGCCCTTGGTCAGGATGATGGCGTAGGCCCACTTGAAGCGAATGCGGTATCCAGCCAGGGCCAAGGGCGGATTCGGGGAGGCGAGCAAACACCTCGGGGAAGTCCGTTCCTTCAATTTCCCACAAGATGGCGGGCGGTACTTCCTGGATAAATGGCCGGAACTCCTCCACGGCATGAGAATCTGGCGAATGGTCGGCACGGATATCCCCCCCAATAGCGAAAAGGCCCAGCACCAGCAGCCTGGGATCATGAAAGGGAACGTGGGCAAGATCACCGATGGCGTGGGGCAGAATATGCCGGCCCGCGCTGCGCCACGCCATTCTCTATTTTTCGAATTGTTTTGATCGTGGACGTTTTAACTGAATCGTTCATGTTCTTGTTGGTGTTCAGCTCCTGGTTGTCCTTGTACAGCTGGGTGGAATAGATGTTGCCGAGTAGCCTGTGGAATCCGTCGCGGTCGGCCTAACCACAAAGGGTTATATCCGTGAAGTACCGACTCAATTCAGGATAAGCACCGAGATCACGCGCAAAATGACCTGGGTTGCACGCGCGGACAGCTCGCTTGACTTGGCGGACAAGCAGGAGGATGGGCAAGGGCAGAACAATGATGACGATGAATGAGGAGGACAATGACGAACCGCAACATTAGGAACTGGAATGGAAGGGGCGGGGGTGACAACGATGGACAAACAATCCCGAAAATTGGCCCGCGCTGGGGCGAGAGCGTCAGTCTGACCGACGGGAGTAACATGTCTATCCGAAAATGGGGCCCGCGCTGCGGCGGGAACGCAATTTCGAAACACCGAAAAGAATCTGACTGTTGCAAGCAATGAGACTGCTAGCCAGCGTGAGTCCCAAGCGATATATGCGGTGCAGCCACGCGGTGCAATCAAGATGGTGCAATGTAGCGCAATGCAATGCAACGCGCTGCGATTCACAGCGGTGCAATACAATCCGATAACATGTTCTGTGTTACGACACAACGCACATCAATGTGCTGAAACGCAATGCATAGCAATGCGAAGGAATGCCAAGCAAAACAACCCACGGTGATGCGACGCGAAACGCCGAAATACGCACCAATGCAATGCAACGCGATGGAACTTCATGCAAAGCGATACGCGACCATGCTGAGCAATGCGAAGCAATGCGAAACACGGCCCCGCAGACGAGCCCAGTGACTTAGAAGACAAGAAAAAAACCTACGTGAGAAACTGTTTTGGGAAAGGTCACCTTTTTGTCAAATCCTGTTTCACAAACCGTGCGCGGAGAGGGTAGGACATCTCCCGGGCAGAGCCATCGGAGAGAGGGGAGACAAAGAAACGGAGGAGGAGGAGGCGGAGGAGGAGGAGGGGCATGAGGAAGGGGGAAAGGGGAGGAGGAGGGAGGACGACGGACGAGTAATGAGAAGGGAAAACAGGCGACGACAAGGGACGAGAGGAAGAAGAGGAAGAGGAGGAGTAAATGCGGGCCGCGCGCCGCCGACAGGAACGACTAAGCGGCCGATCAGAAATCAGCCTATATCAGTCTGGCGACAGGGGTTCGCCTCTGGACCAGGACAAACGTTCAATTTGGCCAAGTGTCGTAGTTAGGCTTCGGCATCACATCATCATCGCGGCTGCGCACATGACCTATACCTGCTATAACCGACGGCCGGTATACTTTTTAAATCTTACGCGCGCTTTTCTACGATCTACGAAACACGTCGCGGAGAATCCACAACGACGACACCACAGCCAACCGCGAGTCAGCATAGTGAGTCTCATGGGCCTTCTAGCTGCCAACAAGAATTGCTGAGCCAAAAGTATCTCCACCCTCTGGTCGCTTCCTCTTTTGGGTGCTCGAAATGTACCTTGTCAGGTCGACGATGGCGTGAATGAGCTCCGCGCGCTCACTATCCAGGCCCTCCTTAATATTCGACGAGGGCGCCAATGTACGGGAAGAGCGCTGCCCAATACCATCCCCGTAGGCGCCGTGGTCGTACTCTCGCAGGCGTCACCGCGTCAGTTCGGCTTCCGTCTGGAAGCCGACATTATTTGCATGTTCGTTGCGTCTTGCCGCTGTGACCACCCCAGTTTCCATTGCAGGCTGGCGTCGGGCCTCGCTGTCGCGCCGCCGGCGCCGGCGGCTGCAAGGTAGCTGATGCCAAGAACATGCATGTGCAAACCGTTTGGACGTCGTGCATGCTCTGCGCGAGCATCCACGAATGCCAATCACAACGACGTGGTACGTTTGTGCAATCGCCTGATTCCTCCGTTCCTGCTGGGCGAGCCGCCTTTGGCGCTCGGGAGGCGCGGCGCTGCTCGGAGGAGCTCTGTGCGTTTGTTTGCAGTCAACATGCCAAATCGCACGCGGCGCGGCCAAGGCGCGGGGCGCGCGCCAACTCCGCCCCGCCGTCGGCAAAGCGGTCCGCAATATAATTCCCAACCCAAACGCGCGCCGCGACGCCATCCACGCCGTCCACCGCCGCGCCTTCTCTATGAAGCGAACGCCCCGCGCGGATTTATGCAGTTCCTCCTGCGCAGCTTTTCATCGCCGCGCCGATTAATGCCATAGGTCAGCATTGCTTGAGCCGCATGGGCGGCGAGGCCCGCCAGCCCCAACGCCGCCCGCGAAATTCTCGCGGCGCGCGCCGAACCCCGACGCGCGTCGACGGAGCGCGAGGCAGGGGGTCAGCTCCGACCGCGGCGCGGAGCAGGGGGCCAACCATGGCCTGAGTCCAACCGCCCGGAAACTGCCGCCGGCCACGCACTTGCGCAATGGCGACAAATAACCATATCCAGTGCGATGTGCGGGGTCACCGAGTGGCTGTCCGGACTGCCCGAGCCGCCGCCGCGCCAATGCCGCGCGTTGCAAGGGGGGGGCGGGGAGACCGATGACGCCGCCCACGCCGAATTGCACGAAGCACCCCCGCGCATGGAGGCATGGATAATCAGCGGGCGGCGGCGCAGCCGTCCACGCAGGCGGCGCGAGCCCGCGAATCCAATGACACGCGTGGGCCGCGAGCTGGATCACGCATTGGTTGACCCATGGCCGCGCGGCCGCAGCGCCCTCGCGGTCCGCATCTCTACGAGGTCGCACTTCCAACTGCGACGGAACTCAAGCTGTAGCGCGCCGCATTCACGTCGCCCGTCAGTCAAATACCCAGCATCGCGACACCGTTGACCGCGCCAGGCGCCAGCGGCAACCACTCTCATGGGCACTCCAGCGCCCGCTGCTTGCCCTTCGCGTTCGCGCTGGCGCAGCGCGCGGCGAGGGGCTTCTGGGCGCCGCCTCACAAACCATGGCCCAGATAATGTTTCCCCGCTGGTTGCCATAGCGGCCTCCGCACTGCCGCCGCGAACGCATCCCAAAGCACTCGCGCGCCCACAGGGCCGAGGCAGCGCGCGCAATGCTACCGCTATCACGCCGTCGATCGGCGGCCAACGCGTCCTGGGAGATGTCGAAGAGCGCTGCGATGACCGTCGCCGCGCCTTCGCGGCGGCGGCGACGAGGCGCCGGCGGGCCGCGGGCGAAATGCCTGCAAGACGGTCGCGCGCTGCAAGCCACGATCGACGATATCGATCGTGCCGCTCTGGGTGATCTCTCCAGAAACCGAGCCAATCCTGCGCGCGCCCTCGACGCGGCAACGCTGCCCACTGGGTTTCGGCGACAAAGAAGCATTGGCCAGGAGCAGCTGCGCTGGCCAACGCCGTTGCATTGCGCGTATGCCGAGGGCGTCCGCCACAGCTCGCTGCCTAGCTCTGGGCGATAATTGAAACGAGCGCGGCGACAACTAGTCGGCCCCCAGGCCCGCGTCGTCTATGATCATGGACAACGCGCGGTCCCCCAGAGGCGCGTCGGTTGGCAGGAGTTCGACTGGATCAGGCCGTTGACGCATCCATGCCGCCAGCTGGCCCAGCGCCGCTCGCGCGCCCTGGTCGCGCGATCGCAGAGCTGCCCAAACCTCCTGCTCAGCGCCCGCGGTGCCCCTGGGGTCAGTACGCCGCTGGCCATCAACGACTCTGGCCTTGCGCTCTGTCAAGGGTTGGGCGCGCGCTCGCGCGCTCGCCCTCCGAGTTCCAGATGCAGACGACATTATCATCGCGCGCTGCAGCAGCAACTTGCAATTCAGCACGTTAGTGCCAAGTTTCCGCCTGGGCTGTAACTCGACAGCCTCCGCGTGAAAGACCTCCTGCAGCACGCCCATCCAGCGCGGATGATGTCCGACGGCCTCATCTGGCGCCACGCAATTGTAGAACTGCCGGCCGGGCGAAGCGGCTGCGATCGGGCGGCGGATCACCGTCGCCAGAGAGGCCTTGCGCCGGCGCGCCCGACCCAGCGGGGCCCCCGCGAGTTCGCCCCCTGCCAATGCGCCGCGGCGAATGGCAAGACCACGCAATATACGCACCAACCAGCTCCGCCAACGAACATCGCCAGCCGCTCGCGCGCGGTCTCCGCCACCACGAAGTCAGCTTAAAGAGTGCCGGCAACTCGCGTAGTCTCGGCATTCTGCCGAGACCGCTGGGCGCTGCGGGGCGTTCGGCATATTTCGGCGCACCATGGGCTCCGAAAGTCTCCAGCTGAGCCAACAAACAGTCATGGCGCGCAGCAAGGTTGTGGGGCACCCCGTCTGCATATAGACCCATGTCTGCGTCGTCAACGCCCACATTTGTCGCGGAACGCGTGCGTCTGCCACCTCGCATGCGCGCGGTCGGGAGATGAGGCTCGGAGTCAAAACTGCCTGCTCGCCGTGCTGTTCTCGCGCGCCGCGCGCAATTGCATCGGCCCCGCCACCCGCGGAGCAATCTGTTCGAACGACAACTTGCAAGCATCGTCGCGCCGGCGCAGCGGGGCAGGCGAGCGCGCCGCCCAGGCCGCGCGAAAATCCCAAATCCATATATTTGTCGGGTCCGCCACGAGAGCGCGGCGCAAACCATGGAGCGGCTAAGGCCGACGCGGAACTCGATGCGGCATGTCCAGCGATGCAACCAACAGCTGGAAACTACAATGTACAAGCCCGCAGTCATAGATGCGCCCCGCACTGGCCTGGCTAGCGTGATCGGCACCAGCCATGAAACAAATCATACCTTCTGGCGTCAACGGCCGCGCATGCTACGGCTGGATAATCCAATGCGCAGGGGCTGCGCGCAGCGCGCGAAGAGACCGAAGAAGGCCAAGAAAGCCAATGGGCACTTGAAAGTTCCTCCCAGTCATGTCGACGCAATCCTGCTGATCGACAAAGATGATGACCACCGTGGCGCTCTTGAGCTGACATATTATGGGCACCCGACCGCCCGGGCGCTCAGCTTCCTCCGCGCAACGGGAAACGCAATGAGCATGAAACGATTCCGAACATAAGTGGAAGACTGGCGGCACCGCCGCTCCCGCAAAAATACAC
>CAUYUJ010008779.1:437500-522500 GCA_963575745.1 Prorocentrum cordatum | reverse complement strand
AAAGGCTCACGCCACCGAGCGAAATCTACGACGGCGGTCGGGCTATCAAATCCGAGCAACCTCGTCACCTCATGATCCAACAACTGGGCAGCGAGAGGCCGTAGCGGGGAAGGGACGGCTCCGATCTACAAGCCCGCCTGCCCTAGTCGCCGCCACCGCCGGGCGCGCCCGGGGAGAGGGAGGCGAGGCACGGCATCCAGGCCTCCACCTGCGCCGCGGACGGACTTGTCGCCTCGCCGATCCGACCCTGAAGCCTACCATCGCAGACCTCTCCTGAGCCTGGATCGTTGGGTCCGCAGCCCAGAAGCCTCAGATCCTTGACAGGGGCCGCCCAGGCCCTGTCCGCTCCGAGCCTGCCGAAACATCGAGGCCCCGCAGGCTTTACAAAAAAAACAGCGTCCCTTGGCTGGACCTCGCCCCCGCCCTCCATGGCCAAGAGGCCCGCCTGGACAACGCTATTTCCATTGGAGCACCAGAGGGCCCCGGAGCTCCGGACCAGCTCGTCCACGGGCGCCGGGAAACGTCTGCAGCACCATCTGCAGGAGCCGCTGCTCCTGCCGCGGAGGCTGCGCGCGAAGGCGCCCCTTCGAGCAGAACGGCACCGCGCCCCCGAACGGGAAGGAGCCCTGCCGCCAAAGACGCCTCGTGCAGCTGATCCCAGAGCTGTGGATCCAAATCGAGCGTGACATCCGAGGCCCAAACGATCCCATGCGTGTCACAGAGCCCCGAGTCCCCGAACACCTGCTGGGCCCTCGCTCGCCACCTGGTAGAAGCTAAGACCAAGCTTTTCCAAGCCTTGGACGAACAGAATCTGCTCCGGCGGCGTCCTCCAGAGCCGCGCGCCGAACTTTGCAAACTGATCAGCCGCAGCATTGCCTTTAATCAGCCACGCTTCGTGGTCAGTTTTGGCACTGGCGACCGAAGTGTGGGCCTTCACTTTGATGACGGCCGCTCTGAATCCGACCCCGTCCCCCCCCATCAGGTCCGCCATCAATGGTGTTTGGCCTGCGTGGCCGGAAGAGCGACTCCTGGTTCCTGTGCGCACCAGTCGGAGTACACATGCAAAAGACTGCCTGGATCCCATTCGCAGTGGGACGCAAGAAAAGAAAAGGCCATGTCTTCCCCGTTTCTCGCCTGCTGGTGGGGTGCCAAATTCAGAGGCACGATCCCGTAGCAAACTGTAATTACGGTGCCTCCTCTGTCAATTTGCACTATCGAGAAACGGGCGCGACGAGTGCCTGAGTGGTGTGAAACACACTGCCATCAACAAACACATGCCCAGAGAAGCGCCACTCGGCGGGTACTCTGACCCACCAAACTTTTACCTCACGCTCGACCTGCGGGAAGCTCCAGCGCGGGGGCGGGAAGAGGGAACAGCTCTCCATGCACCTTGCTCTCACCATGGACCTTGCGCGCCGCCCCCTGGTGGAAAGACGGACAGTCATCTCTTCCAATATCATGCAGAAAACGGCACTCATAGAACCTGTGGTGCAGCGTCCCCCGCTCTCCGCACAACAGACAGCGATCGTGCATAGTTGTCCCATGTGCGCGCAACCTCGCTTGAGTCCAGTAGCTGCCCCCGACGAGGCTTCTGATCACCGCTTTGCGATGTTCACTCCACGTTTCGCTACTCGCCTCGTTAAGCAAACGCGCAAGAGGGCTCCAGTGCAGCTGGCTGGCCCTGGCACCTGGCACTCGAGAGTGAAATTGAACAGCGAGTGCGCGCTGCCAGAAATGGTGGCCATAACGCAGTGGCCTTTCAGACCCCTTTTCGAGCTAGCGCCAGGAGCGTCGCTTGCGCGGGGTCGACACAGTGCGCCCGCGGACGGGCACGAGCAAACAACCCGCAACCACTGTCCCTCGCAACCTTCATGGGTGGGGCCGCGCCCGGGAAGGCCCGAGGCGGCCGCCTGAACCCAGAGCTTCGTGGCCTTGACGGCATGGGCGACCCATGCAGACAGACAGCCAAGGCAAACGCCAGGCGGCGCATGGGCGTGAGCACCGGTGTTAAATACAGCTCTCTCTCTCTCTCTCTCTCTCTCTCTCTCTCTCTCTCTCTCTCTCTCTCTCTCTCTCTCTTTCATTCGGACAACCGGGCGGACCGACGAAGAAAACGCGGGCGAGGCAAGAAAACGCGGGCCAGCGAGAAAGCGAGGAGCCGAGGAGCGAGAAGGGAGGACGACAGGAAATGACAGACCGGGCCGACTGACGGAGAGACGAAGAGGCGGGGAAAGGACACCGAGCGAGGAGACGGAGGGAGAGCACACAAGAGACAAGGACAAGGGAACACAGAAGGGCAAGGGGCGGGGTGGGGGGGACACGGAGAGGGAGAGGAGGAAGGAGGTGCCAAGAGCCAAAGACGGGACGGGGCAGGAAGAAAGGGCGCACGGGGCCAGCAGGCTGGGTGCACACGTGGCGCTGATGGAAGACGTGCTGACGGCGTTGGCGCTCCCCGAGCGCTGGGGCGCAGGCAACCTGCGCCGCTGCTGTCGCGCTGCGGAGAATGCGCATTCTGCTTGCTTGGACGCGTCGGGAACGAACTCCTCGCGCGGGCGGCCCACCCGCATCGCGCCCCCCTCCGTGGCCGGCCTCGTGCTGGCGGCGAAAGAACAGGCGCGGAGTGGATGGGCAGGGCCAGCGCGAAGCACTGGACTTGACCAAGAAGCTGCAGGTGTCGGAACAGTAATTGCGAACTGGCCGCTGCCCATCCTGTTCTCGTCAGCGCGCCCTTGTTGGGAATGCGCGATATGTGAGACGGCTTCGTCCTGATGGCCGCTCGCAAGCATCTGTATTGAAACCCGTCGAGACGACGCAGCTGCACTTTCGTGAAGCACGCGGTGCTGATCCCGCGCAGCTGCTTCGATTCGACGATGGAAGCACACGCGCGGAGCTTGCGATTCCAGGTGGAAGATGAGTGGGGCCATACCTTGCGCAGAGCCGTGAATGAGCGTCGACAGTTTCTGCCCAGCTCGTGGCCCATGTTCGCTTCGGCCGTGAGCTGCGCGCCACGGTGCTGCAAATGCACCGCGCGCTTCAACTGCAAACCATCGGGGGCGCCGCCAGACGACTGCGCAGCCGAGACCTGGAACTTCTGCCAGTGCATCTCCATGCCACGCCGCCTGCCGGCAGCCGCGACTGCTGCCAAGTAGCCGTTCGCGCGCGCGTCGCACTTGCCAATTCGCAGAGCTTCGTCGGCGCGCGCGCAGTCCGACAGCTCGCCTGCGTCGCGCGCCCGGCGGGCTCCTTCAGGGAGCAGCGCCACTGCGCCATGCAGTAACGCTATAACCACTAGAACGAATAGCAGAGGGCTCAGCGCGCAGCCCTGGGAAATGCCAGATACTTGGGGGAATTCCAACCGATTGACTTCCGTTGTCGCCGACGACGAATCCCCTTTTGCGTCATGAGAGACTCCGCCATGCTCGTGAAATCAGGCGGGGGGGCCCATCCGGAGCAGCGCGCCCAACATGCTCTCCGCGCGCGCACTGTCTAAGGCCTTCTTCCAATCGAGGGCGACCAACGTCGCCGCGCCGTGCTCGCGCGCCTCCGCCAGCTCGACTCGCCGGCGTGCGGCGTAGATTGCGCGCTCCGTGGCGCGCCCTTTCCGGAGGCCAAACTGACTGTTCCAGACGCGGCCACCCACGCCTGCAGCGAGCAAGCGGTTCCTCAACATCGCGGGAAACACCTTGAGAGCAACGCGCTGCACGGAAAGCGCCCGGCAGTTGTCGCAGCCCGCAGGGTCGACGGTCGCCCTTCTCGCGCAGCAAGCACGCGCGAGACAAAGCCCAGTCCTCTGGTATGGCCTTGCGCCCCCGCGCCTCGCTGCGCATGCGCGACGCCCGATCAAGTTGACCAGGCCTCTCAGCTAATGCTCTGAAAACCCCTGCTGGCATGTCATCTGGTTCACGCGCCTTGCCGCATCGCATCTTCGCGAAACAATCGCGATGATCTCGTGCTGCGAAATGGCTAACGTCCACGTCCAGTGGCGGGGGCAGCGCGCTGCCCGCCCCAGGCGCAAGCGTGGCGAGACGAACATGCCACTGGATGTTGCTCAGATGTTCAGCGACTGCATCGGCTCTTTCTCCCGTGGCCACGCATGCCCCCCCGGCGCCCCGCATGCGCCCTTGTGGGAAATGCCGTCTCATGGTGATCTGTTTGATCCAGTTCCAGGCGCCGTCTGCCGTCTGAAGCTCGAGCCAAGCAGCGCGGCTGTGCTGTGCTGACAATTTGGCGCGCTTGCGGATGGCCTTCTCCGCCCCCCAGTTGCTGGCGCGGCGAGCCCGCCGCTTCTCTGCGAGCAAGGCAGCGTTGTCTGCGAGATCCACAGCTTGTTCCGCGGCTGCGGGCCGTCGGGGGCCACCGCGGCCACCGCCTCCCGCGCCCGCCCTGCGACGCAGCGCCAGGGTTGCGATAGGGCTGCGTCCGCTTGCAGCCCCTCGGTTGCAGCCCCGATATGCCCCGCGAGATGTTTCCTGACTTCCGGAGCGCGCAGCGCCCGCAAATCTTCTTCGCCGTCCTTTGGCCGCGTTGAAAGCCAAGCGCCTTGTCGCGAATCGAAGCAGTGACCAGAAAGTGGTCCGATGCCAACGTCGCAGACATTTCGCTTTTGATGTCCACGAGGTCCTGCTCCATGGGGCCCGGAATGAGCATTGCGCCCCAAGCGTCGAAGGCGCGCCCCGTGGCCGGCAAGCTCGGCTCGACGCCTGCCTGGCAGAAGGTCGCCCTAGAAGATGTCGGGAAGGTCTAGCGCCGACTTTGCCACCCGGAGGTCGAACGCCATTCAAACATCAACGAACAATCCCCGATTTGGAAGTTCTAACCACATGGTGGCCTCCGTGCCCAAACAGCACTCGCCCGCGACGTCCCCCCCCAGCTCGTCTGCGACCGGGCCGGGCGTTCCAATCGCCGAAGAACGCGCGCGAACCGTGACAGCGGACACGTGCAGCACGGTTTTGCAAGACGCCATAAACATGAACCTTCTTTTCTGTCGGCTTGTCGTCGCGGGGCGCGTGCATGGTGCAAATGGTAAGTCTGCAACTGGGCGCCCGCATCTTCAAGGAGGCGATCCTGTCGCCCAGCTGCCGGCGGCCTTGCGCGCGAAAACGCACGCACCGAGAAACAGCGAAAACAACCCCAGTCCATTCTGACGCAGCATCGGAAGTGCTTGACAAAATGACTAAACACCCGCTGTCTTCATCGACGAAGTCGCGTGGATTCGGCGCGCGCGCCTCCTGTAAGACCGCCGCGCCAATTCCGGCCGCCCCCATGAAACAATAAATGTCAACTGACTTCAAGTCCGTTAGACCTCGTGCGTTCCAACTCCCCCCCTCGACAAAACTGCCGCGCGCATCGCCCTCGCGACGCGTCGCGCCATCGCTGCCGGTAGCAGCGAGGGGTGAAACACGCGCTCTGCCCATGCACCGCCCGGCCCCCTAATGGGGGGCAGGCCCTTTGCCCTTGCCCTCGTTCAGGCTGAAAATCTTCGCGCTGGTAAGCTTGTCCTGGGTTTTCGTCGCAATCTCGGCAGGCTCCGGCGCCGTCTGCAGTGCCGGCCAGGTGGCCCATTCTTGGCCCAGCCACTCCACTTTCAGATGGAAATCTTTGGCAGCGAACTTCGCGACCATGGAGCCCGCCACCTGGATCTCCGAGCTCTCCGCGTCCACTTTGATGCAAACTTTGCCACGCTCCCACTGCGAGAGCAGGCGCCGCATCCCGAACAACACGCTGTGCTAAGTACGAATATGAACAGGTGGGTCAGGCTTCGCCCGCGCCGCGGCCGGACCTGGGCGCGATGTCGAGAGCCCCTTCCACAGTATCCAAAAACTTCTGGCGAACCTTATTCGAAGAAAACCTCATGAAGAAAACGCCACTGAAGGCCGTTTTGAAGTACATGTTCTGCGCTGCAGGTGGGGGAAGACCATGATCACTGCATACATCGGTAGCCCACTGCGCCGCTTTCTCGAAGGTATCGGCGCTGGGGGCATTGCGGCATTGCTGACAACTGCCGCCGACGTGAGGGAAGCCGTCGCTGACCTCGAAGTGCGTGGGGTCGAACACCAGGGCAACGTCTAATCGATCATATTTTGCACGTCGTCTTTGGTCGTCGCGTCCTTCTGGAGCTCAGGAATGGATGCGTCGATCATGCTCTGCACAATGTCCCTTGTGATCATCCTCTCTTGCACCTCCACTACCTTCGCATCCGTCTCCTTGGGAACGTCTACGGCCTGCAGCGCTTTCGTCTTCGCCTCCTCCACCCCCGTCCTCTCTGCGCTCATGCCTTTCGCTATCTTCGTCATCATTCCCATCATGTTCGTCATCGTGGACATCAATGTCTGGGTCATCGCTTTCGAAATCAGTCAAACCCAATCCCCCGTCCTCTCACCTGCCTGGCCGAAGTCTGGCTGCCAGATGGGTGACTTCAGTGGCTTCTCTGCATCATCCACGCCGTCGCCATCCATCCGATCCAAGCAGGCGAGTCATAGCGTGCTTGCTTACGCTCGCCACCGATCGGGGTTCCCATGTCGTACCTTTTCCGCCGCCATTCTGGAAATTGGAAGAAGAGATGACAAGGCTGGGTATACGGATTGCGTGGACCTCTGGAGGCCTGGCGCAGGAGCCACCTTGAGCCACCTTGCGCCCGCGCTTGAGCCACGGATCTCGAAAGGCCCCGCGCGTCGACGCTCTCAAGCGAAAACCCACCGAAGACCCTTTAGGGAGACGCCCCATCGGCCCTGAGGGCTGCAATTCTTAAGCCGTGCAGCGTATGGTCGGCAATGCCCGTGACCGCAGACCCGCACACAACAATAGGAAAATCCCTCATTATCGATCCGACCTGGGCCCCGGCATCACGCAGCTGCACCGGTTTGGCTGTGACGCGCTGCGCATTCCAAAGCCGCCTGTTCTGCTCAGGCACGCGCCTGGCCGAGCCGTCGTTGGCGTCTGTGGCCGAACACGTTGCAACTACGAACGGATCTTCTTCAGTGAGGGACCGACGCTGGCTGAGGCAGGACGAGACTTCGGCTGAACTGGCCAGGAAGCTGGTGTTGTCCCAGCTGACCCGTAGCCTCGTGGCCTGAAAATTGTCCACCAAAGCCACCAGGGCATTAGGAAACTTATCAATAACTTGCTCAAAGCTGCTCAACGCTTGCAGCAAGAAGCCATCCACAACATTCTGAAACCTAACTGCAGGATGCTGCCTCTGCAACTTACATACAGTGGGGACCGATGTCCAATAAACCTTCCACAAGAAACCCAACCCTGAGACCCCAGCACGTCCATTGATTTTTGGTGTGAGAACGTCACGCTTCCCATGGCAACACCATCGAAATCCAAGGAGCTCAGGGCATGCTGGAGGCAAGCATGGTGTTTCTTGGCATGGGACCCCACTGTACAAGCGAGTGCGCAAGAAGCTTCGCTAAGGCCAGAACTGCGCTACAACCTGCAGCACAAGGCGCCACTCGCTTCAATGTCTCGCGAAATTGCCGAATGCCAGATGGCACGACGATGCAGCCTGTAGGCTACGCACAAGCACGGAAGAAACCTAATCGGCAAACCACGATTCACGGCCTCCGCTTTCAGCTCATCATGACATGCAAACTCATAGCACTGGGAAACATCAAGCATGCCGCTCGCTGCTGAAGAGCCCTCTACTCTTGCGAAGCGCTGCAAGGTATTACGCACGTGGCCCGACCAGGAGGAGGATGAGGGGGAGAAGGAGGATGTGGAGGACGAGGAAAGGGGGAGCAGGAGGAGGACAGGACAGGACAGGACATCCGCATCCCTGACTTCTCATGGGGTTGGCAAGGGGCGTACCCCGACGCTCGAAGGGGCGAGTTCCGAGGTGGTCCCGTAGGAGAGGCTAGCTACCTTGTGTGAGAGTCCCCACGGGACAGTACGGGGGGAACGGTGGTTGGCCCTCTCGCGTGCTCATTCCAATGGGGACGCGCTGGGCGAGCTGGGCTCCCAAGCAGGGGGGAAAGACGAATGCGTCGCCGGGGGACAATGGTTTGACGATTTTGACGCGTTTCAAAACAACACCTCCATGACTTCAGCGCCACGAATCAACCTGCCTGTCGCGTCTTGGCGATCCTGAGTCGTGCCAGGAAACCATTCCTGGGACGTCAACGCCGCGAATCAACGCACGTTTGCGCCACAAGTCTGAATGTATTCCATTCGTCTTACAAAACGCCGCTCCTGGTACGTTAACCATCTCAAGACGGCTCCAAGATCGTCCAAGAGATGCCCAAAATGGCGTGAGAGCTCCAAGACTGGCCCGACGACTCCTAAGAGCACTTGGGTACCGCTTCGAGAGAGCCCCCCAAAAAAATTGTCGCGCTCCGATTGGAGGGGGGCTGACGTAATTGGGTCGGCCCTCTTTGTTGCTCGACTTCCTAAAATATGACCCCCACAGAACCCCAGAAAAGCCCCAAACGGGGATCACCGAAACCCCGGCAGGGCCCCAAGACCCAAGAGGGACTGGAGAGAGCCCCAAAGGCTCCACAAATTGCCACGAGTGGGCCCCAACATGGTCCAAACGAACTTCCGAAAAAGGCTCCCATACCGAACGGTCCGCGAAGGCATGTATGGTTGCATCCTTGATCTGCCCAGGCTGATCCCGCGTTTCCGTTCGGCGGCTGGCCCTTTCTTTGATCCACTGCTTGCGGACGCGATGTACCTGATCAAGACAGCTCGCCTGGGCTTCGCTTCTTGACGGGCTAGCGGGCATACGCGAAACTTCAAGACGAAAGTATGTCAAGACGTCCGATATTTGGGGACGGCGGAAACACCCAGCCGCTAGGCCCACTGGCTAAAAGGTCAGCGAGCGCTGGAGCCGTTGCAGCGGAGGCAGCGGCTCCGCCACAGCTTGGGCTCGGCGCCAGGTGCCGCCGCGGCGGCCGCGCGCACGGGGAAACCTGCGGCCCGGAGGCCTTTCCGCCCCCAACACCACCGCTGACACCACAGTCGTCTTTGCCGCCGCCATACCAAGTTGCCGCCTCCTGCCCGTCCAATCTTCCTCCCCCGATTTCCCCCCCCTCCCCCTCCAATCCTCCACCTCCTCCTCCTCCTCCTCCTCCTCCTCCTCTGTCTCCTCTTTCTCCTCCTTCTCCTCCTCTCCACCCATTCCCTTTCCTTATGAACAACTCATCCGTGTCGCACCCCGGGGCCAATCGGAAATGCGGGCTGGGCGCTTCACAGATGGAGGCGGGTGGTTTTCAAAATGTGGCTCCCGCCAGATCGACGCGCACATTCGCCTCAAACATTTGAAAGAGCTTCACGAATTGACGGCAGGTCGATTCCAAAATGCGACTACAGCCTCAGCGCCGAGCACAGTCATTTGAAATATTTGCAAGACTTTCAAGGATTGAGGGCGGTTCGTTTTAAAAATTGTGATCTCGCCTTAGCGCCGCGCACACTCTTTCAAAAAATTCGCAAGAGCTTCATTGATTGAGGGCGGCTCCTGTTCAACATGTGGCTCTCGCGTGAGCACCGCGCACATTGTGGTGTAAAAGTTCGCAGGAGTTTCACTGGTTCTCATGGTTAACGTACCAGCAACGGCGTTTGGGAGCGATTCAGGACTGTGGGCACAACAACTACGTTGATTCGCGGTGTTGAGGTCCCAGAAATAGCGTTCTGGCGCGACTCAGGATCATCCAGACGCAACTATCAGGTTGACCCGCGGCGTTGAAGTCATGAAGATGGTGATGCGCCACATTCGGACTCTTCAAACAGTTGTCTCCCAACGGGGCACTCCCAACAGTGGGAATGAACCCTCGGAGGGGCCTATGAACAGGGAGCTTGGAGGGCGGGTGTATTCCGAAATGGTTGGTGCATTTTGGGTTTACACGTGTCCCTCCTCCTCTTCCATGGCCTCGTCCTCATCCTTGTCCTCGTCCTCCGCCTCGTCCTCGTCGTCCTCGTCCTTCTCATCGTCCTCCTCCTCCTCCTCCGCCTCCTCCTCCTCCTCCTCCTCCTCTTCCTCCTCCTCCTCCTCCTCATCCTCCTCCTCCTCCTCCTCCTCCTCCCCCCTCCTCCTCTGCTCCTCCTCCTCCTCTTGCTCTTCCTCCTCGTCTTCCTCCTCCTCCTCCTCCTCCTCCTCCTCCTCCTCTTCCTCATCCTCCTATTCCCTCATCCTTCCTCCTCATTCCCCCTCCTCCCCACTCTCCCCCCCCCCCCATCCTTCATCCGCTGGGGCCCGCCGTGGGCGGCGGCAGCGGGCCTCCGGCGATCCACTAGCACCTCGGCAAGGCTCTCCCCGCACGCACTGTGGGCCGACCGGCGCCCCCTCCCCCCAACACCGCCCACACGCCCGCCCGCCCGACCGCCCGCCCGACCGCCCGCCCGCCCGCCCGCCTCCTCCTCCTCCTCCTCCTCGTCCACCTCCTCCTCTTCCTGCTCCTTTCCACCTCCTTTCCTCCTCGTCCTCCTCCTTCTCCTCCTCCTCCTCCTCCTCCTCCTCCTGCAGTTCATCCTCCTACCCCCTTATCCCCCTACCCCTATGCTCCTCCTCCTCTTCCTGATCCTCCTCCATTTCCTCCTCCTCCTCCTCTTCCTCCTCCTTTTTCCTTATAGATAATTCCCTGTCGCACCCCGAAGCCATTGTTCAGGGCGGGCCGGGCGTTTCGCCTGAGACGTCCTCACCACTTATGACCCTGAATCTAAGAAACGACAACAATTTCACAGATGGAGGGCGGGTGGTTTTCAAAATGTGGTTGTGGCATTAGCGCCGCGCACATGCATTCCACAATTTGCAAGAGTTTCACTGATTGAAGGCGATTCCTTTTCAAAAGTTTGTTCTCGTCTTAGCGCCGCGCACATTCGTTTCAAACATTGTGCAAGAGCTTCACGGATTCCCATGATCAACGTACCAGAAACTTTGTTTTAGATGGATTCTGGATTCTACGGGCGCAACAGTTACTTTGATTCGATGCGTTGAAGTCCCAAAAACAATGTTATTGCACGATTCTGGATCGTCAAGACGCAGCAGTCAATTTGATACGTGGCGTTCAAATCCCGAGAACAATGTTCTTGCACGCTTCAGGATATTGAAACTGTTGTCTTCCAGCGAGACAGTTCCCTCAATGGCAATGAACCGTTGTAGGGGCCTATGAAGAGGGAGCTCGGAAGGGAGGGTTTATTCCAATATCGTTGGTGCTGCTTGGGTTTCCACTGGTCCTCATCCTCATCCTCGTTTTCCGCCTCCTCCTCATCATCATCTTCGTCCTCTTCCTCAACATCATCATCAGCATCGTAATCCGCATCATCATCGCCATCGTCATCGTCATCGTCATCATCATCATCATCATCATCATCATCATCATCATCATCATCATTATCATCATCATCATCATCACCAGCATCACCAGCATCACCAGCATCATCATCATCATCATCATCATCATCATCATCATCATCATCATCTTCATCATCATCGTCATCATCATCATCATCATCAGCATCATCATCGTCATATGTATATGTGTTCCCTCTTTCCTTCCTCCTTTCCTCCTCCTCTTCTTCTCCTCCTCCTCGTCCTCGTCCTCGTCCTCCTCCTCCTTTTCCAATTCCTTCTCCCACCCCCCTACCCCCCCCACTACCCCTCCCAGGAGGCCCCTAGAGGTTCCCCAGAGGCCCCAAGAGGCCCACAAGAGGTCCCCAGGAAGCCGAAATAGGCCCCCAAGAGGCCCCCAAGAGGCCCCAAAATTCCTCCCTAGAGGCCCCCGAGAAACTTCCGAAGAGACCCCAAGAACCATCCCTGAGGACTCTTGCCCACTTCAGCGTCGTCGTCGTTGCCGCCGCCGCCGCCGTCGTCGTCGTCTCCCTTCAGGGTCGGCGGCACAAGCCGTAATGCCTTCGCAATCGGCTGTGAAGGCAACAGAGTGGCGCAACGTCCACACGCACCTCCTCCTCCTCCTCCTCCTCCTCCTCTTCCTCCTCCTCCTCCTCCTCCTCCTCCTCCTGTTCCTTTCCTCCTTATCCTCCTCCTCCTCCTCCTGCCCCTCCTCCTCCTCCTTTTCTTCGTCTTCCTCCTCTGCCACCTCCAACTCCTCCTCCTACCCCCTATCGCCCCTACCACTATCCTCCTCCTCCTCCTCCTGTTCCTTCTCCTCTTCTTCCTCTTCCTCCGTTTCCTCCTCCTCCTCTTCCTCCTCCTCCTCCTTCTCTTCCTCCTCATGCTCACCACCACCATCATCATCACCATCACCAGCATCATCATCAGCATCACCAACTTTCTTTGTCTGTCCTCCTCCTTTCCTTCTCCTCCTCCCCGTAGTCCTCCTCCTCCTCCTCCGTAGCCATTGTGGTTCAAGATGATGTTGTCCTCGGGGCTGTGTGGACACCTCTCCTCCGAGGCTAGACCCCCGCTGTCTTCACATTCGCCTGATCACCACAAGCATTCTTCTCGCCCTGCTCCATTGCTTGCCGCAGCCATGGGAAATGGTGGACGTCAGCAGAACAAGGCTCTCTGGCAGTGGCGCGCTCCGTGGCGGTCGGCGAGCCCTACCTCGAGCTGGGTCTCGACACCGTGTTATTCCCCTCGTCCTGGGCGCCGACTGGCCCGTCCTGGGAGGAGGCAAGCAACACAAAGATGATCGGCGACTACGCCATGTCCCAGCCCTGGAAGCCAGCTGCTGGACGTTCTGGTGGACAGGTGTCGTATTCGGTACCTCTATAGTGAAGGGAAACTAATTGGTGCAAGGTCTGTGAGAAGTTCTGCTACAACGACCTGCAAGCGAAACACGACTACACTTGCCAGTACTGCGGTAACTTCCCCAAGGGACGGCGCAGCGCCGACGGCGAAAACGCAGCGACGATGACCAGAGAGGGCCCAGAGGCCGCAAATGGGAAACACAAATCGCCATATCGAGCCTTCGCCCCCCAAAAAGCCACCGGGACGCTCTTAGGAAGGTCCACGAGACGCCCAAGAGGCGCCCAGGATGCTTCACAAATGCTCCTCAGGCGCCCCCGAGACCCTTCTGGCGAGGGCCCAAGAGGCATCCATTAGAGCTCTGACCCAAAGCCAAAGCACGGTGGCGGGAAGACCCGAATGCCACACCACCACCACCACAAACCATCACACCACCACCACCACGACCGCCACGACGACCACCACCACCATCACAACCACCACAACCCACCACCACCACAACCGCCAACACCACCACAAAACACCACACCACCACCACCACCGCAACCGCAACCACTAAAACCACCACCACCAACATCAAACACAACCCACAACAGCCACCACCAATTCCACAAACCAATACACCACTACCACCACCACCGCCACCACCACTACCAGAACCACCACAAACAACCACACCACCACCACCAACCACCACCGCCACCACCACCACCACCACCACAAGCCACCGCGCCACCACCACCACCACCACTTCTTCCACCACCATCCACCACCACCACATCACCACCACCACGACCACCACTGCCACTACCAAGTCCACGACCACAACCCACCACCACCACAAACCACGACACCACCACCGCCAACACCACAAACAACCACGCAACCACCGCCACCACCACCACCCACCACCACACCACCACATCAACCACCACCGCCACAACCACCACCTCCACCACCACCACAACCTACCACCACCACTACCGCACCACCTGCACCTCCACCGCCACCACCACCACAAACCACCACCGCCACCTCCAGCACCACCAACCTCCACAAGCCACCCACCACCACCACCTCCACCAGCACCGCCACCACAAACCACCACACCACAACCACCACCACAACTCCCACCTTCACCATCACCATCACCACCCACCACCACCACCACCAACCACCACCAACCACCACCACCACGACCACCACAACCACACACCACACAACAACAAACCACCACACCACCACCACTACCACCACCACCGCCACCACCACCACCACCACCACCACAACCCACCACCACCACAGCCGCTACCACCACCATCACAACCACGACAAATCACCACACCACCCCCACCACCACCACCACCACCACCACCATAATCCACCACCACCACAACTACCACCGCCTCCACCACCGCCACCAACCACCAACCCAACACCCACCACCACCACCGCCACCGCCACCACCACCACCAACACCACCACCGCAATCTACCACCACCACCACCGCCACCACCACCACCACCAACCACCACACCACCACCACCACCACCACCACCACCACCACCACCACCACCACCAACAACAACAACAACAACAACAGCAGCAGCAGCAGCAGCAGCAGCAACCACAACAACAACAACAACAGCAACAGCAACAACAACAACACCATCAACACCAACAACAACAACAACAACAACAACAACAACAACAACAACAAACACCACAACACCACGGGAAAGGGGGCGGGGGTTTGAACCCCCTCCCCGCCCCGTGACCGCAGGGGTGGAGGGGGGGTTCGAACCCCCCCACTGTCAATCCAGGGGGGGTCCGGTTCCGACCCCCCCCCTCCCCCGTCAAGCGCCCACAGAACGCGCTCTTTCATAGCTCTGAAAGGCATGCCGAACCCGTAGCTGGGAACGTTTGGCTCCAGCTATCTCCACCACATTTCTCGCACGAGCGCACCCTAGCAGTGTAGCTGAAGATGTGTGGCCCTTGCGCTGCTCGAGCTGATCCCTGCACTGCAACTGAGGACTGCTCTCCGCCTTTCTCGCACTTCCTGATTTCAGAGCTGTAGCTGATATCTGGCTCTAGCTGCGCCTTCTGCCTCACGCTGAACATAACAGGGGTTGCTGCCCTACCAGCGCTGCAGCTGATGACGTCTGGCTGCAGCTTTGCCTCCGCTGTCTCGCTGAGTAACGATAGAGACTGCTGTCAGTTTTACCCCTTCTCGCCAACGCCGTTCCCAGCACTGTTTTGTGAGATATCGGGCTCTAGCTTTCCCTTGCGCCCTTCTAGGAGAGAGGAGAGGGAGGAGGGGAGAGAGGAGGAGAGGGAGACACAAGACCAATGAACTCCGCAGCCAGCCGAAATTAAGCAGGGAACCACGAGACTGAATGGGAAGGCTTTACTAGCTGCTGTAAGGCTCCGCTTAAGGGAGCCCCCGTGCGCGGATGCCGTGCTGCCTTGAGGTTACGCAAGGCAATCATTATCGCAACGCTGGTTTCCCAAACGACTGTGCCGTTACATAGGTCTCTCAACACTCGGGACTGTCGGGCGGCGGCCGGGCCGCCACAATTGAGAAAATGAATAAAAAAAGGCCCGCCATGAACATACGGTGGACACGGTCGCGCTCAAACGGAAGGTCCAGAGGCACACAGGGCTAGGCATACTAAACACATTATCCGCCGACCCCTTGGGGTCATCGGCGTGTGAGATGCTTCCCCCCTCCCCAAACCCCTCCCCCCGGAGCCTGGTCCGGTCGTTTTGGAGGGGGGGGGGGGGGGTCCGGCCGGATTCCCCGGGATCCGCCGGCGCGGTCCGGGGGGGGTCATCCGCTCCAGAGAGTCTGCTGGGGGGGCCGCAAACGAGCGAAGAGGCTCCCAAGAAGCTCTGCAGACGGTCCAAGAGGGCCCCGAGTCGCCGAAAAAACACTCGAAGACGGTCAAGATGGCCTCCAGATGGCCCCAGATGCCTCCAAGACGCCCCAAGAAGCTTCCAAGACGCCTCCCAAGATGGCCCCAAGAGGCCAAAATCGTCGATTTCCATTGGTTTTTTCAACGTTTTTGGCCTTCGCGTTTTTTCGGGCTTCCGACGCTCCAAGACGGCGAAAGAAGCCCCCAAGACGGCATCAAGACGACCCGAGAGGCTCCCAAGTGGGCCCCAACACGGCCCAAGAGCGCCTCAAAACGGCTCAAGAGGGCCTTCAGACAGTCCAAGAGGGCCCACAGAGGGGCCCAAGAAAGGCTCCAGACGGGGACCACGAACCTAAAATTCTAGCCTTCCGCCCCAAAAGGCGCCAAGGAGGCCCCAAGAGGCCTCCAAGAGGCTCCAAGAAGCCCCCAAGAGGCCCCCAACAAGCCCAAAAAAAGCCCCAAGCTGCCCCAAAACAGCTCCCCAGAAGCCTCCAAACTGCCTCCCGCAGGCCCCCGAGAGGATTCTCACGACGACGGCGCCAGAGGCTCCCACAACGGTCAACGAAGCCCCCAAGATGGCCCCAAAAAGGTGCCCAGCCTACGCCGTCGAGTCTGTCGCCGCCATTGTCGTCCTCGTCGTGTTCTCCTGCTCCTTCTCATCCTCCTCTTCCGCCCCCTCCTCCCGTCTCCCCTCTCAGCTTTCTGTCTCGTATTCCCTCCACTGGCTCACTTTTCACCTTCTCCGCCTTTGGCTGCTCCCCCATCCTCCCTCCTCCACGTCCCCCTTATCCATCCCGTCCCCAGCGGTCAGATTCCTCGCAACTTCCGTGCCTTGTCGCAATGCTCGTCACTTGGTTCCGCCGGGCGTTTCGGAGGGTCTCTCCGCGGCGCTCGTCCCGCTTTAAAACACTTCGCGCACACAACTGGGTTGTTTCGCTTGAAATAATTCTTCTTCTGGTCTTTCGACAAATGGCCCCCGTCTGAAAACGCTGGTTTCTTCCCGTCCCCGTTCGGTGGGCACGCGGAGCATTCAAACTTTTTCGCCCCCGTGCGCGCATCGTGACACGCGCGGCACACGACTGGGCGATGCGCCTGGCCCGTCTTCCTATAATGTACTTTCTGGTTATCGGACAAATGGCTCAAGTCTGTGAACGCGGGCGCCTTCCCATCCGCCCCCGTCGGGCATGCTCCACAACGGAAAATCTGGGCCTCCGATTTTTCGTGGCACGCGCGGCACATGACCGGGCGATGCGTTTGGCCCGTTCTCCTGTAATGTTCTTTCTGACTGTCCGATACATGGCTCACGTCTGTAAACGCGGGCCTTATCCATCCCGTCCCCAGCGGTCAGATTCTGAGCGAAGGCGACGCGCTGCGAGCCCCCCCAAGGGGTCGGCGGTGTGGCGTAAGCCCAAGAATCATTAACCGGATGGGCAGGCCCAAAGCCCGG
This sequence comes from Prorocentrum cordatum, assembly GCA_963575745.1. Lineage (NCBI taxonomy): Eukaryota > Dinophyceae > Prorocentrales > Prorocentraceae > Prorocentrum > Prorocentrum cordatum. The sequence goes on along the minus strand of CAUYUJ010008779.1, from coordinate 505,495 downwards.
CAGGCCCTAGGAGCGCTACCTTCATGGCCAAACTCGGGCCCCAAGACACGGTCGGCGGCACGGAGGGCAATGCCCACTGCCTCCGAGGACAGAGGAGGAGAGGGAGGAGGGTCAGGAGTAGGAGGATGAATTGGAGGAGTCGAAGACAGACGGATGGACGAAGGAGGCGGACGAGGGAGGATGAGGAAGACGAGCAGGTGTAAGGATAAGGAGGGAGTTCGATTGGGAAGTAGAGAGGGGGGAAGATCAGGGATGATGATGAGGATGGAGGAGGAGGAGGAGGACGAGGAGGAGGGGGAGAAGGATGATGAAATATGGGCGGAGGAGAAAAGGGAGGGAAGAGGAGAATGGGGGATGATGGGAATGACGATGATGATGCTGTTGATGCTGTTGATGCTGTTGGTGAAGATGATGATGATGATGATGATGACGATGATGATGATGATGATGATGATGGTGGTGGTGGTGGTGGTGACGATGACGATGAGGATAATGGTAGCGGTAATGACAATGTTGCTGCTGCTGGTGATTATGATGCTACTGTTGGTGATGGTGATGGTGATGACAATGACGATAGTGACAATGACAATGATGATCATGATGATGGAAGGATAACGGTAATGCGGTGACTACTACTCATCCGAAGAATAATGCGAATACTAATTAACATAAAATTAGTACGTGCGAACATGATCAGAACAACAAGCAATAGTAGAACTAATAATGTTTAGGATGATGCTGACGATGTTGATGCTGCTGATGGTGCTGACTATGAGGATAATGGCGGTGGTGCTGATGATAACGATCGTGATGCTGATAGTAGTAATGATGATGAAGCTGATGATGTTGATGCTGCTGCTGATGATACTGCTAATGGTGATGATGAAGACACGGATGATGATGATGATGATAATGATGATGATGATGATGATGATGATGATGATGGTAATGAAGATGATGATGACGATGATGATGATTCTGATGATGATGATGGTGGTGATGTTGTTGATGACGATACTGATTATGATTATGATGCTGGTGAAGACGACGATGGTATTGCTGATGATGGTGATGGTGATGATGCCGATGATGATAGCGATGATGGGTGATGATGACGAGGATGATGATGATGGTGATGATGCTGATGATGATGCTGATGGTGATGATGCTGATGATGGTTATGAGTATGAGTATGATGGTGATGATGCCGACGGCTACGACGATGAGCCCGAATATGCCGATGAGGATGCTGCTGAGAATGAGGAAGAGAAAGATGAAGGGATACACCTCGGCCAAACTGCCCCCCCACCCCCCGTTCGTGGCAGACCATCCGCGACGGTTCGATTTCTTCGTGTCGCCAACCTGCCAGAATCCCGGGTCCGTGGAGACGGCCCCACGGAGGCCACCATGGACGAAGAACATCTTTGAGATGTTTGCTGACAGAGTGCCTGGAAATATGAATCTTCAGTTGGGACAGACCCGGATTTGCGCAGGCACTCGCCGCCTTGATGCCCCTTTCTTTCGGCGCCCCGCACAGAGAGTGTGGCTAATTACCCTGCCACTTCCTGCGCGCTGCCAAAGACCCATTACGGTCGAAACATTGTCGAAAAAACGTGGGTCAAGAGCATGAACCTCTGCTCCGTTGAAGTCCGAATGCTCCATCGAGATGCCCAAAAAGAAACAAGGGATACCCACGAAGCTGAGGCTCTTCTAAAAGATCGTGCCAATTGCTCTTGGTACGGCTCTTTCGTGTCGCGACGACCTGCGCGTTGGTTACTGTCACCGCGCAGGCCGTTCAGACTTGAACGATGGCAGCTTCCCGATAAGGCAAGACTTCCGATACCGGGCAATGCCGGGCAACTGGCGGTGTCAAGTCTGGCACGCCCGCGCTGGGGTCGCCGCCGCGTCAACGCGGCGCGAACCTGCCGCACCCACTGCGTGGCGCTGACGCCGATCCGCCCCGCCGCCGCGCGGGCGGCGCACGACGCGCGCGGGGACTCCGAGTCCGCGGCCGCGGCCGTGCAGGCAGCCGCCCCCGCCGCCTGCCTGGGCAATCGGAGCGAGCACCCGCCGCAATCGCTGCCGCCGCCGTCGCCGGTCGCCAATGCCGTCACCGTCGATTTCACCGTTCGCCATCGCCGTCGCCGTCGTTATTGTCGCCTTCGCTTTCGCCGTCGCCTTCGCCTTCGCCGCCGTCGCCATCACCGCTGCTGTCGCCATCGTCTCTCTCGTCGGCAATCTTGCGGAGGCATCGGCGTCCGGGCATGGTACACACCACACCCAAGCCCTTCCTTCTCGCAACCAGGTTGAGCTCAAGGCACGGGACTGGGGGCTTCGACGACACCGTCGTCTCAGGGCCTCTCTTACCCTCCCGCCGAACAGCGTCTCCACGCCTGGCTCTGCCGGCGGCGCCTGCCAGAAGCTGACTGGCCCCCGACCTCGGTCCGACGCCGCCGCCGTCGTCGCCGCCGTGGCCGTCGTCGTCGTCGTCTTCGTCGTCGCCCGCCGCCGTCGTTGCCGCTGGCGTCGTGGTCGTCGGCGATGCGGTCGCCGCCGTCGCCGCCGCCGTGGCCGTCGGCGACGTCGTCGTCGCCGCTGGCTTTCTGTCTTCCCCGCGCCCACCGCCACGGCGCCGCGCGCGGCACAGCGGCGGCGGAGCGCGCTTCCCTGGCGGCCACAGCCGATGGGCCGCCGTGGCCGGGCGGTGCTGGCACGGGCGGGGCGGCCGCGCGCGGTGCGCGCCTCTGACGAGGCAGCGGTTTGGGGGGGGAAGGGAGGGAGCCTCCTCCTCCCCCCTGCTCCTCCTCCTATAAGTCCTCCGTGGGCAGACTCCCTCCGGCAGGCGCAGGCCTGAACACCTCGTGGGCGCAACACTCTCGAGAGGATCGAGAAAGGGCAATTTGCTAATCGACTTGGCAGTATGGCGGTTCTATAAACCCGGGAGTCCTATGAAGCCAGGCCACGCCACATAAGACTCGCCGGCTCACGCTAGAGCAGGAACCTCCCAGGGGCAGGTCTGGCAACCCTCCTACTCCTCCTCTTCCTCCTCCTCCTCCTCCTCCTCCTTATCCTCCTCCTCCTCCTCCTCCTCCTCCTCCTCCTCCTCCCCCTCCTCCTCCTCCTCCTCCTCCTCCTTCTCCTCCTCCTCCTCCTCCTCCTCCTCCTCCTCCTCCTCATCATCATCATCATCATCATCATCATCATCATAATCATCTTCATCACCATGATCATCATCACCACCACCATCACCACCACCACCACCACCATCAGAATAATCATACTACTAATCATCATCATCATCATCATCGTCATCATCATCATCAGCATCACGATCATCATCATCATCGTCATCATCAGCATAATCATCATAATCAGCAAAAGCGACATCACCATCATCATAATCATCATCACCATCGCCACCATCACCATCACCATCACCATCAACATCAGCAGTAGTACCATCATCAGCGTCATCATTGTCATCATCATTTAATGATCATAATGATGATTATGATGACCATTAATGGTGATCATTATGATCAGCCGTTACCACTCATTATCATCCTCCTCACCTTTATCATCATCATAAGCAGCAACAGCATCACTATCATCATGATCATCATCATCATCAGCATCATCAGCACTGTCTTCAGCATCATCGTCATCATCATTATCAGCATAATCATCATACTCAACAGCAGCATCACCATCATCGTCATAATCATAACCACCATCATCACCATCAACATCACCATCACCATCAGCAGCATCATTAGCATCATATCATCAGCATCATCATTGTCATCACCATTATGATCAACCATCACCACTCGTTCTCATCCTTCTCACCAGCATCATCATCATCAGCAGCAGCACAATCACCATCATCAGCAGCAGCATCACCATCACCATCATCATCATCACCACCATCACCATCACCATCACCATCACCATCACCATCACCATCACCATCATCATCATCATCATCATCATCATCATCATCATCATCATCATCATCATCATCCTGCCTCCTCCCGAGACATCTGGAGCACCGGAGGAATCGAAGCGGCCGGCTCGTCGCCAATGTTGGCATTCAGAGGCCGGCTTCAGGCGGGCCTCGGGAACCTCAGAAAAACGGCTCGGAATCGGTCCTGGGGAAGTGGTCGAGAGGTCCAGGACCGACGCACCCAACAAGTCGGGGCGCAGGATGTCTCGGTCTGGAGGTCAGTTTTCCTCCTCAAGGACCAGAGGACCTCCCTACGACGGCGGGAATGAGCGCTCTTTTGGCGAGATTGCAGGTGCGGGGCGCGGCAGCAAAGGCTGCGGCCCCTCCTCCTCCTCGTTCTCCTCGTTCTTCTCCTCTTCCTGATCCACCACCTACTTCCTCCTCCTTCCTCGTGCTCCGCCTCCACTTCCTCCGCATTCTCCTCTGGGCCTTCGGGGGGGGCCCTAGTCTTGTCGCCACAGCTGAACGCAGCTCGAAAGCCATGTCAGCATTCACCCTGGAGAGGACCGGGGACTGATTCTGAGCATGGGCAGAGGGGACAGGAGTGGGGGGAAGGACGGAAGGATGGATCAAGGTATCTGGGCCCTTGCTAGATATTCAGCAAGATCGCAAAACCCTCCAGCTCCAGCCAGAACTTTCCAAGCGGACCCAGGCGCGGCCACGAGGGCGCCCCCAGAGGGCGAGAGAGGGCGAAGAAACCTCCCCGTCGGCCGTCGGACCTCTCGATGCCCTCCCTGCCCCCCGTCTGGAGGGCCCTTCAAATCGACCCTGTGACCTCTCGCGGGGTGCGCCCAGGCCAAAGTTTCGAGGCAAGCCCATCCGTGGCGATGAGGGCACCGCTGCCGGAAGGCCCCCCGCAAAGAGCGGCAGTCACCAAATCCCACCAGCCCTCTGTGCTGAGGTGATTCACAGCGTGTCCTGCTCCATCTTCCCCCCTACTTCCCCTGCGGGTGCACTGCTTCGTATTAATCTACGCCCCCTCCCCCACCCGACCGGCGACAAACCCTGACCAATACCGACCCTCCCTCACCATCCATGGCAACAATAACGATACAAAGTGCAATTTGCCTAAATCTGCATCATGCGCGGACGCTCCTCGATTTTTGACAGGAACGGCGGGGGGGAAGGGGGGCGTATTTTGCCTGCTGTGCGCAATGCCACCACCCCCGACCAATCCCTTTAAAAAACATGCAACGTGCACTTTGTACCCAAATCTGGACCATGTGCGGACGCCCTGCGATCATTTTGATATCGTTTCTCACAGGGACGGCGGGGGCCCCGAATATTGAAGGCCCACCACCCCATTCAACAGAACATATCAATTCAACTTTGCTAGGGACAGCGGGAGAGGGGGGGGCGATGGCATACTGTCTGCTGCGTGCAGGCCCACCATCCCTGCCAAAAAAAAGTGCAAAGTGATTACAGGCGGGCCCCCACTTACAAATGCTCGCAAACCCGCCGTCACTTTGCATTTGTTCTTGACAATAATGTTGGGGATGGCCGACATATTGCCCAATGTGGCGAACCTGGCGCGCGTGGCGCACAGGGCATGTGCTGCGCACCTCGTGGGCTCCGCGCACCTGGCTGACATCTGCATTGTTTCCCGATGGTTGTCGATGGCGGACCCTGCCTATGCTGAGGGTCGGCTGGTACTCCTGTGGTGGGAAGGGCGGGTGGAAGTGAGCGAGACAGCTTGTGGCGTTCTTGCTGGAAATGTTGTCGCTGGTCAATAATGAATACGCACCCTCTCCCCTACCCGGCCCGCAGCCAACTTGGACCCATGAGCACACACACCCACTACCATCCCTGGCCAACAAGCCGTACAAAATGCAGTTTGCATCGAACTCTGGAGCAACTGCGGACGCCCCGTGATCACTTTGCATTTGCTTTGAAGGACGGCAGGAGGCCTGCGTATTGCCTGCTGTTGTCGCGCGCACAAGGGGGAAGGGGGAGAGGGGAAGGTTTCTTAGAAGGCGGTTGCCTTTTAGAAGGCGCCGGCCGCCCTTCTACGAAGCCAGGGGCGCGCGGCTTCTTAGAAACACCCCAGCAGTTTCTAAGAAACACGGAGCTGCTTCCCAGAAAAAACAATTGCTTCCAACAAGCAGCCACGACCTTCTTACAATGGGCGCCCGCGCCTTCTAAGAAGGGGGTGTTTCTGAGAAGCCTTCTCCCCTCCCCCCTATCCCCCTCTGCGCGTGGCCGATGCTGTGCGCAATCCCTTGCAAAAGAATGCAAAGTGCACTTTGCACCAAAATCTGGATCATGCGAGGACGCCCCGCGATCACTTTTCCTTTGAGTTTGACCAGAACGGCAGGGGAGCTGGTTCATTGCCTGCTGTGTGCAATGCCAGCACCTCCCATCCCTCGCAACCGGAAGTACGAAAACACTTTTTTCAATAATTCTGAAGCATGCGCAGGCGCCCCGCGATCACTTTGCATTGGTCTTGACAGGGACGGCAGGGGGGCCGGCATACTGCCTGCTGTGTGCAATGACAGCACCCCCCTCCATACCCTCCAACAAACCATGCAAAATGCACAGTGCAACAAATTCTGGATCATGCGCGGACGCACCAAAATCACTTCGCACTGGTTTTTGACAGGGACGGGGGGGGCAGGGGCGCATATTGTCTGCGGTCTGCAGTGCTACCACCCTCCGCCATCCCTTGCAAAGAAAAGGCGGTAACGCGCACATTGTAGCACAATCTGGGTCATACGCGATCGCCCCACGATCACATTGCACTGGATTTTGACAGGGACGGCGGGGTCCGGTATATTGGCTGTTGTGCGCAACGCCAACACAAACCAACCATCTCTATCAAACAACAATATGCATTTCACGTCGTTCCGTGGGCAACAAGCGATGACGTTGCATTCGTTGCTTATTGGCAAGGACAGAAAGGGGTGCCTGCACATTGCCTGCTACGCGGACCCCCATCATCCGTGTCAAAAATACGAACCACTCTGCACGGCGCCGTCATGCGCGGGAGCCCCGCAATCACTTCGCATCGTGATTTGACAGGGATGATGGGAGAGCCCAGGCACGCGCGGAGCATCTGGCGGGCATCGCGCACCTGGCTGGCGTCTGCATTGACCCCCCTTGGAGTGAGCGACGCGGCCGTCCTTCGGGAGGAAAGCTCGACCCTGCCCCCTACCTGATCCCCTGGATGTGGACGGTGGGGGGTCGCGAGCGGTCGAAGCGTAGAAGATGGCCACAACGAGAAAGCATCATGAATAGCTGTGTCAGATGTGTTCTGTACATGTTGGCCTCCTGGCTTGGCGAAGCAAAGTAACGCCGCCCCCCTTTTTTGATCGATTGCCTCCACGCTGGCCCAAACAATCCCGAAACGCGACCAAGACGCCCCCAGAGGCCCCAATATGCCCCTCCAGAGGTAACCAATACGCCCCAAAAGGCCCCCCGAGAGCCGGCAAGAGGCCCCTAAGACGCCCAGAGAGACCTCCAAGAGTTCAGGCAGCTCCGCTGGGCATCGTGTTTGGATGGGCTGGCGGGGATACTGTTTCGTTCGCGAGCGACACGGAGCAACCGCGCGCCGTCAAAGACCGAAGCAACACAATGGCTGGTGGGGGTGCTTTTTTGTTTCTGTCGCGAGCGTCGCGGTCCAACCGTGCGCCGTCCGAAAACGCGCAACTAACGAGCAGCGGGCTAAGTTAGGCCCTAAGCAGCATGAGCAGGCTACGCTGCCACTCAGGCGGCGAAAGCGACGCTGAAGAACAGGTAGTTCAAGCCGGAGCCGACGAGGACCAGGAGGAAGGCCTCGATGCATACCAAATGGCTGTTGAATTGGAACGTCGCCAAACTTCAGCGGCGTGCCAATGCCGGGCGATCACGGAGAGCGACTCCACGGCGAGGCGGATACTGCACGGGGGCGACAGCCTAGCCAACGACCAAACGAAAGCGGCAGGCGCGGTGCTGCGTGCCACCTTTTTCACGTGGGGGCGTGCGACCGTCAGTGGGGACGCTGAGCCCGGTGTTAAGGGGGGCGTCCACCATCCAAAACGCGCCCAGTCGGCGAGACTACCCGGCAGAGCGGACGGCGCGCCCCGGGGCGAGCGATGGCCCCCGCGCGGAGGTGTCGGCGCTCAGTCGGTCGAGGGCCACGGCGAGGGAGGCCCGTCCAGCCCAAACTGCTGGTGGGGATACGCGAAACGTGAAGAATTCCTCAAGAGGGCTGCCTCTTCCCTCCGCCACTGCTCTCTTCCCAGCTGTGTCTGGAGACCGTTGGGGGCAATTGCAAGCGCGCGGGGGACCCCATAGGATCCGAGGCCTCCGTAGGCCAACAGAAAGCCCACAAGCGAAGGGCAACCTCACCAGACCCGAAAAGGAAGTCGCAACATATTTCAAGATCCTCACCGTAAGCCGCTGGAGAGGACGAGATTCTCGTCCCGAACTGTTTGGAGACGGGGCCCGGACAGGGCATCCAGCGGCCAAGAACGGACAATCCCATCCCCCAATTGTGCAATGCTGTGATGGCGCGAGGTGGCCTGAGCTCCGGGGTGGAAAATCACCCCCCTGACCTGTCCCGAGGTGCGCTTCGACGAAAAAACGGAGTGGATCCAGCCGAGGCGACGAGGAGCCTCCCCGAGGCCGGGACCAGGCGGACCACGAGACTCAAGAACCTATGGATCCTCGAAACTCGACCCTCGGGACGAGCGGGTGCCCTCGGAGCCTCCCCGCCGCCGCGACGCCAGCGGCGGCGGCCAGGGGCGCGCCTTGCGCCGAGCCTGCGCCCCCCGAGGCAGCCACCAGCCAGCGCCCTGACATCTGCGCCGCGCGCGGCGTCACCCACCGAGGGGGGGGCCGCGGGCGCGGCTGCCAGCCCGCGCGGCGTCGTCGTCGCCGTCGGCCCGGGGGAGAGCCAGTCGAGACCACGGCGGCCCTCCTCGGCGTCTGTTGCTGTTTTGCGTGGGTCTCCTGGGGTCTCCTCGTCACCATGGCTGGAGTCGCTTGGGGAGACGGGACAGCACACCTCGGGAGGATTCCGGGGATCCACTTTGGACGGAGTTGGTGCTGTTGCGCGTTTTCGGACTCGCTAGGTCAGTCCCCCCCCCCCCACCCCGCTGCAGCAGCGAAGCACATGCCTTCGGCGTCCCATCATCTGGGCGCGTGGCGGCTCCCCGTTGGGTGGCTCAAATGCAATGCCTCCTACATCAGGATGAGACTGGGGCTCTGAGGACAAAAAACGTCGACCCCCTCCCAAACAGGTCACTCTACCGTAGACGTTCCCACAAACTGCGCGCAAACGGGCCCATGCAATACCCCACGATGGCTCCAGGTGGGAGGCCCCAGTCATGCCTGCTGCATCGCGATGATTCGGGATTGTGCGGAAGAATGCCTCTTAGTGTGAGCGGTTGGTATGACTCAAGGTGTGGGTATGCGTGAGCCTGACTGCGAGCTTGATTATTGAAGAGAATAGTATGTGTGACAACGGTGGATATGATTCAGTCAACGTATGCGTGAATATTAAGTATGATTGGGTCTGTGGGTGAATATGAGTACGAGTGGTCTGAGCATGCGTGAACCTCGGTAAGCCTCAATATGGGTAAGTCTGTGTAAGTGAATATCAATGTGAGTAATGTGAGTGGTCGGAGTGTGAGTGAGTCTGGTGATGGGGAGGAGGATAAATGATTTAGAAAGAAGGAAGAAGGAAGCGTCTAGCTAAACATAAAAAACAGACTTGAGATATGGAACGAAGTGCGCTCCGCTCACCGTTGGTCGTTTCCCACTTCTGCATTCCAACCACGTATTAGACACACTCGGCACGGTAAGATCGGAAGCGAATGGGTGAGGTCGCAGTGAAGCGAAAAGACCCCCACCGGGAAATCGGTTTCGGTGTCGCCTTTGTGTTCGTGTTGCGCGTGCGGGCGAGGCGAAGCTGCGTGGGAGTTCAAAAAGAATGAACCCTCCTCTGGCTAGGGCGCCGCCGGGCAAAAAGAGCGTCCCCAATGGCTGGCGGTGGCCAGGGGTGTCCCGCCAGCGTCCCGCTGGGGTCCCGTCGGGGTCCAAACGGTGTCCAATCGGTGTCCCGTCGGTGTCCCGTCGGTGTCCTGTCGGTGTCCCATCGGTCTTCTGCTGTGACGATCGCGAAATCGATAGTGAGACCGATAGTGAGACCGATAGTGAGATCGATAGTGAGATCGATAGCGAGATCAATAGTGAGATCGATAATGACATCGATAGTGCGATCGATAGTGAAATCGATCGTGTGATCGATAGTGCAATCGATAGTGAGATCGGTAGCGCCATCGTTAGTGAGATCGATGGTGCGATCGATAGTGAGATCGATAGGGAGACCGATTGTGACATCGATTGTGATATACATACGTTGTGAGATCGATCGAGTGATATCGAAAGTGTATCGGTAGTGAGATCGTTAGTAAATCAGATCGTGAGATCGATAGTGAGATCGAGTGTAAGATAGATCCGTAGTGAGATCGATCGAGTGAGATCGATAGTGAGATCGATAGTGAGACCGTTGGTGAATCCGATAGTGAGATTGATCGTAGGATCGATGAATGGATCGATCGATAGTGAGATCGATAATGAGATCGTAGTGAGATGAGTGAGACGGTGGTTCCTCACAACCCTCCCCGAACCTCCATATCGCTCGAAGGGTGGCCGTATAGGTTCGGTGAATACGCATTCGATGCGCCTTAGGTGCATCTTACACATTCTTTCTAACGCTGTTCTGGTTTATACGTGGATATGATCCACTGTGAAGGCAAGGGTCGCGTGCAAAATTTCGAACCAACAATATCTAGACAACTCGGAGTACACGACGACATGCGATGACGATAACAATAATAATGGAGACCACTTGTTGGAAGGACATGGACTGCTGGCGCATTCCTGACCGAACAATTGGCATATATGGTCCAGATGCGGACGACGAGCCCGTCAGCAATACGGAGATTTCTTCATCCATACTCATATGATCTATGGCGCGTGGGCGATACATCCAGAAACTTCACGGGACCACGACACATAACAACGCTGGACAATCGTGGCGCCCAGTCGCGATCCTAACCGGCCCCAAAGTGGAACCAAGAAGGCCGAGGAAACCACAACCAAGCGCAGGGCTGGAGAGGAAGAGGAAGAAGCGCGAGAGTCGAAGCCTTCCTCAAGCTCTTCTTTCTCAGGAAAGCACTTGCCGCGCTGAACAAATGAGCGCGTCTCTTGCTTCCAATCTCGCGCTGGACCGTGCATAGTTTGACAGGTGAATACCCTTGACTAGCAACTGTATCTCTGGCGATTGGACACAAATCGGACAACCACATCTGTCGTGGTCTCCCACTCTTCCCGTGCTGGATTACTATCCTGGCCAAGGGCTCACCACATGCAAGTGTGAGTACCGCAAGGCAGGCGCCGAGAGAAGAGGATCTCCAAATCTCCATGTGGGGCCACGAAAGATGTGTGGGGTGCCGCATGCGGACGTGGGACGCACCCGCTGGGGATAACACGTGTAAGGGGTGCGCAGGAATGGAGGGGAACTACTGTTGTTGCACCCACCGGGGCCTCTGTCAAGTAGAACTCCCTATGAGGCCACGTTTCGTGTACGAGGTGCGCCGACATGGGCGGGGAGCCGCATATGGACCAACAAAGTGGAGCCTTAGGTGGACCCCCTACGGGGTCACGAAACGTGTGAGGGGTACCACCTCTACACGGCCACGAAGCGTGTAAGTGGTGTGCCGCAAAGGGCTGGGGGACGCATGCTGTACCACTCCCTCGGAGCTTCGGTGGAGCTCCCTATGAGGCCACGCAACGTGCGAGGAGTTTGCCAAAACGAGCTGAGGGACGCTATGCAGTACCAGTCCGTTGGAGCTTCGGTGAAGCTCTGGGGCCACGAAGCGTGCGAGGTGTGTGTGTGTGTGCGCGCGCCGAAATGGGCTGGGGTACCCTATGTGGTACCACCCGCTGTGGGCTTCGGTGGAGCTCCACAGGGGGGCACTAAACGTGTGAGGGGCGTGTCGAAATGGGCTGTGCAACGCACTGGGGCCTTCGGTGGAGCTGCTGCCTATGAGGCCACGGAACGTGTGAGGAGAGTGTCGAAACGGACTGGGGAACGTTATGCGGTACCACCCCGTCGGCGCTTCAGGGGAGCTCCGTATAGGGCCACTAAACGTGGGAAAGGTTTGCCGAAAAGGGCAGTGGCACACTAATTATGCGGTACCACCCGCTGGGGCTTCGGTGGAGCTACATCTGGGGGCACGACGCGTGTGAGGGGAGTGCCGAAATGGGCTGGGGAACGCTATGCGGTACTACTTCCCCAGAGGTTCGGTGGAGCCCCATATGGGGGCGCAAAATGCGTGAGGGGTATGCCGAAACAGGCTTGTCCACGCCATGCGGTACCACCCTCTCGGGCCTTCGGTACGGCAGGTTCGTGTCGTGCCGACCCCAGCGTTGGTTTTTGACACCGCAGGGATCGTTCAACCTTGAACGATCGGCCGCTGCCGCAACGTCCGATCGTTCAACATCGATCGATTCTGGGTCGCCGGCGGCGTTCAACCTTGAACGCCCGCGCTGGGGTCGCCGATGGTCGACACGACGCAAACCTACCGTAGAGCTCACATGGAGGGGCCACGCAACTTGTGAGGAGTGTGCCGACATGGGCTTGGGAGCGCTATGCTATGCGGTACCGCCCCGTGGGCTTCGGTGAGAAACGTGCGAGGGGTGTGCCGAAATTGGCTGGGGGGCGCTATGCGGTACCGCCCCCTCGGGGCTTCGGTGGAGCTCCTTAATGAGGCCACGAAGCGTCTGAGGGGAGGAGGGAGGAGCGGGCCGCGGGGAGCTGTCTGTTCGAAACGAGGACCCGAGACAACAGGAAATGGTTGGACACCCTCACAAGTAACAGTCTACTTGCATGTGAGTTCTCGCTGTAGGCCAGTGGCCATCATGGGAAATAATCCTGGCGAATGGCCCAACCATGTGCAAGTGAGTGCCGCAAGGCCGGTGGGAAGAAAGAGGGGGATCTCCCGATGGACTCACGAAACGTGTAGGGGGGGATGCGCCGGCATGAGCCGGGAGCCGTATGTGGACCTACACACTAGGAACAACATGTGTGAGGGATATGTCGACATGGAGGGCAACAAGTGTTGTCGCACGACCCACTGGGGCCTCTGCCAGGTGGAGCTCCCTACGGGGCCATGAAACGTGAGAGCAGTGTGCCGAAATGGGTGGGGGTACGCATGTGGACGCACAAACTGGCGCCTTCGGTGGAGCTCCGTAAAGGGGCCACGCAACGTGTGAGGGTTGTGCAGACATGGGCTGGGAAAAGCTATGCAGTACCACCCCTGGCCATTAGGTTGAGCTCCCTCATGGGGCCACGAAACGTGTGAGGGATGTGCCAAACATTGGCTGGTGGACACTATGCGGTACCACAGCCTGGGGCGTTCGGTGGAGCTCCCTATGAGTGCACGAAGCGTGGAGGCGTGTGCCGAAATAGGGTGGGGCACCCGATGCGGCACCACCCCCTGGGGCCTTCGGTCAAACGTGTGGGGGGTTGTTCCGAAATCATCTTGGGGAAGCTATGCGGTACCGCCCGCTGGGAGGAGGATCGAAGATCAAAGGCCTCTGGAAGCATCCGAAAGGCCAACGGGGGCCAGTGACCTCCCGGGACACCTCCTGGGGGAAGAGTCGAGGATCAATGTGTTCGTGTTTTTTTTGTGTGTAGGGGGGTGAAGGCGTTTTAAGCCTCCAAAGGTGCTCTCGTCGCCCTGCACCTCTCGTCGCCCTGCACGCTGGATCGGCCTCGGAAGTCCGGGCAGAAGGCATTGGGAGAGATAATTTGGTTTCGTTGTTGTGCCTATGTTGTTGTGAAGAAGGGAAAGGAAAAGAGAGAGGGCGGATTAACCATAAGAGCACCAGAGTGGTCCGAGAACTGCTGTTTGTCCAGATTGTGTCCCAATGTGGCCCCAAGATCGTGACCTAAAGTGGCGCAAGATCGTGCCCCAATATTGCCGAAAGCGGCAACACTGTGGCTCATGCTGGCTCCAATGACGGCCCCAAGACTGTTCCCAAACATGTGCACAGAACATGGCCGCAAGGCGGGGTTCCCGCTAGAGGAGCGCTTGCGCGGCTGCCATTGGCGAAGGGAGGGGGGGAGGGAGGACGCATGAGCAGGGAAAGTGAGGCACGGGCTTCTGAAGATTTTGCATCCTTTCTGGGCCTCCTGGGGCACCGTCATGGCACCATGGCTGGGTCCCCGACGCGCCCCCTCGCGATCGCCGCCGCAACTTTTCTCATGCGACGTGCTCGTCGAGTGCTCATCTGTGCTCGAACCGACCGCGCCGCTCCTCAGTCCAACTCGATCGGGCGCTTCGCACCGCGATGCAAGAGTCCGGCGGAAGCCAGGCGAGGCCCGGGCGAGAACGGCCTGAACGAGGGCGCAAGGGTCCGGCTTGTGGCCCCTTCGCAGTACAAGGCGAGGGGGCGGGCGCGAGGAGGCTTCCAGGATTCAATGCGGGCTACGCTGCGCGTTGCAAGCGCACTGCAGGAAGGGTCACAAGGCACAAGCAGGTGGCCATCCACACGTTTATAGTTTACCGTCGAACACATTGCTGTTGTGGTTTCCGGAGGTGTGCAGTCGATAGTGGCAGCTTTCAACACCGAAGGTCGAAGGGATTCTCATGGATTGCCATCGGGTGTGAAGGCCTTCGGATATCCGCCGCCGTACTGTAGGCAATGGATGGAGTGTCCCGAGGTCCGTGCGAGACCAAAGTGTGGAGCGTTGTGGCAACCCCCGATGGCTCCGCGAGGCCATGGATTTCAGCGCCGCCTCGGACGCTCTTAGGGTTCGTCGGGTGACCTTTCCAGAGACCTCGGGAGCGTGGTTCGGGATACACGCTCGCCGCATGCACCTGACATCGTGGAGACCGCCCACGGGGATTCGCGGGCCTCTTGAATCGTCTTGAGGGGTCTCAGGGGCGATTCAAGAATCAAGGAACAACATTGATTGAACATGAATTTGTATATGACTGATCGGGCTTCCGATGTTGGTCTTAAGGGCAACCGCGACGCCCCAAGAAATCCTGGAGATTTGCGCAAGCTGCCCCAAAAGGTACCCGAGAAGAACCCACGAGGCCCGCAAGAACCCAAGAGAGGCCCAGAGGAGGGAACTCGAACAGGACCTGGGGGCCAGTCCCCCCGCGATGACCACCGACGCCGAGACCGCCAGCAGGCCCCCAAGAAGCTCCAAAGGCCCCAAGAGACACTCCAAAGGCTTCCAAGAAACGCCCAGGAGCCCAATCCAATCGACAACCCAGGAGATGGTCATCGATTGGATCCGCCACCGTCCCCCTGGCACGTTGATGCGTGGCCAAATATTGCCTGGTAGGGTTTCTGCAGTCTAATGAGGGCCGATCTTCTCCACCCGCGTGCAAGATACCCGCGTAAACAAAACGATCCGCGCTTCCGAGGCCACGATCCACATAAACAACGGTGTGCCTGCGTCCCGAGCTTCCAGACCGGCTCAGGCAGGCACCGACGGACATCAAAATGGCCCACGATGCCTCGAGGACGGCCCAAGATGGCCCAAAGACGATCGAATATTGCCCCAGGGCGGCCGAAGATGTTTCCGAGAGGGCCCGAAAAGGGGCACAATCTGACCTCCAACTGTGTCAGAACACGCCAACATCATGGATTCCTCGTAAGTCTGAATGATATTCGCAGTCTCGCCTTTCGGGCTTCCGTCACCGTCAATCCAAAACGACACAACAAGTCTCCACGATGGCCCCAAGACGGCCCAAGAGTGTCCCAAGATGGCGCAAGAGGATCCCACGATGGCCCAGAATTGCTCGAGTCCCCCTCCCCACGTGGCAGCTGAGCGACGGAGCAGTGGTTCGTTTTTCTTGAGCGGGACAAAGGGCTACAGGATTTCAGGCTCACCCCCGAACAATTCCTATTACATGATCTTCAATCTCAATTTTGATTGACACACAGACTTCCTTAGCACCTCTCCTTGGGCACAGGCAGCGGGTCCAAACCTCCAGGTCGAACAAGCAATGCGCGGCCGCCGCGCTCGCCCCCTATAGTCACTAGATGTGGAACTGACCGCAACCAGACTAAGGGTCCCTATTCCAAGAAGAGACCGAAATGCGGAGCTGACCGCCACCTCTCGTAGTAAACTGTCCCACCAGTCGTGGTGTTTCCTGCGACCACCAAACATGCCCACGTCGTGGATAAGGTAGGGCCGTCAAGGTCGGTCTCGGCGTTCCTTGCTTAACCGTTTCAATCCACATCATCGCTGCCTCCTGGCTCCACGGGCCGCCCACGCTTAGTGCTGGCATTGGCCCACGCGACGTGGCCTCCACGCGTCGTTTCTCCTAGTCATTGGCCTGCTCTTCGCTCAGGAGCTCGACCTTGCCGATTAGCCTGGGCGCCGAATCGTCCTTGACCCCAGTCACTGTTACGCAGTTGGCTCGGGAACTAGCCTGCGCGTCTACCGCGCGAAAGGCCATCGGCAACTTGCAAATCGCCCCGTCAATAGTTGTGATCGTCGCTCTGCAGCGCCCGGGCACTTAACCTCCGACCGTTCCGTCGGAGCGGGTTCCGCCGCTTCCTGGTATGAGAACTTGCCCAAAAGCTTATTCCCGCGGCAGCCGCAGAAACACCGCGGCAGAAACATGATTACTGAGAGAACCAACCCTATGACCTATGACCTTCAGCAGGCACATGAACTCCCCGTCGCCGTCGTGACCTACTTTCGTCGTCGCAGACACGCGAGCTCTATGATCCAGCAGGTCGGCGTCGTAGATAATAGAACTGCCACTGCGCTCAAGCCCTGGAACCTCAGGCTGACGGTGCTGCAATGCTTGGAGATTTTCGGCCAGTTGCTGCACTTTGCCAACATGTCCGCAGCCATCTCGCCGGCGTGCTCCTGCAGCAGCTGAAACGCTTGAAGCCGCAACCGCTCTTGCAGCCATAGGGCACTCCACTGGAGGTGCCTCGCCTTTCCCGCGCGGGCCCTCTGGCGCATGCCCCTTCCAGCTGTGCCATCACTGTATATATTAAACTCGCAGGGCCCCTGGTTGAAGCACCCCCGAGCGCGTGCATCTCGCACTCTCCCGAACTCCATGGAATCGTACTCTGTGCTACTGAGTAACAGCCCCACAGATGTTGACCATGCCGCATAACTCCGCCACTTGTTGACCTTCTGTGGTTCTGAAGTTGGTGCCCAGTCGACATCTCCATCCACGCGAACTCCTTCAGGGATGTTCTGCAGTGGGTAGCGCCAGACAAGCGCTCGTCTTCCTTCGTAATGTCGCGGCAACCGCTGCACTCTTAAGAGAACCATGACGTTGCGTTTCGACGCGTTCGGCATCGCAGTCTTGCTCGGGAGAAGCGTGTCTGGCCCGTCAGAAGAGGGGCGCGTGGCCGTGCCAATTGCTCCAACAACGTCTCTCGCACGCCGCTCTAAGAGTCGGTCCAAGCTGTCGCGTTTGCCTTGTCCAGTGGCCTTAGCGCCCGGGGCGCGCGCTGGCTGACTGCCTCGATTCCGGGCCCGCCGCGCCAGGAGGAAACCCGCGTGCTTCGGACCCGCCTTCCACGAGAACCCAGGCTCCTCAGTCTCGGACAACTTGTCGGCGTAGCCAGTGATCCCCCTGCGGTATCGCGTCAGTCCAGGCCGTCCTGGCCCAATCTGCACGCTGGTCGGGAACGCGAGCTGCTGGCTGAGAAGTCAGCACAGCTCATCGTGCTGGTTGTCGTAGCCCTCGGCCACGAAGTCGTCGCCATGGCGAACCGCCGCGGCGTCTCCACCAACTGCTGGAACACGTGGGGCTGCGGCATGCAGAGCGCGTTCGGAGGCCCTGCGGTGAATTGCCAGCGTCCGCCGTCAAGAACATCCTGCAGAACTCGCCCCACATCTTAGAAGCGATCCCGGCGCCGTTCATGACCTTCAGGAGTGACAAACACCGTCCTGAAAGGCGCAACACTCGACCTCAATGCGCATGGATCGTCTCTTCCAAATCGGCGATGAAGGCAACCCTCCGCACGTGCCAAGCTTGCGCCCTTCGCTTGTGATCATCCGCCGACGTCGGACTCGAAAACAGGACCGGCGCGCCCAGGCGGCCGCCCCCCCTGAGCTCGCACTTGTCCACCTCCGCGGCAACGAACTTCCACCAGACCTTCCCCTCCCTCATGTGGGCGATCGGGGGCCCTCCGATGTGCTCGCCGCCGGTGGCCGTGCGCCCACATCGACGCGCGCGCCATGATCCTGGAGATTTGTCGCCTCGACCAGCTGGACACAATGATTCATCGCGTGGTTCACCGGTAAAGTAATAATCGCAGCGGGTGGTATGAGGCACCAACTGGCCCCCTTCGTAAAGCTCACCATTGGCTTCCGCGATCTGTTCGATCAGCTCGTTCACCCCGCGCTCCGCGCGGCGCTGGACCGATCCAGCGCGGCTCGTCCGACAAAGTCTACGCGCACTCATGATTGGGGCACTCCTGCAGATGGAAGCTTGAGACTTGCCTCTCGCGCCGCCCAGCACAACGTCGAGCCCGTCTCGTCGCGGCCGTCCTCGCGGACCGCCAGCTCGCGCACAGCGTGATCTCCAAAAACCGCCACTCGGGGCATCTCGAGCACCTCGGCAGGCCTTGGCTCGCCCTAGGTCGCCCCGCGACCTCGCCCCTCTAACGCGCGCGCGAACTGCCTCGGGAACAGCTGGAGCGGGCGCTGCTGCTACCTCTCCCGGGCCTGCGTCAGACATGGCCGCGTCGTCGGCAAGTGAAGGCGCGGGATTGACTGCCCGCGGTCCACTGCTGCTGCTCGCAGCACCTGGCGCGGGTTTGCCCGCGGCCAGCGCCGCCGCCGCGACCTCCGCGGCCTCGGGGTTCTCCTCGAGCTTTTCTCTGGGAATGTCCGCGCGGCTGGTCTCGAACCGCCATCGGCGCGCTGCCGTGCGCGATCCGCAACCAGCACTGCGCACCCCGCGTTCGTCCGTCGGGCCGCGATCGTCGATCGCCCTCGCTGCGACGCACGCGCCGCGCCCCATGCTGATAGGAGTCTTCTGAGGCGCTTGCTTCCAGGGCGTCACCGACGTTTCTGCTGGGCAACTCAGCGTGCCACTTGAACTCCTCTGGCATCCGTCTAACCGCCCTCGCCTTCTGAACTCCGCCCTCAAAGGTCCATCGCTGGGCGCGCTAAACTGGATTTCTCTCGCAAGCCTGGCGTCCCACTTGCCTCGATCAGCGGGAACTCGAGCAGCGCTCCGATGCCAAATCAGTTCGCCGATCTCCGCGACATCACCGGGGCGCGCATTTCCGCTCAGCATCTCGCGCGATGAACCTCCGAGGCTGCGTGGTTGATAACTAACTCGTGATCGCGCGTTCCACTGTCCACCAGCCACGGCGCGATCGGGTCCTGCATCGCGATCTCCGCTCCAAGCTTCTGCTCCAACTTCAGCGTGCACGCCCGCGGCCGCCCGGCCGCGGCGTCGTCGACTCCTCCGGTGCGAAGGGCACTCCGCTTCGAGGAGGGCGGCGAATCCAGCGCCAGGGTAGCATGAGATGTTCATCTCTTTACTGCGCTCGCCAAGGCCTTCGTCGCAGGCTCTGAGTGCGTCTGCAGCATCGCTGTCGCGCGACCCAGGGTCTCCAACACCCTCTGCAGAAACTCCACCTTGTAGTCGTCGAGCTCTGGGGTGGCGTAGAGCGTCGCTTAGGCTAGAACCTCGCGGTCGATCACGTTGAGCACTGGGATCGTCTTCTCCAGATCGGGTTTTCGCCATCTCCAGCTTCTCCCTGGCGCCGAAGAAACCTCCACTGAGTGTGCGCCTCATCGCCAGCTCGCCGGCGCCCGCCCGCGACGCATCAAAGCGCGCCATCGGGATCTGCTCGTGGTCGGGGGCCTCCTGCGCGCGGCGCAGAGCGTCGCCGGCTCGACATCGAACGCGCGCCAGGCACCGCGGGCGGGAATGTCGGCGGCGCCCTTCATGAGCTGCTCGGCCTGCCGCGCTCGGCTGGCACGGCTACTCGAGCACTCTCGCCGGCGACGTAGTTGCCTCGTCCGGCTCTGGGCCCAGCGCGGGGGTTTGGCCCCCGGCCTCATGTTCCGCATATGCGCGTCGGGGAAACGTCTTCCTCGCTGCTGCCCTCCTCGCTCCTTGCTGACCTCCGCCATCCAGGATTCCGTGGAAGTACGGGCTCGGCGTCTGCCGGCGGCTCGACGATCTCATCAATGACCAAAGTGAATCTAATTGCCCGCGGGGCAGTGGAGGGCGATTTCGCCTCGCGCCGCCGCCGCGGCTGTCGCCGATGCGGGGCGCGCCGCATCTGCAACTGCAGCCCTATCTTGACATGCCTTTCCTCCGCGGGGCAAGTTGAGCTCTGCGCGCCCATGCCTGGGGCCCCTTCACTTCCGTTGCTGCCCCGCGGCGCGCTGCCGTGCATCTCGGCGCGCCCTCGGGGGGAAGCGCTGATCTGCGCCGCCAGATCCAGCGTCGCTGCGCGCCGAAGCGGGGCCGGCCACATTCGTTTATCAAGTTCGCCGCGCCGTTGACGCCCATGCGGCCGAGCTGGCCCGGGGCACGCCGCAGCCGCCGCAGCGCAACAACGGCCGTCGTCGCAAGAACTCGCGGGATCCAACGCAGAAGACGCAGCGCGTCATGCAGAAAGTCCAGCTCCCAGTCAGCACAGCGCCATCAAGTGCCCTTGGCCCTCTCAAGGCAGCAACTGCACTCGCGCGTCGAAGGTGCCGGCCACCCAGATCCAGTCGACGCGGCGCGCTCGCGTCTTCCTGCATGCGTTGCTAAAATCATACCCGCTCAAAATATACTGACTACTGGCTGGGTTGCTGCGCTGGCCGCGCCGCTGGGAACTCCGCTGCCGAGCGCCAACTGCGTCGGGCCCTGCGACGAGCTGTCTTCACGCTGACGGTCCTGCTCCCTGGCCACGGCTGCGGCCACCTTCTTTGCTTTCTCAATGTGTTTATTGTTATTCCTCTTGATGTTGGACTGTTCGTCGGTATTCTACCGGCCAGCGATTCTTCTGCGGCAATCGCACTTCCAACGGCCTTTCCTGTGACGGCGGTCGCGCCTGGTCTCCGCGCCGGGGTTGCGACGGTTGTTTTGCTGTTGTCTGTAGTGTCTGTTTTTGTTTGCCTTTGCCCTTGCCTTCGCCTTTGCTGCGCTTCCCCTTCGCGGCGCCGGCCTCCATCGGGCCGCCGGCCTGTTCGCGCTGGGCCGCCGTGGCCGACGCCGCGCCCCCCCCCCGCCCCCCGCGTGGGCGCGAGCGTGTTGAGGCGCGAGCTGCTGCGAAACGCACGCCCCCGCAGCTCGGCGTGGTCTTTCAACGCCCTTGCGAGGGACACCTCTAATCATCTCGTCTGAGACCTCCTCGCCCGCCATCTTCTGGTACCGCGCGATGTTCTCGTCGAGCTTCTGGACGTCGACCAAAACGTCCTCGTGCATCTCGTACTTCGTGTCCACCAGGTGCCCATGTCGCGAGCGCATCTCCAGCCTCTGTCGGATTGCACTCCGTCGCCAGCATCCTCCATCACGGGGCCCCTTCTGCTCGAGGGTTGTCCCTCGCGATCAGCCCCCCGACCGAGTCCTCGGGCATCGACCGAGCTCGTCCTCCTGGCATTCAGATTCACGTTGTCCTTTTTCGCCTACGTTGTCCTCGATTTTCACGAGCAGGGCACCTTCGGTCTTGTGCGATGAGGCACGCCTTGCGCTGGGAGCTGAACGTCATCCAGCAACCCCTCCGTCCGTCGAACGGCTTCATATCGTGGATAAACTCCGTACCACATATCTCTAGGTGCTAGTTTTCTGCCGCTGGACCTCGACCGTTCAGGCCTTAAAGCTGGCCTGGCATTCCCGCCAAAGACACGTCTCGCTGCTGAACAGATGCCTGTAACTGCTGACTTTTTTTTGACCCAGAGGGCTCAGGAGGCTCCAGGGGGCCCCAGTTGAAGGCGGTCGACTCCTTGGTCGAGCAGTCCGAGGACACCGTGGCGAGGGGGGGGGGGGGGGCACTGTCCGTGAGGAGCGTCTGCCTGCCAACGACAGGCAGGGCGCGAGACAGCCGCGCTCCCCCACGCGGAGCCCCCCGCCCCGCCATCTGTCGGAGCCCAGGCGCGGGAGTCGCACCAGGCCTCTGGAAATAAGAAGGCACTAACGATCGCCCTCACCATCCGAAGAGAGTCCAGGGCCCCACCCCGGACACCGAGAGATGCTCAGACTAGGTTCAAGGGGGGGCCTCGAAAAGCAAACGCACCCGTCTCTCAACACGCCAGGCTTCAGCAACAGGCCTGTGCCTGCGCGCCGTGGCCCGCATGCGGGCATGTATCTGCTGAGACACACTGCCAGAGACAAGGTGACGACGACAGTTGTGAGCAAACATAAACGCGTCAATTATAGCAGCCGAAAGGAGCAGCACCGTGCGAGGACGCAGAGACGTGGGGAGCAGAGCAGACAGCCAAGGAGGGGATTCCGAGAAGGGGGGCATCAGTTCTCCGAGCCAATGTTCACATATCCAATGGAATCTGGAGCATCTCGCATCATGGGCAATATCATCGAGGTCAGAGAGAGTAGGGTCGAAGGAATCTGAACAGCATCCAAACAGGCAACCATGCGACTGAGTATGAAATCTGGCCGATGTGTTCAAACCTCGGGCAAGCACACGGAGAAAAGTCAGGCCCATGTAGGGCCCAGTCTTCTTGACAACAAACTTCACAGCTTTCGAAACTTGAATAGCGGCATCCTCGGGAACCTCATTCAACCACCTCCTCATCCTGATCATCAAGTCCTGCTTCGCATCATGTGCAAATTCAGGCGATGCAGCAATCATGCGGTAGACGGCTGCCTGGAAGCTCTTGCCCTCGCCAGGTATCCCCGAAGGCGAGGAGGACAAGGTGCCACGAACACTTCTGAATGTCGCAAGCAGGGCAGGAGCGAAGCTAACGCTGGCCCAACCAGACATAGTTCTGATACTACAGGCATCATCGGAAACAAAAGTTTTTCCACATCCTCAAGAATCCCAAGAATCTCCGAGCACTTCGAGACCAGTCGGAACTTCGTAGCCCGGGACACCGCCTCCAGGTTTTTAAACTGACCAGGAAGCCCCAGGGAGGTCATATTCGTCAGCATCTCGTAGTTGAAACTAAACCGCGGCCCCACCACTAAGAGCTGCAAGGCATTCTTATACGCTGCAATCACCGACCCAGAGAGAGGTGCGAACTGCATGACAAAGGATAGTATGCTAAGACATAAGGTGTTGAAGGTCGCGATGTTCTTCGCAAGAGTTAGACCAGCCTGACGCACCTCTCTCAACCTCGGAGCAAACTTCGCCACCGGTTTCGACCAGTAGCATTCGTGGGCAGAGACACCAATCATCATGCCGAGGTACTTGCACGAGCGCACAACCTGAATCTGAGAGAGCTCAGGGCACTGCTCTAGGATATATTGCTGCAGCCTAGCCTGGAACACAGTCGACTGGACCAGCACAAGGCACTTGCGCAGGTTCAACGCCAGCCCCACTGCAGACTCCAAAGCCATGATAACACGGAAGAGGTGCCGCAGGTGTCGAAGGGTGTCGCGGATGCCATACAAGCAATCGTCAGCATATTCAAGCTTGAGGTGCATACACCTCCAGCAGCATTTACTTATATATACCTGAAGCGGAGCCGTGCCCAAGCAGAAGAGAACCATAGATGCGGGATCCCCTTGACGCACACCTCTAGAAATATCCATCGACGCGTACACTTTGCCCAGGACCGAGATCAGGGCGGTGCTGTCGGTGTAGAACAACCGATAAAACTGAACGATAAAGCTCGGGATCCCCATCGCCTCCAAAACAGCCAAGAACCATTCAATCGAGAGAGAGGGGAAGGCGGCAGAGTAGTCCGTCAGGACCATCGAGCTATCATCTTGGTCGAGCACATGTTCAGACAGTGCCCAAGCTTCCGCACGGACAATATGCGCAGCCATGCTGCGACCATAGACACAAGCTTGCGAAAGAGAAATAGTCTGCTGAGCAACTTCATTCAGCGGTCTGCACATGCACGAACTCAGTATCTTGGCATCAGTGTTGGCCATGGAAAGTGGACGTGTGTTTTCCGCGGTCCTAAAAAATTAGGCCCCACATCGTCTCTCGATCCCCCCTTCGGCAGAAAAGCCATCAGAACTTCCAACATGTCCCGAGGCAGAGCAGAGACCTGACCAGCAACAAAGTCCCGAAAGAAGTCAAACAGGAAACGAGGGGCATCTCCAAGGCGCCAGCAAAAGTAAGGAATCCCATCAGGCCCAGACATACTGTGTTTACGAGTCTTAATAATGTCCCCGAAGAACACCTCATAGTCCACTTCCCAAGACACATTCGCTCCTACAGGCACCTGTCGGACAAAAGACAGTAACTCGGGCCACTGTGAGCGGTCTTCCTGCTGCTCGCAGAAGACTTCACCCCAGTGAAGCCGCAGGGCGTCAGCAGAGGCCTCTGGGGAGGGGTAAGGGTTGTTATTTTCGTCTACCACTCCTTGGAGCCACGTTCGACGACGAAACTGCTGCCAGAACGAACGACGACGAGCGATCTTCCTCTCCTCCTTCTGCCTCTGAAAGTCATCCAAGGGCAGGCCCTCAATCTCCGATGTTTCAGCCTCTGGCATCTTCATGTACAGCTCGCGCACGCGTTGGCAGAGGGGGAGAAGGTCAGCGCATTCAAGAGTAGTGTCAGCAATAAAATCAGTAAGCTTGGGATAACAAACCAATGCATTATCAATCATCTTAATATTCTGGAGACGGAGGCCACGAAGAGCAGCCATGGACCAATGATGGCACTCCTCATATGTGCAGGCAACTCGATGCTTAATGCGTCGTCGAGCACGTGCTGCGGCCGAGTGCATACATTCTTTGGTCCAAGCAAGACGCACAGCGCTCCCATCATCAGCAGGGGGAGTACTCAAGAGCCTATCCAGCACATCAGCAAACTCGGGCGACTTCGAAAGCCACAGCGGGATATTCTTGCACTCAGACTTGTCAGGGGTGTACATCGAAGGCATGTCGATTTTAAGATGGCCTACCGTTGACGTCGTGATCGTCATGTCTGCAAGAATGGCACTGGGCAGCGAGCAGTAGATGCGGTCTAGCCGCGCCGCGTGGTCAATCACGCTATCAACCAGAGCCCTCCGTGTGTCCATTTCCTGGTAAAATTCAATGAGGTCAGGGGGGTTGTTGTTGAACGCCTGTGCGTGACTACGACCCCCTGGGCTCCATAACCCACCATGCGCATTTTGACGGCCCTCACCTTCCAGAGTAAAATTCCAACCCCCCAGTAGAATAGTAAAGTGCTCAGCTGAAAGCGGAACCTCACGGCGGAGAACGCGAAGCACAGATATATATATATATACCCGAATACTATCAGACGTGTTGGGCATGTGAACGTTGACAATGTTACACTGGCCGTGAGGGCCCTTCATCTCAGTCAGAAGTACTCTGCCGTCGATCAGCGACCGATGGGCAATCGAGGAAAAATTACGCGCGAACACTTTACTGATAGCCGTAATCACGCCACCAGTGCCTGCACTGTCAGGGAAGAACGAGTAGCCAAATTGGTGGGAGGGAAGTTGGAGAGAGAGATGATCAATATCACCTGGGTGACCATGGGTCTCATGGGTAACAACAATATCGTGGGAGTGACAAAGACTCGAACATGGACATCTTCTTCTGATCACGATCTTGACGCAACGACTGCATAGACATGATCATACCACCAACGTTCCAAGAACAGATGGAGATGGGGGAGGGAGGACAGAACGGAAAGTTAAAATCATGGGCCGACGGCTCGCACGGTGCTGGCTGCATTGTACAAACAGAGGCTGCAGACACAAGACTCGAAAAGGCGGCAGGCATGGCAGGCTCATAACACTCAGCTGAATCGCGTGCATCCCCACTGATGTCGCTCCCTATGTTCAGCAGAGGCGGAACCTGATCTGACCTAGCCGTGGGTGTCCGCCGTGCCCCATCCTACAGGTACGGCTTGTTCTTAACGGCAATGTCAATGATGAAATCAATCTCAGCATCGGTGAACTTCCACTGATACAACTCTTCACGGTTGGGAACGATGACGAACTGGCCCTCCTCTGTCTTCAACGTGAAAAGGGCCCACGAGTCCGCATCAGTCGAAATCTGAAAACGACCAGAGCCGTAGCCAGAGCAGCCCATCCTCAGCGCGCCGTTCCAGAGGCCCTTGGACGTCAGCTTCACCCTCATCGGCTCCCACAGGCACGAAAGTGTACTCTTCCTCATCCGAGCAGGAAGGGGAATGTCGCCTCGAACACGAATGGGGAACGTCTTTGCTCTATCACGATAGTCATTCCATTGCGATGGAGACGTGAAAGCCCGCTGCTCGAAACGATTCGCAGCCTCCTCCGTCTCGAAAACTACCGAATACGAACGGCTCGCTCGCCGGAACAATGGCTGGGTATTTGTAATCATGTCCTGGGGCACCTGAGTCTTGTACCACTCCCGGTGCTCCTTCCGATATTGTGACAGCACCTCGCGCGGCCATCCTCCAATCCATATCCTGCAAGGGTTATGCATATCCTTCTCATTGTTTTGAAGCGCATCGGTGAACATTTCAGGCATGGGTCCAGTCGCAGGGCGCTTACGTCTAGATGTGCCCCCACTGTCAGAACTCGCAGCCGTAGACGGTGTGCGTGAAATCGCCGAAATTATTGATAACTGCTCTTGAATGTTCTCAAACGTTGCTTCCATCTTTTTCTCAACTTCAGCTAGCGCCTTGTGTCCTGCCGAACCCTCAGGGCAGTCATGCCAGCCCTTGCCATCATCATTAACCTCAATCGCCGAGCCTGTGATCTGCTGGAAGCGTGCCTCCCAGCTGGCCGACATGGATGTCACCATCGTTTGCATCTCCTGCACCGACGATACTTGCTGCGCTTGAAGTCCCTGGATCTGCAGTTCCAAGGCATCCGTCCTGGCGCTAGCCGCTCCTATCGCCGTGAGCAACTCACTCTTCATCGAACCAAGTGCGGCCAGGACCTCTGAGCTCGACATCACGGCCGAGAGAGCAACAACAGTAATTCGTGGGAAGATCCCTGGAGTCAGATCGAAAAAAGAAAAAATAGTGTGAGGACTACCCTCGGGACGCTCGGGCCAACCCCTTGGCTGCGTCCAAGTTCGAAGCGCCAGGGCAACGTTTCGAACTTGAGCCAAAATGGCTACGGAATGCCTGTAACTGCTGACTCGTCACTCTCAGTTGCTTCGCCTGGTTCACCAGCTGGCGAATATGATCTTCCATCCTTACCGTCGGCAGCCGCTTGCTTTGCCAAGTCTAGCTGCAGCTGCTTCTTCAATACGGCCTTCCCCTCGGGACTCGGAGAAGCCGCGTCTCCGCACTCCGTACAACCGGCCGCGCGCTACCACGGTCGGCTCGGCACTGTCGGGCCTCTTTTCCGCGTTTCCCGCGCTTGTTCCTCTTCTTCCTTGGAGGTGTGGGGCTGCCCGCTTCCTCCTTCTTGACTGTGGCTACCTCGCTGGTCGGTCCTGCCTCCGCGGGGTGGCCGTCCGCGCCGCCGCGGGATCAACCGCGCGGAGGTCTCCTCGCCCGCCTTGGACGCCGTCCTGGCCGAGGCGCGGATTTGCCCGCTGCCTGGCCGCTGCAGCCGCGCGCGCCGCGGCGAACTCGCGAGATGCGGAGCGGCCCGCGATCAATCGAGTTCCGTTACCGTGCTCGAATCCCCGTTCTCCCCGTGGCAGCGGGGGGAAGGAGCAGGTCTTTTTCCTTGAGCCGAACAATGCGTTAGAGGATGTCAGGCTCACCCCCGGACAGTGCAGATAGCAAGTGCAACACATGCTCTCTCAGTGAAACATCTAATTCCAAATGAAGCACCTACCTCCGTAGGTGTAAGATATACTTCCACATGTTCAATGTATCGGATCACATGTATTTTAAGTAATGCACATGCTTCCATAACAAATATGCATCCAAGACGGCTCCATGACGGCCCAAGTGAGCTGTCCATGATACCCACGAAAGCCGAAGAGAGCCTTTCGGCGGCACAACGATGGCACCCAGACGCCCGCCATACGGCCAATAGGTCTCCAAAAGAGCCCCAAGACGGCGTAAGACGGCCCCGACACGGCCCAAGGACACAGCGGACCCCCAAGACTGCCTCACGAGAGGCCAGGACAGCCCCAAGACTGCCAAAACGAGTTCCACGAAAGCTGCTCAAATACACCGGAATAGTGAAGACGAAATGTGCCACATGTGACAGCACCCCCCTTCCTCAGCATCTTCCTCCTCAACGTGCTCCTCCGCCTCCTCGCCGGCATAATCATCACGATCACCGCCATCCTCATCATCACCATCACCATCACCATCATCAGCATGAGCATGAGTATGAGCATCGTCATCATCATCATCATCACCATCATCATCATCATCAGCATCATCATCATCATCATCATCATCATCATCATCATTATCATCATCATCATCATGGTCATCATCAGCAGCGCCACCAGCATCACCAGCATCCTCATCATCACCATCACCAATCATCATCGACCATCGCCGATCACCATCGACCATGACCATCAGCATCATAATCATCACTTTCAACACCATCACCACCACCCACCTTATCGTCAGCCGTCATAAGATCATCACCTTCATCATCCTGATCATCATGATCATGATGATGATGAAGAACATTATCATCATCATCATTATCATCATCATTATTATCATCATTATTACCATCATCATCGCCACCATCATCATCATCATCATCATCATCATCGTCATCGTCATCATCAACATCACCATCACAATCAACATCACCAACGTCACCACCGTCATCGGCATCACCACCGCCACCACCATCATAATCATCAGCACCACCATCACCACCGTCACAAAATCAGCACCACCATCACCATCACAACAATCCACATGAACATCGTCATCCTCCTCATCAGCATCATCATAATCATTACCACCACCACCATCACCATCATCAACATCACCATCAACATGAAGATCACCACCAGCTACATCATCACACTCTTCATCACCACCGTCATCATCACCATCTCATCAGCATTCTTCCCATCATCAGCATCAGAATTGCAACTATCGTCATCAACTGCATCATCAACATCAGCATCATCAACGGCATCATGACCATCACAATCACCATCACCATCACCATCATCAGCATCACCATCACCCTCATCATCACCATCAACATCATCATCATTATCATCATCAGCATCATCATCATCATCATCATCAATGTCGCCATCGTCATCAAAAACGTCATCAGCGTCAGCATCATATCCAGCATCATCGTCATCATCGCCATCATCATCATCAGCATCGCCAACATCAGCAACATCAACATCATCGTCATCCGCATCCGCATCAGCATCAACATAATCAGCATCGTGATCATCATCGTCATCATCAGCATCATCATCAGTATCATCATCATCATCATCATCATCATCATCATCACCGTCATCATCGGCATCATCGGCATCATCATCATCATCATCATCATCATCATCATCATCATCGTCGTCGTCGTCGTCGTAGTCGTTGTCATCGTCATTACCATCATCATCATCATCAACATCGTCATCTGAATCTCTATCAGCATCATCATGCCCACCGGCCATCACCACCACCATCATCATCACCATCATCACCACCACCACCAATCCCGACCACTGCTTCCCCAAACCTGGAGATACGAGGTGTCACATGTGACGGCCTGCCGCGCCCTCTCGAACAGCCGCCACCAAAAATGCTTGATTGGCACGGTGGCGGGACTTGCCGCAGGCATGACAGTGAAACTGGATTTGCGCCATCCCGAGGGACTAGCTCGGGTATACTTAGGACGCAAATCCCGTACTCCCTCGGGACACAGACTCGGCTTCAGTCGCCACACTTTTTGCTGGCATGGTGCAGAGTGCGGTAGTCGTCTCGACATGTTCGGGCGGAGGGATCGGCGTGACGCGCGACCCAGACTCCCGACGGCACGTCTTCTTCGCAACGTGGACATCTGGAGGTCTCGACCCCTTCCCCGCCGGGGACTGGCTTTTCGTCCCGAGAATTTGATAGAATTGGCGACTCGGGGGCCTGCGAAGGTCCCCACGAGGGCACAACGTTGTCAAACTAAATGCCGCCGTATTTTTAAGCGACGCGAGGGAATAGTTGTGGGCCCTCCCCCCAAACATCCGCCCATAGACGTGTCCTGTCGTGCGCCCGGGCCAAAATTTAGAATGAGAGCCCAACCGTGACCACAAAAACTCTCACGAAAGTGGCCCAAAAACTCGATCCGCGAGCTTTGATTCCCAGATGACTAAGGCGGGCCCCATGGAGAGGTCTTGACCCTTTCTCTGGGAATCACCTATCGTGCAGGAGCAATTTCTTATGGCCCCAGGGCCCGACAACGGAGCGAAATCAAGGGAAAACGCCGGGGCTGAAGAAGCCCAAGCCAGGGTCATCCTCCACAAAGAACTTGCCCGTGGTGCGTTCTGACCCGAACTTCGGGGCGGATCCGGCCGCGGCGACGAGAAGCCCCTCCAGAGGCTCAGAGAGGGCGAGCAACATGTGGAAAGCGCTAACTTGGGCTCGATGGCAGCGGGCGAAACTGGTCCGAGGGGCTCGATCACCCGAGGAGGCGGGCGGGCCCATGCAGGTGCAGGTCGTGGGGCCTGGAAAGGGGAGGCGCAGACGAGGAGGGGGGAGGGGGGAGGCATCGGGGGGGGGGGGCAGCCCGACGCCTGGCGAGGAGGTGGGCCTCCGACGTCGCGTTGTCTTCACAGCGTGGACCCTCGGAAGTCAGAGCCCCTTCCCCGGGACGGGCTCTCCATCCCGAGCCGCTGACGGCTCCGGAGGGAAAGGAGCCCAAGTATGAAATCATAAGACACAACACGACCTCGCAAGCTGGGAAATTATCACCCCTCCTCGAAGACATGGAAACGCTGGTTTGTTTCCCCACAAATTCTACAGCACGCATGTGTGATGGGAGCGTAGGCGGCTAAAGAGAGGGCGTGTAACGCGATGGGCAGAAACGTCGGGGGTGCCGCCGCGAGGGACGAATAAAACGGAGACCACACCTCAACACGCAGCGCAGGCGAGTTCGACTACAAACCGAAAACGCTTAGAACTTGAGAACGGTATTCTGGACAAGGTGCCAGGTGCTCATAATCTACAAGCAAATAGACTCTGCACTCCAACGTGGCGGCGAGGAGGCTCCCAAGGGCAGATCAGTCATCAAAACCTACCGAACACGACAACCCCCGAACTCCGACAACTTCACCGCGCGAGGAGGCCTGGGGGGGAGCGGGCCCGTTCTCGCCCTGAGGCGCCCCCCCGGTGGCAAGGCGGCCAGCGAAGCGCGCCGCCGGCGCCGCACCGCCAGGCACCGCACCGCCCGGCGCCGCACCGCCCGGCGCCGCCCCGCCCAACCCCGCGCCGCCCGACGCGCCCGCGGGCGCGCTCGGGCACAACCCCTCCACGGCGATCGGGCAGCCGCTGCAGCGGGGTCGCTGTGGGAGGCATACCTCCTCAGGAGATGGACGCGTGGCATGCCCCACGAGAGACCCCGCGCCGCGCAAAGGTGGGTCAGTGTGTGGTATGTAGCAGAGAGCGCTATCGGAACAAACTTCCAGATGTCCGCGCAGATTTCTCGGGTTGGCGCAGGACCCCGCCTGGCGGCGCCTCCAGCGCCCCCTTGGCGCTCTTCGCGCGCCAGGGTCCAACGACTACTCAAGGACTGCGCGCGGACATCCGACAGTCAGTATGTGCTGACGTGAGATGTTTGTCCCTTCGACTCCTGCCCGAAGCCGATGATGCGCCTGGTGACAAGTTCGCGCACCTCTCAGCTCTACCCAGGAGTGCCCTTTGTCAAGGGTGCGGTTGCGCTGCGCTTCTGGGGGGCAGCGATAACCCCAAAACAACCCTTCCAGACACTGGGGCAGGGCGGGCACCCAAAAGCGCCCAAAAGCAACCCGAGGGAACCCCAGCGGCAGGGCATCCTTTTGTATCGCCGAACCTCCTCGCCGATGAACGTCTCCAGTTGCCGGCGCGTGCTCTCGGGGCCGCCTGCGCCTGACGCCCACCCTAGCCGCTGCGCGACGCGGTGTACGTGCGTGTCGACCACCATGCCGCAGTTCTCCACCTCCTCGAAGACCACCGAACGCATCAGGTTCGCCACCTTCGGCCCCACGCCCGGCAGCGCCACCAGCTCGCCGTGGGTG
The DNA here is from genome assembly GCA_963575745.1 of Prorocentrum cordatum. Classification (NCBI taxonomy): domain Eukaryota; class Dinophyceae; order Prorocentrales; family Prorocentraceae; genus Prorocentrum; species Prorocentrum cordatum. The sequence continues at coordinate 473,248 of CAUYUJ010008779.1, read as the reverse complement.
CGCGGCACGACGCCGCCGTGGTCGCGGAGCAGCGCGGCCGCCAGGGCCTGCAGGGTGTGCGCCTTGGTCTTCCAATAGTTGACCCCTGCAATGCTCTCCTCGAGCCTCGCCGTGGGCGCGGCGGCGACGGCCGCCGGCCCGAGGCGTCCGCTCCATGGCCCTCCGCGGCCGCTCCTTGGCCCCTCTGTGCCCAGGCTCGCCACCAGCCGCCGGACCGCGGCGAGGGTGGCGGCGTCCCGCGTTTGAGTGCTGAGCACCGCGGCGCACAGCCCCACGAAGCGCCCCTCGTCGGAGTGGGGCAGCCCCACCAAGAACTCGTGGAAGCCCTGCACGGTGCCCCGTGCGCCCGCGAGCAGGAGCGCGCGCAACTGCGCCCGCCAGCGGGGCGGCCCGCAGCCGCCGTCGGCAGCCAGTGCGTCGCGCAGCAAGGAAGCCTCCCGTTCCTCGGCCCCCGCGCCAGGCGCCAGCCCCAGGGCCAGCCGCGGTGGCGCGGGGACGCGCGTGGGCTCGGCCGAGGCGGGGCTTCTGGAGGTCGGGGGGGCATCCTCGGAGGCCTCGTGCGGCCCCAGGGAACTTTCGAGGCCAGCGGAGGGCCCTGGACGGCCAGGAGGGCTGGCGCTTCGCTGCGCGGCCACGGCGCTCCCGCCAGCGGGCGCGGGCGGCGGGGCCGTGGGCGCGGCCACCGCAATCTTGCCAGCGCCGAAGGCCAGCAGGTCGAGGCTGCTCAGCAGCGCCTGCTGGTCGCCCCCGAGAGCGCGGGCGGTCACGCCGCCAACGCCATCGTCCGGGCGGGGCGCACGGCGCGACCGCCGGGGCGGCATGCGGGACGCTCGAAGGGAGGACGAAACAAGGGTTGGAACGTCGGGTGGGAACGTGCGACTCCCAAGGGGCAGTCTCAAAGAATTCGACGGCCTGCAAAGCGGCACGATCCAAGTTCCGGGCGGCCTCCTGGCGAGACGGAGCCGGGTGTGCCTTACTCTCTCGGTGGTAACCCGTAAGTCTGAAAGATCATCGCAACAACATTGAAAGCGTCTTGGGTGGGGTGCCCTGGCCCGATGGCCCCTGCCATTCCCCCCAGAATCCTGGCACGTAACTCGTTTTCACTGCGGGAGGCGTCCGCTTGAAAAACATGTGCCCCAGTGCGTGCCATTCAACGGGGAGCCTCGTTTACGAGAAGGAAACGCATTGCGCCATCCATTTGAAAAACAGAAGCGTGAATACGTGCGACCAATATGTTCGCCAACATGGTCCCCAAGATGTGTTTCTGGCTATATGTGTGGTCAGAACATGTGGAAAACATACTACGTGGCGCAATCAATCCACGTGGTGCAACATCAACGGTGCCATAGTTTATGTGGTGCATTCAATGTGGTGCGACGTATGTTTTGCCATCCACGTTGCGCACTATATGTCGTGCGACCTATATTGTGCGATATGTGTTGGAGAATCTAGGTCGGGCAAAATACGTGTTTCAGTACACGTGGTGCAATCTAGGTGGTACAAATGTTGTGGTGCAGTAGGTGTGTATACATATATGCATATACCAGAACAATCGCGCGCTTCGCGCGCGCTCAAGTTCTAGCTAGGCTTGATAGGTTAACTCATGAAATATCATGTTGGTCGTTTCTTGCGTCAAGGGGCTCCCTTGGAGGCCCTGCGCAAGCCTCATAATCGTATAGAAGGGGAAGTGTGGAAACGCAAAAATCATGAATCTCCTTTTTAGGTATGCAACGATTTGGGGCCGTCAAAAGCTTCCCGGGCTCTTTTTTTTGGATGTGAGGAGGTTCTAAATTGTGGTCTGTTGTGCAAGTAGACTGGGGGCCGAACTAAAAAAAAAGGAATAGTGGGATTTCCATGTTTTTCCAGTTCCTCGGCGCTGTTCGGCGCTGTTTTTTGTTTGTGCCTCGCGGGTTTTGTTAGCCGGGCCCCTCAGGGGTGCGGGATCTTCCGGACCCCCTGGGGGTTCTGGAGGCCTCCTGGAGGCGTGGAGAGCCGTCGGAAGGGTGTCTCGGGCTGCGTGGGAGCATGTTGGGCCGTTCTTTAGTTTCTGGGGGCTCCTTGGGGTCGTCTTGGGCTGTCCTTGGGCGTCTTGGGCCCCCCCCGGGGAGCCGGGAGGCGCGGTGCCGGCCAGATGTCAGGCGATGTGTGGGATCTCCGAGTAGAAAACCCCCTTTGAAAAAAAATTGGATTCTGGGAATTCTTTCTTCATTTCAAAATCCTCGACCTTTGAGGGTTGGAAGCGGGAAAACGTGAGAAGGCGAAAAAACAATGGAAAAAACCATTGGACATCAACGATGTTACCCTCTTTGGGCTCTCTCCGGACGGCTCTCGCAGCTCTCTCGGGCTGTTCTTGGAGCCTCGTCGGGGTCTTTTTGGGGCCTCTCAGGGATCGGGGGTGTGTTGAGGGCCTCTGGGTGGTCCCGGATGCCTCTCGGAGGTCTCTGGAAGCATCCTACTCCCGCTCTTGGGCCCATCTTGGGCCTGTTCTGGGGTGGTCTGGGGCTGTCCTGATCGCCTCTTCGGCAGTCTTGGAGCCTTCTTGGCCCGTCTTGGGCCGTCCTGAGGGACTCTTGGGTGGTCTCGGGACGGTCGTGGGCAGCCCTTCGACGTGCTTGGAGCGTTGGAAGCTCGAAAACGCGAGAAGGCCAAAACATGAAAAAAACTATTCAAAATCGACGATGTCGGCCTCTTTGGGCCCTCCCGCCAAGCGTAGGGAAGAGGGACTTGGTAGCCCTGCAGAAAATAAAGACGGAGGGGAGAAGACGAAGAAGGGAGGTAGGATGAGGGAGGAGAAGGAGAAGGTAGGAGAAGAGAGGAAGAAGAAAAGGAGGAGGAGCAGGAGGACGACGACGACGTCGAGCAGTGCAAGCGAGAGAGTTTCGCCCGCCTGTTCCAAGCGCCAGCGAGAACAACATCCTCCATGCCCCAGGAGGGTTGTCGCGCCTCGCACAGAATCGCGATACCCCATAGATCAGTTGGTACCCTGTGCAGGGGAAGCGAGGAGAGAGGAACAAGGAAAACGGGGGAGGAGGAGGAGGAGGAGGAGGAGGAGGAGGAGGAGAAGGATTGAGGAGGAGCAGTGAGTAGTACTTAGGAACAGTAGCATTCGGAGGCGAAGACAAGGAGAAGGGGGGAGGATGAGGGGAGGAGGAGGAAGAGGAGGAGGCGAAGAGGAGGAGGAGGAGAAGGGTGAGCTGCCACCACGTACGTGCCCGCACGTGACTCAGAACACACACACACACACACACACACACACACACACACACACACGCGTGCCCGCCTGCGGCCTCTCTGCTGTCAGACCCGGATCCCTTCCAGAGGCGCCATCCTCGCCAACTCTCGAGCCCGAGCCCTTTTTGCTGACGGTCCCCGGGCCTGGGGAAGGGGCCCCAGGAGCCCGAAAACGGCGAAGAGCTTCCAGGACGCCTTTCCTTCATTCGGCGGCGCGCCTGGGGGGAAGTGAGAAGGAGCAGGCCTTCTCAGAAAACGGCGGGGTTTCTTAGGAGACCCCAGGCCTTCTGAAGAGCCGTCTGTGTCTTCGGAGAAGGCTCGTAAAACTGTTCCCAAGGCCCGAGGCCTTCGGAGTCTTCTGAGAAGGCCCTCCCCCTCCGCATTCCCCCTGGGCTCGCCGCCAATTCATGGCGATCGTCTCGTGCTGTCGACGCCGCCGCGGTCGTCGGCGTCCTGTACTCGGGGCGGAAGAAATTGCCAATTTCAAAAGCAGAAAGTCGAGGGTCCCAAAAGGCCGTGTGGTGACGGACCGCGCGGTGACCTCGAAATCCCAAGAGACCTCACGACCCAGTTCGTCACCGCACGGTCTTAAGACCCGGAGGCCCCAGCCGCCCGAGGCGACCTCGGAGAGCGACCCGAGCCCCCAAACCGTGCGGTGACCCCGACTTCCCACAACGACTCTTGTCCTGGACTCAACGCGTGTACAAATCAAAACGCGTGCTGCTAGCGCGGTCATCCGTGGGGCCTCTGAGGCAAATAGCGGAGGAGTTCGGGAAGCGCGGCTGCAAACCTTTTACTCCCGCCTGTGCTGAACTGTGTATGCAACGATCTTGCCAGAAATCTGGATCGACCTTCGCATGATGCTCGAGGAAACGTCGATGGGAGCAACCGGGTGGGTGCACCACTGGATTTTCAATACGACGCTGTTGCAACAAACTAGGCGCGGGCGAATTCTGCCCCCGTCACCACGCGGTCTCACCGTGTGTCGGGGAAACATAAGACTCGGGTTCGGGGGACTCGGACTGGCCCGACGGAACCGTCAACAAAATGACGCGACACAGCCTGCGTTCTTTACGTTCTGGGAGCTTCTTGGGGTCGTCATGGGCTGTTCTTCGGCGTCTCGGGGTCTCCCCTAGAAACCGGGAGGCGCGATAATTACCAGCCAGATGTCAGGGGATGTGTAGTACCCCCGAGTAGGAGTTCCACTTTGAAAAAAAAAGGAATTCTTGTAATCTCCTTTGTTTTCAAAATCCTCGATCTTTGAGGGTTGGAAGCGAGAAAACGTGAGAAGGCCAAACACATTGGAAAAACCATTGGAAATTAACGATTTGACCCTCTTTGGGCTCTCTCGGGACGGCTCTCGCAGCTCTCTTGGGCTGTTCTTGGAGCCTCGTCGGGGGGTCTTTTGGGGCCTCTCAAGGATCGGGGGGGGGTGGGGGGCCTCTGGGTGGTCCGGGAGGCCTCTCGGAGGTCTCTAGAAGCATCCTGCTCCCGCTCTTGAGCCTCGTCGGGTCTTGGGGCGGTCTTGGGAACCTCTTCGCCGTTCCTGGACCATTGGAAGCTCGAAAACGCGAGAAACCCCAAATAAGAGGAACAAATTATGAAAATCTACGATTTGGGCCTCTCCGGGCCCTCCCGGGACGCTTTTCGGACCTCTCTTGGGGTCTCTTGGAGGCCACCGGGAAGCCTCGAGCGCCGTCGCGAAGGCTGACTTGTGCTGCTTGGGAGCGTCGTGGACCATCGTTTCGCATTTCAGGGGGCTCCTGGGAGGCGTTAGGGGCCCTCCTGGGGCGCTTTGAAGTCTCCCCGGCAAGGCCGGGGGAGCGGTACCGGGAGCGTCCCCGAGATGTCACGGGGAGGTGTGGGACCCGGGGCCGGGGGGGGCGGTATTTCTTTATATGGTATGTATTCATAGGTGTGTATGTATGGCTTGCAAAACCCATGCGGCGGCGATTGCGATGAATGTTCGGCGTTGGCTGGTGCATCTCTGCGGCCGCGCTAGCCCCCGCACGCTCGCGCGCAGCGGCCAGCTAATTTGGCGCGACCGACGCGGCCGCGGTGGCTCTGACCAGCCGGCACTTTCCAGCGGTCACTTCAGTGCAGTCGGTGACTTGGGCGGGCGCGGTATCATGTTGACGCCGACAACGGTAAAGTGGATCATGGACATCACCATGCTGGTGACGATGGTGGCGGTGACGACGGCGAGGCCAATGACGGCGCCGATGTTGATCACGCCCGCCGATGACGATGACGATGTCCTCGCGTCGGCGATGAGGTTTGTTGAAGAAGTTCGACATCGGCGCGCGGCCGACGCGCGCGAGTGGCCCGCGTCGTATCATTTGACGCGCATCGTACCCCCCCCAGCACGCGCGCCAAAGCGTTCGAATGAGTTCGGCACGCGGCGCGAGCAAAATGCCCTATGGCAGAAGTTACTAAACAATTTGGAAATCAATGGCTTTTCAATGAATCCGCAAGACCGCGAGCGCATGCTTATTTTTGTTTGAAAACTGACGTTGCAAAAACACGTGTGCTTGATTACATGTTCGGGGCACTCGTTTTTGAAATCCGCACGAGATATCTGCTTTTTTTCTGTATAAACTCATATACGTAACACTTCGCGTATGCGGAGAAGAGTGAAGGAACGGTGGGGATTCGACAGACTGCGAAACTCCGGAAAAGCCCGCCGCAGGCGTCAGAATCTCATAAATTAAACAACGAGCCCGCCGCAGGCGCAGATGTTTCCGTTGAGCCAATGTGGGTGGGTCGCGGGCGGGTCGAAAATAGGTCGCGGCTGGGTCGCGGGTGGTTCGCGGGTGGGTCGCCGTGGGTCACGGATGGGTCGCGGGGTGGGTCGCGGGGTTGGTCGCGAGCGGGTCGCGCGTGGGTCGCGGGGTGGGTCGCGGGCGGGTCGCGGGGTGGGTCGCGGGTGGGTCGCGGAATGGGTCGCGGATGGGTCGCGGGGTGGGTCGCGGTGTGGGTCCCGGGGCGGGTCGCGGGGCGGGTCGCGGGGCGGGTCGCGGGCGGGTCGCGGGTTGGACGACGACTACAAACAACGACTAAACAACAACGCAACAACGCAGTAAGCATAATCCTCACCGCGGATCCCCACATCAGCCACGCACCCAAGGACAATGGATGAACGTTCGGCTCCCTCACTTATATATATATATATATATATATATATAAAAATATGTAGAGAGAGAGAAAGAGGGAGAGAGAGAGAGAGAGAAAAAAAAAAAACAAAAAAATATTTCGGCATGCGCGCGCGACGACGCGCGCGTGCACTTCGCCCTTTCTGTTGCAGGGGATTATTGCGACAGCGCGCACGCAAGGGCGCTCGGGCGATTTTGACATGCGCGCGCGAAAAGCCCGTCTGGCATAATCTGGTTAACAAATAGGAGAACCTCTGGTCTGCGAGCGCACATTTGTTTGCTAGCTGGTGTTGCGAAGCCACGTGGTTTATATGTGCCTGGAATTCGACTCCGACATCGTTGCGAACTTATAAGTTTTTGACAAGTTGTTGCATTCGCGCGCGCGCACCTCGTCCCATTGTTTGCAAGAGGCTCGCGGAGCTGATGATTGTTGATACACGAGCGCCCGCGTATCTGATCTGTTGCCATGGATGACGGGGGGCGGGGGATGCCGGCCTGCCCGGGGTGGCGCGAGTTCATGCTTAGGACGCGCGATGCGACGTAATTGCATGAGATTGTGATGCGAGAAGGTGGCCCGTTAACCCCCTGGGGGGGGGGGGGGGCGTAGATTCTAGAGAAGATCATCGATGTTGAACAACCTATGTGGCGCAATCTACGTCATGCGATCTACGTCGCGCAATCTAGGTGGTGCATACCGCTTGTTTCAATATACGCGGTGCAGTCTACACGATGCAATCAATCGCTTGCTAGACTTGAAATTGCCCACTCCACTGCTCGCGCAAACATCGCGCCCGCCCACCTGCAACTTGGCTTGCTAACCCCATGCGGAAGCGATTGCAGAGAGTGCTTGGCGTTGGCTGGTGCATCTCTGCGGCCGCGCTTGCCCGCGCATGCTCGCGCGCGCAGCGGCCAGCTAGTTTGGCGCGACCGACGCAGCCGCGGTGGCGCTGACCGCTCGGTACGTTCCAGCGGGCGCTCAAATGCGATTCGGCGACTTGGGCGGGCGCGGTATCATGGTAGACGCGAGGATGATAGTAGCAATGCTCAAGACGATGCTGACAGCGACGACGGCAGGGACGACGCCGACGCTGATCACGCCGGCGACGAGGACGGCGCGGTCGACGCTAAAGCGGTGACTGATGGGGTCATGTTTGCTTCTGGAGGCGCTCTTGGTAGTCCTTTTGGTGGACTCTTGGGCCGTCGTGGGGGCTCCCTGAAGTCGTCTTGGAGCCATCTTCGGTGCGTTGGGATGACAATTTGGGAATTCTGGGCCCTCTTGGGCGCCTGGAGACCTCTGGGGCACTCGGGTGGCGTTTCGGGGCTGTCTGGGGCTGTCTCGGGGGGCGGCCCAAAGGCCCCCTGGGGCCCTCTGGGGCCGTCTTGGGGGCCTCCTGGACAATCGAGGGCTCCTCTGGAACTGTCTTGGAGGCCTCTTGAAACTCTCTCTGGCCGTCTTGGGGCGATACAGTCGGCTCCTGGGGCCATCTTCGACGCGATCGACGCCGAAGATGTGAATATCGTAAACATGGTCGTTTTCCGAAGGGAATGGGGACATGTTTGCTTCTGGAGGCGCTCGTGGGACTCTTGGGCCGTCGCGGGAGCCCCCGGAGGCCGTTTTGGAGCCATCGTCGGCGTCTTGGAACGACCATTCGGGGATCCTGGGCTCTCTTGGACGTTTCGGCACCTCCTGGGACCCTCGGGTGGCGTTTCGGGTCTGTCTGCCCAGGATCGCCGCCTTGCAGGTCGCCGGCACGAGGTGCCCGATGCCTGTCGCCTCGGTCCCGCCCGCGAGGCACACAGTCCAAAAGTGGTCCATCATCAGGTGGCCCAGCCCGAACACGTCCGCATGGATGGAGCTCAGCTCGGCCACAATCTTGGTCTCCTTCCCGTACCTTTTGAAACTTTTGGTGGATGCCCAGCGACCTCGCATCAGCACTTGTAGAAACTCGCGTCGCCGCGCCAGAAAGTCGGCTGAGGCCCCCCCGTGCCGGAGGCAATACGGATGGTCCGAGACCTGGGGGAGCCCCGCGAGAGCCAAGCAAAGGGGGCACTTGCGCCGCGAGGCCGCGGCCGTGAACGGCCACAGGGAGGCCGCTGCTGTCGTTCATGAACGCGGGTAGGCCAGTCCCGGCTCGAGCCACAGGTCGAGGTCGATCAGGGCGCTCTCGTCGTGAGCTCCCGCCCTGCCCGCCACGAAAAAGGCCGCGCCGTGAAGTAGGAGGCCCCAGTGGCGGAACGGTGTCCCGGCAGCCGGGGGCGGGGGCACGATGTTCTTGCCCTTCAGCTTGAAGGTCTCCCCGAGCAGGAAGTATGCCGCGAAGCCTTGGTCCGACGAGCCGCCCTCCATGAAGCGCTGGTTCATATGCACAGCTATGACCTGGTCCATCTCGGACGGCAATGCCCAGTCCAGGCGGTGCGCCCTGCAGAACGTGAGAAAGGCCATCACCACTTTCTTGTAGAGTTCCTCCGTCGAAGGGCGGACCGCCAGCTGCTCCGGGGCCGTGAGCGAGCCCGCCGGCTGCCGCTCGGAGACCATGCGCTGCGCGGCCGCGGCCCCGGTCACCTAGATCACCCGAGCGCGGGCTGCCTTGCGCTTGGCCGTCGCCGCCGGCATGCCGGGCACCTCCCCGAGGCAGCCTCGCCGCCGGGAGGGGCGAAGGGCCCGCGGGCCGCCGCGCGGCCCGGGCTCCTGAGAACCAGCCAAGACGCCCACGAGATAGAGGATCCGAAGGATAACGTTCACTAGGAACCCATCGAACATGGAGACGGCATCCCGAAGCCAGGGACAGGACAGCTTCAACAGAACTGCCTGGAGGTGGGGTGACTTGGCCCTCCCCTTACACGACGCGAGGGCCAGGCACGCGTCATCGACGACGATCGCCACGCGCCGCCCGACAGCGGCAGCCGAGCGTAGCAAGTGTTTGTAGGCCAAGACGAGAGCTCCACCTTCCAGCTGTCGAATATCAGCAGCATGCAAAACTTTAACAGCCATAACGTCTTTCCAGTCAGAGAACGTCATATACTCAGCCGGGACCTCCTCGAACAGCAGGGGATCCACGCACATGAACCCACCGTCGGGGGCCGGAGGTGGGGCGGCGGCAGCCTCATCCAAGAGCGACTCGGCGAAGTACGACCCCACGACACCGTCCCGAGGAGCATTGGCCCTAGCCTTCTCGGCCCCGTCGACGCGATATCTCACTCGCTCACTAACCCGCCCCAATTCAGCTACACGATCTTGTCCCAGTGACTGATGACAAACTCCGAGCCCGAACGCCGACGCGTCCGAAGCGCAGATAACAGGATGCCGCGCAGTACACAGGTCGGTAGAGAGGAGGGGGAGGAGAGCAATGAGCCGACGAATTTCTAGTGATACATGGGGCCAGAGGGGACACAACACTCTTGGTAGATTCAATGAGCGCGTAACAGCTGTTAAGAATAGACAGGGCTTCGCGACGAACCATAGAGGTTCATGTGACATGCCCAACTAAAACACGAAGGAGGTGTCCACTAGCCGAGCCCCGGGACAACGCGCGCTCCAGAGCGAAGCGGAGGCGCCAGATACTCCGATCCTTGACCGACAGCCAACGGCCGGCGACGAGGGAAAGACCCAGGAAGGACGCGTCCCGGGACGGCTCGCTTAATTCGTGAACAGTCAGCCCAACCGATCGAAGCTGCTCGCTAACGGGGTTGAGAGCGGTCTGGGCAGTGACGCTTTCTTTACCGAGCACCAGATAATTGGCAACGTAGCCGGCGGCAACTGTATCATCAGCGGACCGGAGGACGACCCCCGGCTCACCGTCCAAAATGACTTGGGACGGCACGAAACCCGCCTGATGAATCGACTTACGCATGACAGCCTGACAAAAGTGAAGAGCCCATCCAAATCCTATGGGCATGACAGTGATGCAAGGCAAGAGAGACTGGCCAGGCTCGCGGGGCACTCCCGGGAGCCCGAAGGAGGCAAGCATTCCCGAATCGATCGGAGGAAGTGAAAAGAAATCAATCATGTCGTGAGGCACGCGCACATGAAAGAACGAACACTGCACATCACCTGACGCGGCAAAACACGGACCGCCATTGGACTCGATGGCGGAGATCAGAGGCAGAGGGGAGACGGGTAGAGGGCGGAGGCAAGAACAAGCAGTTAGAGACACGTGTGTCGAATATGAGACGCAGCTGCCCTGATTTCTTGCGACACAAAATGCGCCCCGTAGGCCCTTGCGCCCTTGAGCAGGCTGGAACTCCAGCATGCCCCTTCCTGCGAGATATAGGCCCCCTTCGGACAGGCCTCTTGCACCAATGAGCGGGCCTCCTCAGCTGGCCTCAGCATGTGCGTTCGCCAGTCCTTCAGCCAGAGAGAATCGGCCGATGAGAGCAGCTTGCGAAGATCCATTGTCGCGCGAATAACGACGAGCGGGGCCCGCATCCCCATGCAATGTATTATTGCTCAGGAGCTCGCTGAGGGCTCCATGAGCAAATCCCGCCTCGCTGGGAGGAAGACCAAGACGGAAGAAACAATCCTTAAACCGTTCGAGCACTTTGCTCTGCGACAGAGATGACGGCGCGGCAGACGGCTCAGAGCATCCAGACATCTTGTTCAGCACCACCACGGCGGCGTTGGCCCACGCGGCGGAGTGCTGCAAGCGTTGGCGGCGACGAGTGACAGACCGACATCGCGATGAATCCATACGCGGCGGCAGGTCCAGCAGCGGGAGCGGGAAGATATCCCTCTGCCGTGGCTCGTCGGAAAAGTGGGCGTCGTAAGATTCGCTCGGACCAGGGGGCCCACCCACCTGGTCCGGGGCGCCGCGTCTAGCCACCCCCGGGCCCGGACTCCTTCGGGCCGCCTTTCTTGCCGCCCTTCTTGGTCAGAGCCCTCTCCTCTCGCGCCTTGCGGCGCTCCTTCGAGATCCGGTACTCCTGCGTGAGCTGATTCTTCACGAATTCGGCCAACTGCGGGTTCGCGCAGACGCGCCCTCGGACCCTGTCCGCGCCTATGTATAGGTGGTTGTCATTGGAGCCCTCGGTGCCTCCAGCAAGGCGGTCGCGATAACGCTCCTCTTGGACCTGAATGACTCGGAAGAGTGATTCCGCACGCGCCAAATAGTGACCATGGGCTGGTCATGCATCACCATCTGCTCCAACATCCTGCATACTCTCTCATGCTCGTCGACCCCGACATCGGATGCAGACAACTTGGCCTCGGTGCGGAACCTCATATGGCGGCCCATGGGCGCCCCTCCGTTCTGCTCAATGAAGCGGAGGACCCACATCACCGTGAGGGGTCCGCGGATGGGCCAATCCGGCCAGGCGTCCTCCCGCATCAGCATGATGGCATCCCTAAACACCCTGTGGCGATTGCCCTGGACGTCCAGGGAGACGGGATGGACGCGCACGTCGCCCGGCCCGCCGGCAGGCGAGGGGCCCGCGGGGGCCGCGGCCGCCAGGCCAAAAGGGGCCGCAGCCGCCGGCGCCGCGCCGGCGCCAAGGGAGCCCGCCAGGACCGGCCCAGCATCGGCGCCCCAAATTGGAGCCGCTGCTGGAGGCGGAGCCGCCGCGGCCGCAGGCAAGGCAGCCATGGGGGCCAGGGCGCCTCCCGGGCCCGCGCCGGCAGCGGCAGGCGCGGCCGCTGCAACGACGGGCGCGGCTGGCGACTGCCGGCCCAGGGCCGCCCAGCGCCGCGGCGAGGCCGGCGACGCCGGCCCCGGGCAGGCCGCCGCCGGCGGCGGGAGGCGCCAGAGGGCCAGCGGCCATGCCGGCGAAGCCTGGGCGTCCGAGCACGTTGATGGCGAACCCCGGCCGCAGCGGGAGACCAAGGCGCTGGGCCGCGTCGCCCCGCATCCCCTGGAGCTGCGCCGGCAGCGGCAGGTGCTGGAACCGGTGGGCGTGGTCCACACCGATCCCAGGGGCGTGCTCGCCGAGAGCGCCGCCCTCGAGGATGGCGAACTCGGCGATGTCCCCGCCGGCAGCGAGGCTCTCCTCGTACTGGTCACGGTCGGGCGTCAGAATGCTGATAACAGGGTACACACCAGGTAGCAGCAATAGAATCACTCGTTCGTGCAAGAGACGAAGTCCTCCAATTTGATATCTGACTGCGATCACATCACCCTCCTGTACACCGAGGGCCTCCAGTGGATTCGCCATGGTGCCTAAGCGTGGCTACATGCACGAAGGCGGGCACCTTGTTGCCGAGCCAGGTCGCCCAGTGAAAACGTCAAGGCCGTCGCAGGAACTGATGCCAGCGGTGCTGACGTCCGCTGAGTGTCAACCGAGGGAGATGCGACGTTCTGGATGAGTGCTCCGAGTGACGCCCGACTGATAACGAAGATGCGCCCCACGAAGATGCCGATGAGGAAGCCGACTAGTGTGCAGCAGGCTAGCAACACTCAAGGGAACTCGCTGCTGCACGGGTCGCAGATAACCTCCTTGGCCAGCTCCCCGCCGCCACAGACAATGCTCGGCGAACAAATGCAATCTGGGCACTCGGCGGGCCTCGACAAGCCCCAGACCACCGCGGCAGTGTTGAGAGCGCGCGAACACTCTGCAGCTACCGGCTGGGCCAGACCAGACATGAAATAATGGAAAGTGAGTTGGCGCTACCCTTTAGAGCTTGAGCCGCGTGCCAACGGATTGCACGCACGGGGGCAAGGGCGGCCTCCGGACGTCATCCCTTGCGCGCTAACCGATATCAAATCAGACCATATATATAGAGAGAGAGATGCGTGTGTGAATACGTATATATATATATATATAGATATGTGTGTGCGTTGCTATGAATCTAATTCTTAAACGCTCTCAGGGCACCCGTGCACGCGCCCCCCCCCCCCCGCCCCCCACCCACCCCGCCCCGCCCCCGTCGCCGAGAAAGGGAAAGGGAGGGCCGCTCTTGTTCTTGAGCAACAAAAAGCTGCCGGATTTCATATATATATATACACATTATTACATTTATATATGTGCATATATATATATGTATATATATAACTACAACCTTGGGGTGTGCACCTAGTGGGGTACCCCTGCCCTGGCACGACGCCGAGGGTGGCCATCAGCACCCGAAGGTCCCATGTAACCCCTTTGGCGCACCGCCGAGGCCGCGCGACTACAAATTGCAAAATCGGACCTCTATGTCGTATGGAAACGAAATCTGTTCACGCAACCACAGCACATCTAGCTATTGTGAATGGCCAAAAGAACCATTGCTTCGCCACGTTCAAAAGTTGCGCCGCCGTGCTGGTGCTTCAACGTTCTATGCGTCTGCGCAACGGAATGTTTTGTTGTATGGCATGTAATGGATTGCGGTGTGGGTGTGTGATGTGTTGCGGCCCAAATATTTTTTTTCATATGCGGCTATGCATATGGATATGCGTTTTCGCGATTGCACCTGCTGCGAAATCAATCGCACATGCGCGCGGGTGTGCGCTTGCATTCGTTCTCACCCGTGCGCTGCGCGCGCGTGCATACGCGCGCACCACGCACGCGCGATACAGGCGGATGGTTGAAACAGAGCCGTGCATTCGACAATTTGTCATGCGCACATACACTCCCCAAGGGTGCAATTTGAAATGACCCCAAAACGAACCACGCAACGCAATGCGAAACAACGCAAGGCAATGAGGAGCGGTTACACTTGTTATGGGTGTTGGCATAGCGGGTTCGTTTGTTGGGATGTGTGTTGCGGTCTTTTAGCTTGTTTACCAGTTGATGCCGATGCGCCGTCGAAGCGCAAGGCTTGGTTGCTTGTTTGTCGTAGGCGACTCTGGGGCCCCCGGGGCTCTGGGTCGACGGCGGCAATTCGGCGAAGCCTTCAGGATCATCCGGGGCGGTCAGCCGGGCGCAGCCCGCAGAACCAACGAAGAGTCAACGGACATCAAAGAGGCCTGAAGAACCAACGATAGGTTTCACTTCTCGCATTTGCTCAGGGCCGTACGCTCGCCACCCCTTGGAAAGCGCGCCCTACTGCCCGCTCAGACCCTGAGGTCGAAAAAACAAGCCTCGCTGCCCATCCTCCTTCCTCCTCCCCCCCCTCCTCCTGCTACTCATCCTCCGCCTCCTCCTCCTCCCTCCTCCCCCTCCTCCCTCCTCCTCCTGCTCCCCCTCCCCCCCCCTTTTCTTATCTTCCTCCATCTTGATTTAGGAAAATGCGTTGCGGATCTTCCTCCTCATCCTCCTTATCATCCTGCTCCCCCTCCTCCTCCCCCGTCATTTCCCCTCCCATCCTCTGCCGTCCCCCCCCTCTCGACGCGCGGGCGTCGCCTCGCACCGAGCCTCACGTGGAACGAGAGATCTCCTCGAGCACCGCTGCCCACTGCGGGTAGCTGGTGCTGTCGTCCTTCAGCTCCTCGAATGACGCCATCATGCCATCCACTGCCGACCGAGTCTTGTTGAGGGCTGCGAGGTACTTGTCATCGTTGGGCTTGTCTGGGAAGGCGCCCCAGCGCATGAAGGCGTAGCCGCCATCCGTAGGCGCGCTGGCGAGCACCAAGTGGTTCGGTGGAATTGCCAAGATGCTGCCGATCGCGGCCTCAACGCAGACAATTCCAGGCTTGCCGCGAAGCTCGCCCATCGACGCTGCGTTCAGGCGCTCCATGTACAAGGCCTTCTCTGCGATGGTGTTGCCAGGGCAAGCGTCCGCAGAGACAATCAGGTAGTCGCACTTCCCGCTCAACGGCATGATGCTGTCCGCAATGCCGAAGGGCACCATGGAGACCGATGCGGAGGGGCCGACAACCGCGCACAGCTCGGTATCGAAGATGGCACTACCCCAACTCTTCTGCGAGCCGATGAGGTGGTACGCCAGGGTGAACGGCTCTGGAACGCTACTCTTCTGGAACTCTTTGACGGACTTCTGAATTGCAGGCTCTGCGATCTGGCATGCGAGGGCTGACGTCTTATCCTTCTTCATGCGCTTCTCCATCCACTCGTACTGTTTAGTCGCCCCATCTGAAGCGCTCAACACCCTGCACTGCGCAGCGACCTCGGGCCGGGCAACCATCACGACCTTCATCGACCACAGGTCTGAAGGGCTCTGAACGATCCCTTGCTTGAAGTTCACGCCCAAGGACTCCCTTAGCGAACCCAACGCCTTCCCGCTCGCTATCTCCTGAGCCTGTACACGTGCAGTGGCGCCTTTACCTTCCGTCTTGCTCTGCTTTTCGAGGGCCTTGCTGTAGTCCTTCACCAGCTTGGTGCAGAGAGCGTAGGCGTCCCTGTAGTCTTGAACGCAAGATTTCTTCTTCATCTCGGTCTCCATAGCCTGCAGGTTCTTCTTGAGGTCGCTTAGCTCCTCGGGAGTCTTGCCCTCCAAGACAGACCTCCGCGCCAAGTTACTGCTGATGAATTCGGTTGCTACCTTCTGGATGCGCTCCGCGGCTTCCTTTGTGGCGAGGCTCGTTTTATCCCTGGTAGTGACCGCGTCGTTGCCGAGGTCGATGGTGGCAGTGTTCTTGAGCTCCATCTGCATGTTCTCCGAGTCCAGATTGAACTTAGACACCCAGCCTTCAATAGCGGTCTTCCTCGCTTGCATCCAATTCCACGTCTGAAGATTTGCAGCGGTGGCGCTTTGCTCCCTCTTCGGCTTCTTCTTGGATGAGTCTTCGGTGATGCCGACCATCTCCTCGATCTCCGCCTCGTCCTCCTCCTGCTTCTGAGCTCTACGCTTCAGCTGGGGCCCGCGCGATTGGCCAATCGCCGAGGCCATGTCCGGCGCCATGCGGGACTGAACATCGGCATCCATGGTGACGTGCGTGGCGAACACCCTGTCAGCGCTCACACCTACCCTGCTCGAGAGCACGCTGGTGCTCCATCCACGCTGCCGCTTGTGCATCGCTAGCGTCAATGATGAGCTCGGCGGCCTGCTCTGCACTGGACGCGGTCGCACTCCGCTTGGTTATGACACCTGTCATGTTGGATTCCACCAAGTCTTGGAGGACCCCTTTGAAGACAGGGATGAGCCACTGGTTCATTACCTTCTTGGCGCCAGTCCTCGGGTCAGAAGTCAGTTTCGTCCAAGCATCTTCGATCTGCTGGGCGGTCCAATTCCTGATCAGCTTGCCAGTCTCGAACTCCTCGAAGGTCTGCCAATGGATCCTGATGCGCTCCTCGGTCCCCTTCTCCTTCTTCTCGTAGTTCTCGATCTGGTAGTCATCCCAGATGCGCGCCTGGCCATTCCCGGGCTGCGCGCGCTTCCTCTGGCGCGCGTAGTGCTCGGTCTTTTCTTCTGGGCTTGATCGAGTCCACCATGCCTTGAACCTGGCGTCCATCTTGATCCTGGTCAGGATGCTCTTGTGGGCGCTCAAGCACACGTTGTGGTTCCGAGAGTACACGGAGCTCGTACCCGATGGGATGCTGTCTGTCACGGTAGCGTCGCCCTTGCACTTGATGCAAACCATTGAGATCTTGTCCGGCCTCCCAGGACAGGGGCAGCATTGGCGTGGCGTCTGTGGCGACGCCATCGTGCCATGGACACCCAAACAACCAAGTTTCGCGTTGGTCTGAAGTCTGAGCCACAATGGCTACGGAAAGAGGGGAGAGAGGGAGGAATACAGCCAATACCATGACTCACACTTAGATCCGCTAGTATTCTGACTCAACCATGATCAGACTCACTCATGCTCAAGCAGACTCCCATACATACTACTTTGCACTTAGGCTCGTACGCACTCATAATCATTCACTCACACTCAGGTCACTCGCGCTCAGACCCACTCAGTCAGATCCACTCGCACTCAGCCTTGCGACGCACCCGCTTCGTCGGGCACGGGGCGTATGACCCCATTTCATTTTTCTCAGCGTTCGAATGCCCCCGAGCTAATTAACTATCTGGGTCGTTGCGAGGCACACTCTAAAATCGAAGGCCAAGGGACTCCGCGACTGAACGCATCAGTTGGCGTGAGCTGCAATTGTGTCGTGGATTTCGTGAGGGGCTAGCGGCTAGCTACAGTGACGTCGAGAGAACGACGGGGCGCAAGCGCAGCGCCAGAGAACAGTTGCCCTCACGCTACATGCCCGACGACGACGACGAAGCAGGCGACGAGAATTGCCAACTACTGGGAACGGCGCTGAAGAGGTCAAGATGGTGAGACGCAATCGCATCCGCAAAACGCTCGCAGTAGTGCTCGCTCTGCTTCAGCATGCTCTTCTTGCCGTCGTACGTTACCTTGATGGTGCCATCGGGGCCCTGACGTTCATCTCAATGACCCACGGTGGCGCCCCCATCAGCTTCAGCGTCTTTTGTGGAGCATCGTCCGCATCGAAGGCACCACGGTCGCAAAGGGTAGTTTTCGCCGAGTGCTGCAACAGGAGGGTCTCCATGAGCGTGGTCGCAGTGATCAATGAACTTTGCGGCTGCTCCACGACGTAGAAGCGGCGGCCCCAATTGAGAATGATCGCAATGATCACGAAGCGCTCCAATACCGAATTGGCTGCCACAACGTCAGGGTTGTCGAGCTTACCCAAGGGATTAGTGGCGGACCTGCCGAAGGTGTGACGACTCACCCATACCCGAGTCTTGCACTCCAGGCCCCACCAGAACAGTCCGCCGGGACGCAAGCAGCGAGCCGCGCATAGGAACTTCATGAAGCCCAAGTCCGTCGCGAAATCGAGCGACTCGTGGTAGCGCTTGTCGAGGCTGATCCCAGTGAGCCCCAAACCGATGAAGGATGTAGATAAACTTCTGCAACCGCTGAAGCCTTCAACGAAATGGAACGTGAACTCACGTGGGCGCTTAGCCATGTTGAAATGCTGCAAGAGCTCCATGATGATCACCTCCTCCAACGAGTAGTCGTGGACTTGCATGTTGGGCATGACCTTGAAAACCAAGAGCAACCAGATGGATTTCGCGTCGTCGGGGAACTCGCTGAGCTCATGGAAGATGGCTGCCTTCGCAGCGTTGTAGTCCGCGGGGGGCGCGGTGAACTCTGGATCGTGTAGTGCGGCCCAGAGCTTAGGTAGCGACGTCGTTGGCCCTACCCACAAGAAACCACCAGGTGTCACGATGTTCATGTTCAAGTATTTGTTCGCTTTCGTGTCGTGGACGTTCGTGGGTACCGCTTGGCTCCGCACAGGCTCCAACTCTGAGTCTGAAGAAAAGACCGCAGTGGTGTCGTCGTCCTCAATGTTGCCGAGGTTCACGCGGCCGCGGGACAGCATGCCTGCCGAAGAACGACTGCGCAGTTGTCTAAGGAAGTTCCCTGTGGTCTTTGAGCCAAAATGGATATGGACAATGAAAACACAAGGCCCCGATGACTGCATCGTACATCACAAGGCGTAGGAAGCTTAAATGACAATACATCCCCCGGGGAGGAGGGCCGAACCCTCCCACTGCTCTAGGAAGCCTCGGAAAGGGTCAAGGGGCCCAAAGTAGGCTTGGGATGGCTCCAAGAAGGGGTCAGGGGCCCCAAGACGGCCAGGGATGGCTCCAGTAGAGGTGTCGAGGGCGATCTGGGGATTTTTCGGGCTGTTCTTGGGGGGGGCTCCACGCAATCGGCCGCTGCCTTGGGCCCCTCGCACCCCGACCTTTCCCCGACACTTCCCCGGCACTTCCCCGACACTTCCCCGACCCTTCTCTTATTGTTTTATTAAGAAACCCAACACAACCCCGACACTTCCCGACACTTCCCCGACCCTTCCCGACCCTTCTCCAACACCTCCCAGACCCTTCTCAAAGGTTTTTCCAATGGTCAGCCTCGCCCTAAGTGCTGACAGCCCCCCGGGGCGAGAACGCGCCTAACATTGACGACCTCAGGGCGCGTGCGCATGGCGTGCTTGCATTTTTGTGATGGCCACGCCTTTTTCTTTGCACCGAGGCTTCGTTGATACGCCCAAGGTTTTTTTCCCCGAAATCCGCAAACAACTATACCACCACAGGACGCCGTGGGAATCGACAATGCCACATATAGCACATATGGTGCAGATATATCGCAAAACACATGGCATTTGAGACTACACTGCAGGAAACCTCAGACGCCTGGGACATACAAGACACATGAACCACGTGGCACTTGGACACACATACCACAGGACATCTGGGGGCACCTGAGACACGCGCTCAAACTTCTGAAGGCTATGCGTCTGGTGGTGAGAGGATAAGGCAGATACTTGGCAAACGAACGGCAAGGAGGACAGTCGGCTTCAGTCAGCGTTCCACAATGGCTTTCGCAGTAGCCATGTGGGCGTCAGATGGATAAAAATATTTGTGGGATTCCCTGCCGTTGGTCCCTCGACCAAACATCGCCCATGCAATCAGAAAGGCACAACACTCATTTTCAGAGCTGTGAAGATGCACGTGCGTATATCTGCAGCAGAGGACGCCGACTGAGTGATCGTCGTTGCCGCACTTAATGCACGCCCGGCGCGCCCCGCTCTGATGAGAGCACCCGTCGAACATGACTTTGAACATGCCATCTCCAAAGCGTCGCTGGAATGGGCGAGCTTGAGGCATAATCGGGGCTGGCACCATGGCTGCAAAGTCAGCCACGCCATCATCGATGGCAAGCGCCGGGCCGTCAGCCAGGGCAAGTGGGGCTATGTCAACCCCTTCTCCTCTCAAGAGTCGAAGGAAATCCTGATTCTTATACCTGGGGAAGTCTGCGTCTGCTAACGTGGTTCCCAATTTGTCCACAGGCAGATGTAGCAAACACTCATAATAACCTTGAGGCTTGTTGTGCAGGACCTCTGTCACGCCCCGCTCTCCTAGAATAGAGCCAGCGCTATGCAAAGCAATCCAATACGACTTGCTGCGGAGGATGTTCTCGATAGCAAACACTGAATCGGCCGCTGCCTTGATCGAATCTGGATATCGCTGTGGCTCCCAACCCATGCAGAGCATACCCTGTACCAAAGCAAGTTTAGACATGTCCCGGAGACTGCGCACATCCTTCTCAGCCCAGACCAAACCCACGGGGTTGAACCCTACCTGATCGGATGTCCACTTGACTTTCGCCCAGTCCAACCTCAATACCGAGTCGTCGAAATCGCTCACCTCCTTGACCACGATGCCAGACTGGAACAATGACTTCAGGGCAACAATGTTGAGATCATCAAGAGCAGGATTGCCAACCTCTGGGGCGCCGTCGGGATAGCGCTTGCTCAGATCAGCCAGCGCCACGAGAACCTTACGATGGCCGTCGACGACGTCATCAACGGGTACAATCTCCAGACCCGCCTCGCCCTCTTCTCCAGGCGGTCCTGCTGGAGGTTGATCCTCCAAGGCCAGCAGCTCACCATCCATCGCGACCAGACTTGTGTCCACGTGAGCGAGGGACCAAACCCTCACTGAAGCAGACGCGTGTCGAAGACCAGGTCGGGTAGTCCACTGCGCCAAATCGAGCAACTCCGAAGTGTAATTGGCAATATCCATCCGCATGCGACCTGACGATGGGGGAAAAAAACAAAAACAAAAAACAATGCAATCCAACCATGAGGCTAGTTTGGGATGTGCCTGAATCACGACTCACCCCCCTGGAAGGGTTCACATTAGTTTGTGGCCAGCCTTGGACATCTAACCTCAATCGTGGAATGCATTGGACGTTCTGCCCCATCGGACCTGGCTCAATGATCTCGATGCATTTCAGCTCACGGACGCTGATGCAGGATGACGGCATGCGTGCCCCAGTCGCAGTGCGAGCTGCCGTTCGGCCGCTCGGATTAAGGTGGAGAACCTCGTAAAACTTCAACTCCTCACCGGGCGGTGGCGGCCCAGGAATAGGATCCGCCCTGAAGATGTCAATGATAAAATCAGCATCACATGGTGGTTCTGGATCTGCATCAGGCTCTGGTCCACCATGAACACGCATTGAAAGCAACGCCCCTCGTCGAAGAACGAACTTGAAATGATCAACCAAGCAGGACTGAGACTCTGTGAGAGGTGGCGGCCTGGGCACCGCGACTTGATCGGCGACCGTCGTGCGCCAAGCGCGCATGCAGTCCCTCACGCCTGCATCTGTGCCAAAGCAGGACTTCTCGTCGTGAACATAAAGCTTCTCCAATCGCTTGGCCGGGGCCATGCAATGAAGCGTGGTCGAGTTCATAGTGTGACGGAGCAATTGAAGCCATGAGGTTCTCCCATACCATTCTGTCTCCAATACATGCCAGAATAATTATTGTTCGACTGCTTCTCGGACTTGGCAGTGTCGCAAATTTGCGCAGACGCTCGGAGGTAATTTTGTGTTGGTCAAAGCCTGCTTGCCATCAGCGCCGATAATTGAGCGCTGCCCTTCCAGCCGCCGTTCCACGAGTAGGAGCGCACTGGCGACGACCAGCTCCTGAAACAAATCCCACCACTCATGTAGAGGCACGCGGTCCGCACCTATATACTCTTGCCCCGCTGTTCGTAGATCGCCAGGTTGCAAGAACAGCGACGAGCAACCAGGACATTTAGATTTGTCGGCCAAAGCGTCGCACCAAGCAAATGCTTCGACGTAAGCCTCCTTCGAAGCAGCCGTCGACCCACCGAAAGAAGAAGACATCACTCTCAATAGCTTGAACGGATACTCAGTCGCATATGCAAATGTTGCCGACAGCTCTGCTGCCATGGTAGCGACAAAGATGTCGTTGGCCTGAAGAAAGCCAGCACGAGAAAGCCCATCGCAATTGTTGAGCAACCGAGTGAGCCTATCACTAGTAGCTCCCACCAAAGATGTTTGGGCACGCTGCGAACGACCCATGGCGATTTCAACTATGCGACGCCCTGCCCACGGGCACCGCCCATAATCCCCGCGCTCGCGGCCCTGCCCAGGCAATGAATCTTCATCTCGATCGGCCCGGCGCGGATGGCAATGGCAACCCTCGAGCCAAGACGCCTCCGTGCAAACGGCCTTCACCTTTACGAAAAGCAACTCGACCAATGTTTCGAGTGATGGTATAGCAAGTGTAGTTGTGACTCTGCCGATGATGCTGTTGTCGTGGACGTCTACGTCGCCCCCGTCCCGATTCGCCTCATTGCTCGACATTTTGTCAGAGTCCCAGAGCTCAATCAAAAGTTTGATGCGGTACCTCAGCTGCAACAAGAACACATAGAGCTTCTCCCACCTCCATGAGAAATTTCCGCCAGACCATCCCTTGAAAACAGAAGCCGCGTGAGCGTGGTTAGAACAACATTTGCTGATAAGTCGTCGCCGCAAGCCCCGCTTGCCAAGGAAGACGCCCAAAGACCTGAGGCCTGAGGCCTGTCTCGAGCTCTTTCCAATGTGGTATTGCATTTACGCCCTTCTTCAGTGCGTTAAACAAGATGTGCAAGTGGCCTGGGGTCTCCCATGCGCGTGGCCACATTCGCCCTCGCATGACGTCGACGTCGCTGATGTTCAGAGCTCCAGTCCTGAGACGATTAATGATATCGTTGGTCCCATCCATACCAAGAATATTCGGACAAGCCCACAAGTCCTTCTCTGTACCCTGGTCGGCGTAACCCTGTCGCATTTTGGAACGGTATGCCTCCTGATGAGTCTCCCCAGCCTCGAGAATACATATATGGGCCATGCGCGCGTGCGTCTTGCCCAGCCCTGACTCACCCCACCCCAATGTCGTTAAAGGTTTGGTGCGGCTTTCGACTGTAAGAACTGCGAGTGGGTTATTCTCCCACCCGGGTCTGCGCTCGACGGTCAGGACCTCCTCCCGGACGACGAAGAAGTCCTCGCCTATTTGTGGGGAGGAGTCGGCGCCGAGCTGGAAGAAGCAATCCTGATAGTATCCGCGGTCCCACTGAGCCCTACGGTACAACATAAGCATGCGGTCCATCTTCGCCCTCCATCTGTCAAGAGCTGTACGATTTGGAAATCGGCATTGGGGCTCTTCAGCAGAACCGTTGTACTTCAAGGCGTTCTTCACGACGAGCTCGAACCGATCTTGATTCGTGATTTCAGACGATTTGAGAACAGCAGACACAATAGCTTCTAGCGAATACCTCTCATCATCTTCGTCGCCATCGCGATCATCATCGGCAGGGGGCTCCTGATCCGACGGAGCGGGAGCGTGCTGAGCAGAAGAATCTTCTACGAGACTCTGCGCGCCAGCCTCGGATGCTGCGCGGACGTGCGTGACAAAAGTCTTGCGCTCCTCAAGCCAAAAGTCTCTGCGTTGCATCCTCGGCAAGATAATGCAAACGCTGACGTCGCGAAGAGCAGGATGATCACCTCCGCTGGCGCTGCCCAGTTTGAAATGGCGCGCGAAAGAAGTGCCTTTCTTTAAGGATTGTGTCGGTAAAGGAAGAGGTGGATCAATATTTTCAACCTTGCTGAGAGACCACTCGATGCAAGACTCTGGCGGCCACAAGAACTCAGAAGTCCTGGGGTCTGAAGACGAGAGTGGGGCGATGCTCGAGATTTCGCAAACTCCAGTAAGTTGCCTCTCTGGCGTCTGTCTTCCACAACTAATGTATTTGGAAATATGGCAACCAACCGCCACAGAAAAACTCACATCATCACGGCGTCGTCTTTTGCGTTGAGTGCCAGATGTGTCTGCGCGGATTACTCGTGCAGCTCGCGTGCCCTCACGTGCCAAAACGGCTATGGGAGAGCAGGGGGCACGGCATCAGCGCGGCAGCAATGGCCCGTTCCCTCAAGGCCCACCTCTACAGTTACTCAATATGAACACTTCTCTCTCTTCCCCTCCATCAGAATTGACAAAAAAATGTCCCGACATCCGCCGCGTATTGTTTTCACACACGGAGCGTAGGGGAGCGCAAGGGAGCGCGCGGGGGAGTGCAGGGGAGCGCAGGGGGAGCGCAGGGGAGCGTAGGGAAGCGCAGGGGAGCGTAGGGGAGCGCAGGGGAGCGCAGGGAGCGCAGGGGAGCGTAGGGGAGCGCAGGGGAGCGTAGGGGAGCGTAGGGGAGCGTAGGGGAGCGTAGGGAAGCGCAGGGGAGCGTAGGGGAGCGTAGGAGAGCGTAGGGGAGCGTAGGGGAGCGTAGGGGAGCGTAGGGGAGCGTAGGGGAGCGCAGGGGAAAGAGGAAGGGAGGAGGAAGGAAGGAGGAAAGGAGGAGGAAGGGAGGAGGAAGGGAGGAGGAAGGAGGAGGAAGGGAGGAGGAAGGGAGGAGGAAGTGAGGAGGAAGGGAGGAGGAAGGGAGGAGAAAGGGAGGATAAAGGGAGGAGGAGGGGAGGGGGAAGGGAGGAGGAAGGGAGGATGATTTTCATGCGTTCATGAGCCATGTATTGGAGGTTCCGTTTTCACGCACCCAGTGTCATTGAGAATCGACACATGTAAGGGTGCAAACTCACGGCGCCCAAAAACCATGTTTCGGGCGCGGGGGTACGCCACTGGCTGCACACCCCAACTACAACCAGCACCTCTCCACGGGTGCAGGGAAGCGGCTCGGCCCCCAGCCGAGAAGCACGAGCGGGGGGCCAGCTTCGCGGCCCCTTTCCGCGGGCCTTCCGCGGAACCCCCCGCGGGCCCTCAGCCCGCGCGCGGGTCTAACCGCCGTGGGCAGACGCGGGACTAACCGCAAGCTTGTCGTTAGCTCAGCCTCGGCTGTCGCGGTGCTTCCTGCGACCATCCGTCTGGCTTTCTGGGTGGATCAACTTCGAGCCATCGGGGCGATCTCGGCAATCACTCTTGAACGTCTCAATCCACTCTTGCGCGGCCTCAGGACTACTCAAGTCCTGTCGGTTGATCCTGATCAGGGGTCCGCGCATCGTAGCCGTCACTCTCAGCTGACCGATCTCCTTGGCATGGCGATCCGATCGGACGTTGCCCCTCTTGACCAGCCTCATGATCAGGTCGTCTCTGAGACCGCTCACGCGTTGGCCTTTGGCTCTCAAGATCTGCTTCAAGTCGACCACGGGAAACGCGTTGAAAAGCTTGTGCCTCGCTCCTCCGTCGCATTGCGCGGGGCGAGGCACTGTGCCAAGTCCTTGTGCGCTCATGGTCTTGACCTCCGTGTCAGCCGACGTAGTCAGGTAGACGCCGGCGTCTCCAGGAACGGGGGCAACCGCCTCCTGGATGAGGTCCATCTTGAAGTAGTTCCTCGCGTAGCAACCGCACGCGCATCCTAGAATAAATGCTGCAACTCTCACCACGAAGACACCCGTCTTAAGGATGAGCCAGAACTCCTCGCGATCCGCGTAGTGGGGCAAAGGTGCGGGGCAAACCGCTGCCTGGCCTGGTTCCTCGTGCACCGTCACCTTCTCGCCTGGCGCAGAAGTCGCGACTCCCGTGGAAACTGCCATCGCGCTCAAGCCCTTGAACTGTCTCCCGAAAGTGCGGTTCAGAGTGGTGCAGTGATTCTCTATCATCGACCACTCGCTGTACTTGGTGAGCATGTCTGCCGTCATCTCATTGGCGTCCTCCGCCAGGAGCTCAAACGCCTGGAGTCGCAGCCGCTCTTGAATCCACAAGTACCTCAGTTCCAAGTGCCTGACCTTGCCCACGCCCACTCTGCTGCACATGCCCCGTCCCGCGGTGCTGTCGCTGTAAACCTTCAGATTGCAGGGCCTCTGGGTCTCGACCAGGTAGGTCTTGCACTGGAGTCCTCTGGCAGTCGCACTGCCTGTAGCATACATTCGGCCCCCCCCCCCTGAACTTAGAGCCATGGGGCCCTGCGTCACTGAGTAACAGCCCCACGCGTGGTCACCATGCCGCACTGCTCCTCCGCTCGTGGATCGTCTCTGCAATTCACTTGTAGGGGCCCAGTATACACCTCCGTCCACACGAATGCCTTAAGGAGTTCCCTGCAAAGGATAACACAAGACCAGCACGGACTGACCTTCATAATACCGTCCAAGCCGCTGAACTCGCGCATGCATCAGAACGTTGGGATTTGAGACGTGCTGCGTCGCAGTCTTGCTGGCATGCATCGTGTCGGACCTGTCCGAAGAGAGGTAGAGCGCCGTGCCTGCTGCACCTGCAATTTCCCGAGCTCGATCCCTGGACAGAAGGTCTAAGCTATCTCGTCGTCCTTGTCCTGTAGCTTTCGTCCTTGGAGTAGGAGCTGGCTTGCGCCCTCGCTTCTGTGCCCACTGAATCATGAATTCCGTGTGCTTAGGATCCACTGCCCAGAAAAAAACCTGGATCCTCGGAGCCTGGCAGCATGTCGGTGTACCCGATGGTCCCCTTGAGGTAGATCGTCCGCCCAGGTCTTCCAGGGCCCAATCTGGCACCCGCTGTGACCTCGAACTGTTGCTTCAGCAACTCGTCCAACTCGTCCAGCTGCTCGTCCCAGCCTTCGGCCAGAAAGTCATCCCCGTGGCAGATCGCTGTGCTATCCTCATCGACGGCAAGGATGTTGGGACTCGCTGGTAAGTAGAACACGTTGGGCGTCGCCGCCAAGCATTCCCAGCCTCCGTCGCCCATGGTAGTCCGCACCAGCTCTCCCCATCTTCGATGCCTTCCTGGTGCCTTCCCTGGCTTCCGCAGCCACCTGCACCACCCAGGATGGCACAGCTCGCGTCCAGGATGCACGTAGATCGTCTCGTCAAGGTCGGCATTGAAGAAAGCCTTCCGGACGTCCCAGACCTGGATCATCTGCGCGCGCTCTCCTGTCGAAGTAGGGCTCGATGCGGCGCGGCTTAACGTCGCCCTTACAATCATGAGCGGCGGCGTGCCTTGGCGGTTGTCCTCGCGCACCTCGTGCTTGTTGATCTCCGTCGCTACGAACCTCCACCTGGCTCGGCCTTCCTTCATGTGGGCTATGGGGAAGCCCCCGATCTGCTTGCTGCGGTCGCCGTCGACGTCGCCACTTCCACGTAGACTCCATAGTCCTTCATGGCCTGCAGCTCGTCGTCGCGACCCTTCTGGCGCAGGTCCTCGTCCAAAAATTCTCTCGGGGTCGGTGGAAGTCGCTCCTGAACTGATTAGGTTCCGTCTGCATGGCTGCCTGTGCTTCTGCCTATCCTGGGGCAGGAGGCATGGCCGCGTCCTCTGCAACAGCTGCGGTTACCACCGCTACCTCACTGCCGCTCGACGCCGCTGCTGGCCCAGCCGCTGCTCCAGGCGCGGGAGCCCCCGCAGCCGGGGCTGGCACCGCCGCCGTAGCCTCTGGGGCCACAAGGTCCTTCCCCACCTTCTCGCGCAAGAGGTCGGCCTTGATAGTCTCAAACCGCTGGCGGCAGGCTGCCGAATGCGATCCATATCCACTGCTGCATTTCCTGCAGTCGTCGGTCGGGCCGCGAGCGTCAATCATGCGATCCGTGATGTACATGCTGCGTACGATGTGTCCTGCACTCTTGTCAGGGATGTGCTTCCACGGTGTCGCCCTGGTGTTCTGGATGAGCTCAGGCTGCCACCTGAACCCCTCTGGCATCCTCCGCGCGGTCCTCCGCCGCGCTCTAAGTCGATCACGAGGTGAGCGTCGTCCAACTCGTTCTTTCCAGCCCAGATCCCATTCGCGAAGCGGGCCTCCCACCTGCCGCGTCCAGCAGCAACCCGGGCTGAGATCCCTCTCCAGGCTTGCGCGCCCATCTCCGCGATCTCCCCACTATACTCCTTGCCGCGCAGCATCTCGTGGGAAAAGCCCCCGCGGCTTCGCGGCTGGAACCTGGAGTTGGCGAGCCAAGGCGCGATCGGATCCGCCATGTTGATCTCGAACCCCAACTGGTGCTCCAGCTTCAGCTTGTAGGTCCGTAGCAAACCTGCAGCAAGCTTGCCGGCGCCCTCGGCGTAGCCAGCACTCTGCTTAGAGAAAGGCGGCGATGCCCACGCCAAGGTAGAAAATAACCTGCGATCTCAAACTGCACTCGCCAGGGCCATCGCGGCAGGCCCCGGGTCTGTCTGGAGTACAACCGTCGCGTGACCCCAGACCTCTAGCACAGCTACCAGGAAGGACACCTTGCAGTCATCCAACTCTTTGTTAGCATGCGGCGTCGCATTTGCCAAGATCTTGCAATCGATCACGCTCAGGACCGCAATCGCCTGTTCGAGATCTGCTTTCGGTACCAGCGGCTTCTCACGGATGCTGGAGTTGTCTCCTTTGAGCTGGTACTTAGCCGCCAGCTGGTCACTTTCAACGTAGAAGATGTCGAACACCACCTTCGACGCTTGCTTCTCGTCCGCTGGCTCCTGCACGCAATGTGGACCGTCGCCCGCTCGAGCTTCCACGCGCAATGGGCACCGGGGGCGAAACGGTAGGCGATGCCCCTCGTGCGCGGCCCTCTCCGCAGCACTAGGTTGGTAGGGTGGCTTCAGCACTCTCGTCGGCGCAGTCGTAGTCTCGTCCGCCTCTGGGCCGAGAGCCCTCGGCAAAGATCCAGCTCCTCGTTCAGCTGGGACCTTCCGCGGTAGCGTCTTCCTCACTGCTGCTACCTGTGTGACTTCTGGTTTGTTCTTGCCGTCTGTGATGTGATCGTACTCGAAGTAGTAGTTTGCCTGATGGCGTCGTAGAGGTACGAATTCAGCTCCTTCAGGTGGCTCGATGGTGCCGTTGATGATCCAGCGGCCTGCAGGGTTATGAAGAACGCTCCGGCCTCGTTGCACTACCGCATCCGTAGCCACAACGGGATACTCCACATCGGCAACTTCCACGCCAACTTGGATTACCTCTCCTCCTCTCGGCAGGTTGAGCTCCGCATGGCCGTACCTCCACGTCCTCGCCTCCGGTACCCTTCAAGCCAACGACGTTGCTGACCGGCGGCGTGTAGTTGCACTGGGTCACCTACTTTCTCGGCACGGCGCTGACCTGTGCGCCGGAGCCAAGCATGATGGCATTCCGAAGCGGGGCTAGCCGCAGTCGGTCGTCTTCTGGCACCTGCCCCTGTAGGACTCCGATCTCGAGCAGCGCGGGCCCGACCGCAGCTGACTCGCAGCAGCTACGAGAATTCGAACTTCGAGTGCCTGTGCTTGTCCAGGCAGTATTCTGCGCACGTCCTGCAGAAGTCCAGCTTCCACTCTTCGCAGTGCCATCTTCTGCCCCTGAATATTTCCGTGCACGAGATGCAGATGAACTCGTGATAGGCGGACAGCGTGTACTTCCAATCGGTCCCGTGGGTTCGTGCTTTCTGACCTCGGCCCTCAAGCCCAGAATCATCTTCGCTTGCAGCCTTCTGCAGGCTGGTGAGGCGACGGGCAGTGCCACTGCGCTCTCGGCACTGATGTGCGTCCCTGGCAGAGGCTGCGTGTGCATCGTCGACCCTGTCGCTGGAGCTACTCATGCTTGCCGCAACCTCTCGAGATCTTTTACCGCTTCTGCCGCGACCCTCTTCTTCTCTTTGAACTGGTCTTTTCTGCGCTGCGTCTTGTCCTTGTTGCCGTGGTTGGCGGCTGCCTTCTTCTCGTCGGCTATCCGCTTGCGGCAGTCGGCGCTTCAGTGGCCTTTCTTGTGACAGTAAGCGTCCTCCGGGTCGGCGTCTGGGCTCGGCGGCCTCTCCTTGCCCTTGCCTCCCCTGCCTCTGCCGCGGCCTTTTTCCGCGCCTTCTTGCTCCCCTTCAACCCGCCGATGTCCATCGGATCGTCGTGGGCCGCGCGCTCCGCCGTCAGCGCCGACGCGACTTCGGCTCGCAGAAGCTCGCGCGCGTTCAGCCGACTGCTTTTCCGAGACACGTGCCTCTGCAACTCCGCGTGATCCTTGAGCGCCCTGGCGAAGATTCTTCGCTCGATGAGTTCCGGCACGGGCTCGCCCGACATCTTCTGGTACCCCGTCATGTCCTCGTCGAGCATGCTGATGCCAACCATCGCGTCGTCTGTTGCCTCGAACGTCGCGTCCGTAAGCTTGGCCCACATCGCCAGCGCGTTGCCTGCTTCGCTTGGATTGTACTTCTTCTGGAGCTGCCTCCAGCAAGCTGCTCCTTCGCCCGTGCTGCTGCTCCTGACGATCATCTCGCCCACCGAGGCCTCGGGCGTGACTGGGGCCCGGGCGAAGTGCAGCTGCGTGCTTAGCTCCCCCTCTTGGGCTGACAGGTTCACGCTGTCCACGTCCCGCGCTCCATCCTCGCACTTCTCGGGATGAGGTCGACGCCTTCAGTCTTGCGCGATCAGGTAGGCCTTGCACTGGAAGCTAAACGTCTGCCAGCTCGCTCCCAGACAGTCGACCGGCTTCACAGTGTGAAGAATCTTCGGGTCCATCATCTCGCCGCGAGGCCCTCGTTCTCTGTCGGATCGTCCTTGAAACTGACCTCGCATCTCGGCTATCGCTAGATCTCGCTGCTGAAGCTCGCCCCTCACCTGTTGACTCTCTGTCATCAGCCTCTGCACCTGCGCGACGAGTTCTCGCACTTGACCCCCCATCTTCCATGTCGGCCTTCGACTGCTGCTGGAGATCGAGCCCGAGCTGTCGTTTCACCGCTGCTCGCTCTTCTTCCGCGCGCTGAGCAGCGTCGCCGCGCTCGGCCAGCTTCCCCCAGGCGCTCCCTCGGTTCTGGCGGTGGGCTCTCGCCTCTGGGGCTATGCCACCGCGCTTGCCCGCCTTCTTCGCCTTGCGCTTGCTCGCGGGCTTAGCCTTGAACATGCTCGAGGGCTCGAGCCGAAATCTCGTGCTGACTGCCTTGCCAGGGCGCGGGCAATCCCGCGACTCTGGCCAGCAAGGGGCATTCCGTTGTAGAGCAGCGCGAATCGTCTCGCCACAGCTTCCGCGGCCCTCGACCGGCCCCCGGAGCTCGCCGGGTGCGGAGCTGGCCCGCAAACCTCGAGCGAGCTCCGCTACAACGCGCGTGCCCCCCCACCCCGGTCGCGGAGAAGGGGGGGGGGGTGCTGCCTTTTTGTCGAGCAGCAGAAGGCCGCAGGATGTCGGGTCTACGCCCAAACAATCTGATTCTATGTTGATAGAATAATAGTTATATATATATATACCAGTGAAACTACAAACTTCCCAGCAAGCCCAACTTTGAAATCCCCGCGCAACCCTCAGTTTCTGGGGGATCTTGGCATGCACGCGCAACGACGCGCGCGCGCACTTCGTCCCGCTCGTTGCTAGAGATGGGCGTTCGAACGCTTCTGGTGCGCGCGCGAATGGCCCATCTGGCAGCATGTAATGACAATCTTAACACACCTACGGTTTTCTCAAGAATTCGCACGGCAACGCGAGCGCAAACTATCCTTGGCGCGAAAGCTCCTGTTGCAAACCATGCGTTTATATATTGTCGGGGCGCTCGATTTCAAAACCCTCGTCGCCCCATGTTTGTTGTATAATTTCGGCGCGCGCGCGGCGACGCGCGCGCAAGCTTGGTTCCGTTGTTTGAAAACCGTCCACGGAAACTGGGGATGTTTAGTGCGCGAATGCGCGCGCATGTGAGCTTGCGCAAAGGATGGCGGGGGGGGGCCGTTGCCGGTTTGGCTGGGGCGACATGAAATCACATGCACGCTGGGCGACGGGGTAGCATTATATGCACCTTGCAATGCTGTCCGGGGGGGAGGCGGGGTAGGTACTATTACTTAGTAGAAACGAAAATATAAACGGCGCAACTAAATTTAACATACTTGGAGCTGTCAACTCCACTGCTCGCGCAATCATCCCACCCGCCCACCCGCAACTTGGGTTTGCAAAACCCATGCGGCGGCGATTGCGATGAGTGTTGGGCGTTTGCTGGTGCGTCTCTGCGGCCGTGCTAGCCCGCGCGCGCTCGCGCGCGCAGCGGCCAGATAGTTTGGCGCGGCCGACGCGGCCGCGGATGCACTGACCGCTGGGCGCTTCCCAACAGGCACTCATGTCCGAGTCGGTGACTTGGGCGGGCGTGGTATCAAGGCGGCACTGGCAACGGTGGACATGGCGATGATAGCAGCGATAATGGTGACGATGGTGACGGTGGCGACGGCAAGGCCATTCATGGCGCCGATGCGATGACGATGTCCTCGCATTGGTGATGGAGGTTTTGGAAAGAGTTCGACGTGCGCGCACGGCCGACGCGCGCGAGTGGCCCGCAAAGAATTATGTGATACGGATCGCGCCCCTCCCAGCACGCGCGCCAGTGCATTATAATGATTTCGGCATGCGGCGCGAGGGACCCGTTTGATCGAATTGTATGAACATGTTGGAAAACCGATTGGTGTCGTAAGAATGTGCCAAACAATGTGCTTTGCACGCGGTCTGTTTATTGCAGTGGGTCCTTGCGACAACACGCGCGCAAATGCGTTCGAACGATTTCGATATGCTCGCGCGAGGGGCACGTTTGGTAGCATCCTGAAACATGTTGACAACCAACGGTTTCCGAATAATTGGCAAAGGCGCGAAGACATGATGCCTTGTTGTAAACTCTTGTTGGGGATTTTAAACATGATTTCGAAAGGTTCGAGTTTGAAATCCACCTACGGTTTCCAAAAATTCCAGCATGCGCGCGCGACGACGCGCGCGAGCACTTCTTCTGATGAATTTCAAGGGGTTGTGGAAAACTGGTGATTTGTGATGAACGTGTGTGCGCGAATATGGTCGATAAGCGTGTTCGATAAGCGCCTGCCTGGGATGGTGCGAATTCATACTTCAGTGTGCAGAATGCGGGCCGTTAAGTCCATCCAGGGGGAGAGGTAGATCCTGATATTCTACTATCAGGTAAAATCTACGCGAAGCGGCGACGGGGCAACGACGGAGGCGGCGACGGCAAGCACGGAACAGCCAGACCGCCACCCTGGCCCAGACGACGGGAGGCGACGAGTCGGCGACGAGGCGGCGATGGAGACAAGCTACCCGCCTGAACGGCCCGCATGCCCAAACGACGCGCGGCGGCGAGGGACCGCACCAGCCCGCAGGCCCAGTTCCTTAGAAACTGATCCTGGCAGAGGATCCAATCATACGCAGTTGTGAGCATAACGTTGTGGCATCGCTTTCGGTGGACCTCCATATGGGGCCACGAAGCGTGTGAAGGGTCTGGCAACACGGGCGGGGAACCGCATGCGAACCCTGCCACTGGGGCCTTCGGTGGAGCCCCCTATCGGGCCACGACACGTGCAAAGGATATACAGACATTGCGGAACATCATGCGAGCCCTCCAACCGTGGCCTCCAGTGGAGCTCCCTATGGGGCCATGAACGTCTGAGGGGTGTGCCAAAATGGGCGGGGAACCGCATGCGAACCCTGCCACTAGGGCCTTCGGTGGAGCTCCCCATGGGACCACGAAGCGTTTGCGGAGTGCCGAAATGGGCGGGGAATGCGAACTCTGCCGCTGGGGCCTTCGGTGGAGCCCCCAATTGTGCCACGAAACGTGTGAGGGGTGTGCCGAAATGGGCGGGGAACCGCATGCGAACCCTGACACTGAGGCCTTCGGTGGGGCTCCCTAGGGGGCCACGAAACGTTTGCGGAGTGTGCCGACATAGGCGGGGAACCGCACGCGAACCCTGCCACTAAGGCCTTCGGTGGGTTCCCTGTGGAGCCACGAAACGTGCGAGGAGTGTGCCAACTTAGGCGGGGAACCGCATGCGAACCCTGCCACTGAAGCCTTCGGTGGGGCTCTGGGCTCTCCATAGGGCCACGAAACGTGTGAGGAGTGAGCCGACATAGGCGGGGAACCGCATGCGAACCCTGCCGCTGGGGCCTTCGATGGAGCTCCCCATGGGGCCACGAAACATGTGAGGTGTCTGCCGACACAGGCGGGGAACCGCATGCGAACCCTGGCACTAAGGCCTTCGGCGGAGCTCCCCATGGGGCCAAGAAGTGTGTGAAGGATGTGCTGGATTGGG
Source organism: Prorocentrum cordatum (assembly GCA_963575745.1). Taxonomy (NCBI): domain Eukaryota; class Dinophyceae; order Prorocentrales; family Prorocentraceae; genus Prorocentrum; species Prorocentrum cordatum. Next base: position 439,343 of record CAUYUJ010008779.1, on the reverse strand, counting down.
CGGGGAACCGCATGCGAACCCTGCCACTGAAGCCTTCGGTAGACCTCCTTATGGCGCCACCAAACGTGTGAGGGGTGTGGCAGAATGATTTTGCAGAGGGCAGAGTCAAGGATGGGAGGAGGGAGGGGGGAGGAAGAGAGGAAAGAGACGCGGGGCGCTGTCTCATCAAAACGAAAACCCACCACCACCAGATGGCCGGGAAGACGCAAGAACCCCTAAATGCAGATACGGTTTCGGACAACAAGCAAAACATGTGCCAAACGACAACCCACATGTACAGTAAGAGGTGCCCTCCGACCGTATAACCGTTACTCAGTTCCATGCTCTGATACGAAGTATGACACTTGTTTTCAAACGAACTGTTTTACCCCTGCACATCTTTGTTTGTCACATATTGCATTGTCGTGATGCTTACACACGTTATTGGCACAAAACCCAAACGTGGTAAGCCATGGTTCAACCCACGACATTTCATGGTGAGAAGAATCCCACATGTTGACACATAACTGCGTTTGCGTTTATATATGTAATATATACAACGGTGGCTCGCCAACAGATCTTACGCGATAGCCACTGTGATGAAAGTATGCACCCCATACACCGGGTGACTGGTGCTACTGTTTGGACATGTACGCGGTGACGAAAGCGACAGCCCCGTTTGGAAAAGAAGCCGCCCCCCTCCTCTGCAGTTGAAGTTGTTTGAAGCGCGCAACACCACGGCGAGGACATCATTCTGAAAACGGCCCGACCTCCATCCGCGTAGCGGCTGCAGACTTATAAGGCGCATGTACGCTGCGCTTGAACATATTACAAACAAGCGTGAACCCAGAACTTGATACTGTCCCTTTCTACATCAGTGCAGTTCGGGAACCTGCAACACTCACGCCCCATAGCCATACTTCAGCAAGAGGACTGATGAGAAACGCCGTGCCACGCCCACCAATGCGTCTGATTGCGCGACAGGACGCTTCCACACGACGACAAGAAGGGGGAACCAGATAAGGAGCAATCTGAGGAAGGTCGTCTGGCGTCTTTGCACATGCTTGGCCCTCGGGAACATCTGGAGACCACCTGGGATCCACCTCGCGGGCTGTCGACCCCAAGGGCGGCTCGCTGGCCCTGCGGTCATGTCGTTACCTGGTCACGATGCGCAGGGGTCCTCCTCATAGATGCCCGAAACTCTTTACTGGAGCGAGGATGAAATTCAACGCGCGCTTTTTGGTCCGACATCAATATACATATATATATATATGTGTATTGATTTAGATACAGAATCTTCACACTCCAACCTCGCCTGCTGCCTGATGACCGACAGGGGCGCTGCGGGATGGCCACGGCGATGGGGATCAGCGCCTTGTCTAAATACGGCTGGTCTGTCTCGAGACGCTACTAGGGAAAACGAAGTTCCCCCAGGAGAGCCCAAGAGGCCTGCAACGGCCCACTGGTCCCCGAACCAAGTGCGACGGCGCAGGCTACTAGATAGATGCCCGCCCGCAGGGACGTGCAATTCCATATCCATCAATCCTTGAGGTCTCTGGGCGCGACTCCCAGGCGGTGGATGTGGATGCATACTCTTGCGGAGAAGGCAACCGACGAACCACAACCAGAGAGAGGGAGCTGTATTCCTTGCCCCCTCTGAGAGATTCCATCGTACCGAAGATGTCTCGAGTGGGACGCACATGGACATACTAATACTATATGTCCTCCTTGGAGGCGCTCGTCCGACCCGAATATGCAGTACACCCATCTTGTAGTATATCGTTTCCCGAGCGGTGTGGCCAGAAAGCGCCCGCCAGGACGCATATACTCTAAGATTTCTCGGTGCGCGCGTCGCCCCTGGAGG